>OX401407.1:119034-598759 GCA_947846245.1 Cerastoderma edule
CGCCTCTAGATTGACTTTCTGCTCGCTAGCTCACAACTCAGATTTTCGTATCTGTCATCGTTGACCATTGGCTATAATTTATAAGATTGTTTCGATGAACTGTTAAAAATTACCTTACTTCAATGTTGAAAATGTTTATCTTCTAGAAAATGGTTGAACTTCCAGTGAAAGACAAACTATATTGGTAAATTGATTTATCCGAATATCATAACACACACTTGACAGATGGCGGGAATTGAAAATGTGTGGTTACAACAACAACACTCACGGAAGGAATGTTTGGTTTTG
Organism: Cerastoderma edule; assembly: GCA_947846245.1. Classification (NCBI taxonomy): domain Eukaryota; kingdom Metazoa; phylum Mollusca; class Bivalvia; order Cardiida; family Cardiidae; genus Cerastoderma; species Cerastoderma edule. The sequence continues at coordinate 119,323 of OX401407.1, forward strand.
TTTGGTCCTGCTGTCACTGTCTCTACTTTTCTCGTATCAAAGATAGATGTTCATAAGCAAATCAACGCTCAAAAGAAATTGACAGGTAATAATTGGAATTAGAGACAGACATAACAAAGTGATAGAGGACATAGATCTAGTGAGAGACAGAAAGACTAGAAGTAAAATTGCGGTTCAGGGTCCCATCGGACTCGGTTCAGTTCGGCATTGGTCCGATCGGTATAGTTTTAGGTCCGATGGGACTATCGCGTCAATTTGACGCGATCTGAAAATATTAAGAAAATTTTGGATCAGGCAATACATGTATCTCCCGTCATGTCAAACTTTTGAAAGAATCATTTTATGGAGGACAAATGCGACAAATATTTTGTCTCACTGTTTGAAGACCCATATTTCCAATGTTATTGAAAATTATCAAATTATTTTACTCACAGTTGTGAATTAATCCTTTTTTAATCAATCCATGCACTTAACATATCTATGCTGCATATTAACTTTGTAAGAATGGTTTATCTAACATTAGTTGATGATTTTTTGCTCCCGATAACCTTTTTCTGCGCATGTGCACTCTTATGTGAAAACCTAATAAGCATTTTTTTTTTAATGTTTAACGGCAATTGATGCCATCGTTTGGTGGTATACAAGTTAATTAAACATATCTTAGTATATCAATTGACTTTGAATGGCCATTTGTGCTTTTAATCCGAAAATTAGAACATAAAAAAGTCTGACATTATTTGGATTGTTTGAAATTTTGATGTTAGATTGCCCCATCAGAAAATAAAAAGAAATCTTCATGTCAAATTATTTTGACTTATATAAAAGCATATTCATAAAATAGATAAAGACAAATATTATAAAGTTGCTATTACATTTCAACCCTGTAACTCTCCTTAGTTTGTATTAATTGCACTTGTTCATTTATATATTCATATATACATAATTCAGGTATCGAAATCCGACATTATTTACCTGGATCTATGGCAGGAATTACTTATCTTTCAGAATAAAAAAGCAGAATGAAAACAGCAAAACGGGACTTTGGTTCTTTCCATTCTTCCAATGTGCAAGAGCTGCTAAATATACCAGAGGTATGTCTCTCCATTAGTCTTAATAATTTGATGTGAAATATGCCTTAAATTTTCTTACGCGAGATGCAAAAAATCCTGTTGACATTTGGACACAAGAGTGATAGGTTCAATTTCCATGAATTTTCAAAATTCAATTAAAAACCATTTTTGCACAAGTAATGGATATCTATCCAGGAAGCAGAATAAAAAGTGATTGATTGAAGTTTAAAGAACTTGCTTCACAGTCCATGTTAAATTTGTAAAATTTGTATCAAACTCAGGAAATAAACCTCTCAAAGAAACAATCATATCTGAACAGTGGTCCAATGATTGGTTGAGCTGTCTGTTTACATATCACCATGTTGTCTAGAACAATTGCAATAGGTTCTCAAGCTCTGCAAAATTGGTCCACAAATTTTTCACATGTTTGAGGATGAATAACTAAATCAACAAGCTATTTTTCTTTTTCCGAATTTGTAGTTTGAGATATTGAAGTAAGAACTTATGACCTTTATCTTTTATAAACCAAAAGTTACACACTTTGTTTTCTCTTATTTATAGAACATAATTTCACAATTGAAGCAAAGAACCCTCTTAAAGACATGTAAAGAAAAACACAAGGTTTATGTGACTATTATATACATGAATATTCCTTTTTACAATGCATAGGCTGTCAATTGTGCATTAACCTTCTACAGAGGTAACAGTAATACATAAAAAAGGAAGCTGGTATTTTAAGATGTTGTTGACTATGACCTTGTACAGAGTAATTTGCAGTTAATTACTTTAAAAATGTTGTATATTTCTATTCAATATTACAAAGAAAATAATACTTTTTGGCATTATTTTAATGTCCTCTGCACTTTGACTTTTTTTATCTCTTTTATTCAGCTTTTATATACAACAAAGTAAAAATAAATACTCACAGAATTATCAATAGTGTAATGCGTTTACATGTTGGCTTTACTAGTTCTCTAATTTTAGAAACTTTTGATAAAAAGAAAAAAGAGAAAAAAAGCAAAAAAATGATTTCAATTTTGCCATATCTGTTAATGAAAATTGATTAATATTATGATAAGAAAAGGTTTATTCCTTTTCAGGAAGACTATGTTCCCCCTGAGATACCATTTCACTGTGATATATTCCATGACTTCATTCAAGAGAAACCCCAGTTTGGTAAACAGATGAGAAACAAACACTTTCTGTTGGAGGTATGACTATTGACCAGGCATTAATCATTCATTATGACACAAAATAAGATCATGGAACTTGATTGGAGTTAATTCATCCTTAGATCGCTGTTTATTTTTTTTAAAAACAGCTTTTTGTGTCTTGTGCTTTTCAAAAACTGTATATATCTGCTTAATTTGTTAAGGAAAGATACTCAGGGTAGCAAACAGGTTTCATCACAGGCCAGCCACCAATTTACTTGGCAGCTGGCGTGGATCAAACATGTTTGCATAAGCATGAAGTCGGTTCCAGCACTATAAGGGTTAAACACTATTTTAAGCCAAATTTCTGTTATCCCAGGCTATCTATGTACATTTCCAATAATTCTGTAATCTATATCAACAGTCCAGCAAAGTTTTCCTTCTAAGCCATACATTGCTTCATTCCAAGAAAATAACTGGATGATGACAGTGGTGCAGAGGTAGAGTGTTGGCCTCTTGTACAGAGGGTCCCGGTTCGAATCCTCATATGGCGAGGTGACAATTTTTAGGACTAACCCACAATTTGGCGAAAGTTCTAATTTAGTTTCCAGGAAGAATTCATCGAGAGTTGCTATAAACAAGCTTTAAGCTTTTTCTTCTTTCCATTCCTTAATTCCAATTATCTTGATATTTTTAGGATGAATGTGTTTTTTTGAACCATGGAGCATTTGGTTGTGTGTTAAAAGAAGCAATGGAAGTAGCTCAGGTAATTTTTTTTTTGTTAAAGTAAGATTTTTTTTCAATCAATTCAATATCAGAGTGAAAGATTATGGTTGTATATAAGATTTTATGAAGAAAGATGCACCGACTGTCATTATAGGACTGAAATACTGTTCAAAACAATAAAATATCCAAATGAAGCTAAACACCTTTGCCAAAAAAGTGACTTCAAAAAATTTATAAAGTAAATTATGCTGTTGAAATGAAAGTGAAGTAATTAATGTGACAAATAAAGTATAAGTATTTGTCGGAAAGGCTTAACAAAACAGTTCATTTTTATGTGATAATGCTTTCAAACATGTTTTCAGCTGTAGAAATATTCAAGAACAAGGGTTTAGAAAAAGGATATTTTATAAGTATATGTTTACCGTTCTAAGCCTTACCCATTGGTCATGTGTGTTTAAGGAAGAATACCCATAATTCACCATTTTTAAATTCATTTTTTTGTCGAATTAGGTTCGGTCGTTCTCAGTTTATCTAAGTCTGGGCAGGAACTATTTCAATGAAACTGAAAAGATCCAGACCCCACAGAGGTTAACCGAGAATGACCAAAGTAATCTGACAACAGAATGAGTTTCAAAAGAGCGGATTATTGGCATTCTGCCTTAATCTCAGTTGTAGTAAACAACTCAAGAAATAATTGACTTTTCAAAGTAGAATACTTCATTATATTAACCTCACTTTGATGCATGCATATATATTGTTGTATATATCATTTCGAACAGTCATTAAATCCTTTTTGAAGGAATGGTTAAGAAGAAACATAATGAATACACTCTTCAACTGATTCAAACAGTGAAACTTTATCGAAAACAAAGCATGCAACCAATAGAAAAAAATATATATATTTTTTTTTAACAGAAATACCAAGTTTGGACAGAATGTCAGCCTCTCAGATTTTATGACAGAGAACTTTTACCAAGACTTGTCCATGTAACGAGACGTCTTGCTAAGTTTGTAGGTATGTCTATCTATTTCTTTCTATCAACAAATTTAATCCTTTTGGTGCCAAAATTATCAAAGACAATTCATGCCAGTGCCAATTTTATTTGGCAATCTCACAGAAACAAGTTGGTGTCAACTTCAGGTTTGCAAAACTTTTTTACTTTAAAAAAGATGTCCTCAATAAAATTTCAAAAGGAATAAACAGAAACTGTTCTAACCATACTCAAATAAAACTTAAAGCAACTGTAACCTGACTTTGATGATCTATATATAGCTATAGCCTGAGTGGTCAGCTCTCAAAAACAAATGAAGTTCCTCTAACAGCTCTTCTTTCTATTTTAGGCTGTGATCCACGAGACATTGTTCTTGTAGAGAATGCTACAACAGCTTTAAACACCATTATACAGGGAATTCCTCTTACAGCTCTTCTTTCTATTTTAGGCTGTGATCCACGGGACATTGTTCTTGTAGAGAATGCTACAACAGCTTTAAACACCATTATATAGGGAATTCCTCTAACAGCTCTTGTTCTATTTCAGGCTGTGATCCACGGGACATTGTTCTTGTAGAGAATGCTACAACAGCTTTAAACACCATTATACAGGGAATTCCTCTAACAGCTCTTGCTCTATTTTAGGCTGTGATCCACGGGACATTGTTCTTGTAGAGAATGCTACAACAGCTTTAAACACCATTACACAGGGAATTCCTCTAACAGCTCTTGTTCTATTTTAGGCTGTGATCCACAGGACATTGTTCTTGTAGAGAATGCTACAACAGCTTTAAACACCATTAAACAGGGAATTCCTCTAACAGCTCTTGTTCTATTTTAGGCTGTGATCCACGGGACATTGTTCTTGTAGAGAATGCTACAACAGCTTTAAACACCATTATACAGGGAATTCCTCTAACAGCTCTTGTTCTATTTTAGGCTGTGATCCACGGGACATTGTTCTTGTAGAGAATGCTACAACAGCTTTAAACACCATTATGCAGGGAATTCCTCTAACAGCTCTTGTTCTATTTTAGGCTGTGATCCACCGGTCATTGTTCTTGTAGAGAATGCTACAACAGCTTTAAACACCATTATACAGGGAATTCCTCTAACAGCTCTTGTTCTATTTTAGGCTGTGATCCACAGGACATTGTTCTTGTAGAGAATGCTACAACAGCTTTAAACAGCATTATAAAGGGAATTCCTCTAACAGCTCTTGTTCTATTTTAGGCTGTGATCCACGGGACATTGTTCTTGTAGAGAATGCTACAACAGCTTTAAACACCATTATACAGGGAATTCCTCTAACAGCTCTTGTTCTATTTTAGGCTGTGATCCACGGGACATTGTTCTTGTAGAGAATGCTACAACAGCTTTAAACACCATTATGCAGGGAATTCCTCTAACAGCTCTTGTTCTATTTTAGGCTGTGATCCACGGGACATTGTTCTTGTAGAGAATGCTACAACAGCTTTAAACAGCATTATAAAGGGAATTCCTCTAACAGCTCTTCCTTCTATTTTAGGCTGTGATCCACGGGACATTGTGCTTTCAGAGAATGCTACAACAGCTTTAAACAGCATTATAAAGGGAATTCCTCTAACAGCTCAAGATACAGTGTTCTGCCTCAGTATAACTTATGGTAATGTTTTGGATCATATTCAGAATGATATAAATTGCCTCTCTAATGGGCTTTTATAACTGATCGAAAGTGAATGTAGCAGCAGACAGCAAGTACAGAGTTTGAAAATCAAGGGTTTGGTATTTTTGCTCATTAGTTAGAAACAGCTTTGACATGGCCTCTTCCTATCTACCAGGTCTAAGGGCAGTGTATATGATGTCTTTAAAGGGACAAACTCAGAGATTTGTGCTTTGTGAGAAATATGGTATGCGGACATTTGCCCCCTCATATTATTTTTTCAACTTGCTTGACCTGATCGTATTCCGTTATGATTAAACAGGAATTTAAATGGAAATAATAATTGGATCAGACTAACATGTCAATTTTGCTCTATTACGCCGATGGCACTTGGTCAATTATGCTCATCCAACCGTGAAACGGCGGTATACGTGCATAAATTGAGTTGATCTTATTTTATCATTTTCGGTTTAATTATTTGTCTCATAATCAAATGTGATGGTGATTGTCATACCGACACAAATTGGAATACCTTTTGTCTTCTTTGTTTTTTATTGTTAGCCTTGAGTGACAAATCGGTAATAAGATTAAAGATGTGATCAATATGTAAATTAAAAAATAAATCAATTAATTTTCATGGTTAGATGAGCATGATTGGCCAAGTGCCATCGGTGTGTTTTTGATTCGTTGTCTCGATTTTAACACCTATAGGGGATTAGGAGGGAAGAGCTAATAGAGTAAAATTGATGAAAATATTATTTTCATTTTAATTTCTATTTAAATATAACGTAAAACGATCAGGTCAAGCAAGTTGAAAAAATAATATGAGGGGGCAAATGTCCGCCTTCTTACGGCGAGGGCAAATGTCCGCCCTTTACCAAAAAGGGGCAAATGTCCGGGCAAATGTCCGGGGCCAAATGTCCGGGATTCGAGAAATACACATTGGAGATTTGATATTTACAATCATTGTCACTCAACAAAATATGATTTTCAATTTCTTTATTTTTAACTGGCTGAAATCCTGTGTTCTCCTTGATTATTGTGAAGTAATCTTTCCCATATGACACCACTTTTACAGGAAAACTGGTTTATAAATAGACAAGGGGATTCCTTCTCACTCCCCTCCCTAACATCTCATGATAAGAGTGGTTATATGGTTCCAAAAACCACATGACCATGGTATCTAAAAGTAGCACCTCTTATTCTAAGTTTAGTTCATTGTTTATAAAATGAACCTGTTTAAAAAATTTGCTTTATCTGCAATACAAAGATTCTATATCTTTTCTGTAAAGTTATAAATGGGTTTGGGATCTGTCAGTAATCTAGTCATGTGTTACTTTAGAAATCTATGTTATCATTCTTTTGGTACAAGACAATATATTTTAAAAAGTAAAAATCCCAATAAAAAAGAAATTATGTGTATTAGACCTTTTAGAAATTACGAGATTTATACCATTGTGAGGAATACTTGTATTCTAATTGGCGTCTTTTATTGTTTTGTAGGAGCTGTCAAAAAGATGTTGAAATGGGCATGTGAACAATCTGGTGCTAAATTGCAAGAAGTTACCATAAACTTTCCTATAACAAATAAAGAACAGGTAATAACTGTAGGATTATTTATTTATGAAATATGAGCTTTATACAATGTTCAGGGTAAGGGTGATGAGCCTTCTGAATAGAGTATGTGAAGGAAAAAGAATATTTGGATAGAAATCCATCATTGTGACACAATGAAAGAAAAGATCTTTATAAGCAAATTCTTCATTTGTCTTAATGTTGTATGCTGCAAGGACATTAAAGTTTGTTGTAGAAGGATGGAGAGTTAAGTTCTATATACTTCTTTCAGATTATTTCCACAATTGCTGATAGTTTACAAGATGGGACAAAGTTTGCAGTGTTTGACCATATTCCAAGCAACACCCCTTTTGTGATGCCTTTGGAGGAAATTATACAGCTCTGTAGAGAAAGGTATAAGGCAGTATGATTTATTATCTTGTGGGCTGTATTAAAAGCCTATGAAGAAAAATATGTAAAGCCTCTGTGGCAATGTGATGAGAGTACAGAACTTGAAAATACATGGTTTCTCTCCACGTGGATTTAAATCCATGTGGCAACGATATAATTTTTAGGAGTGATAGGTTCCAGATTGACTGCTGAAATGCGGATAGTTTTTCGAGGTTTGACCAGAGGGCATCCCATCATTAATGAAAAACTGCTGTCTCGATAAAACTCAACTACTTAAAAACGTTTCAAAATAATCAAATTTGTAGAAGGCCTTGTGACACAAATTGGGATTATTTGGTAAAGCAAATTCTTATTTTGTCTTAATCATAACAAATGTAAAAAGGTTATAAATATATCAAAGATGGCTATGTTTGACCATATGATTAATTCAACATGAGTGCAAATTGTTGTCTCAAAATAGAAATTGCTTCTAACAACTTGTTTCATTTTGAGTCTCAATGGTTATACCTTGCTTTGCCTACTTGACCAGGGCACAACAACATGATTTGACAACTGCATGATATCTCACTTTGTTGCATCTGTAGCTGAAGACTTAAGAAACCATTGTGACAAAAGGAGAAGTTGCTTGTAACAAGCAATTTCTCCTTTTCTCACAATGGTTTGTTTTTTAAAGGTGATTGTTCACAGAAGAGAATAGTCCCAAAAAAAGTTGTTGAAACAGTACCTGTGTACTGTTGTTTAAAACTACAATTAGAAGTAGCTATTGAAGAAAGGATTATTTATGCAGGAATGTTGATTTATCAGAGTATCTTACAGTTTATATATGCGGTGGCTCTCAAAACAGTTACATGGCTTTTGGATTTAAATACATATCAATTTACTGTATACACCCTTTAAAGAATTATAAATGATCTAATTTTGCTTCCAATGACTATTCTTCAGTGTGTTCATATAACAGAGCAGCTGTTGTGCAGATTTGAAGAAATAAGCTTTTAACTTCCTAATAATTTCCTCACATCTGTGAACAAACAGCTTTAAAAATCCATGTTTTTTTTTTAGAACAAAAAAGATTTTACAAAACGTCTTGTGCACACCTACAAGTATAAAAGTTTCAGAATACTTGAAAGAGTTTTCAATCCTTAAGAACTGTCAATTGTATTGCATTACTTCTGGGTCATAGTACCCAAGAGTAGGCCCGTTTGGAAGTTTTGAGTTTCGGCTTCTGGTGCATAGTTTTGCTAGTAAGAGATGAGCTGGTAGATCACTGATGTGTTTCCTGTATAGATGATATACCTGCAATGCAACGTTTGATTTGATTGCCTTTTGCAATACGTATTCTTTATTGAGTCCAGAAAAACCCTGATTTAACATTGGGTTCAATGGGAATTCAAGATCTCAAAAGTAATAGTTGTATGACCCAATTCATTTACCTGTCCCCCAACTAATTTTAGGCATTTTTATTTCTATTTTAGGAATGTACGAGTTATCATAGATGGTGCTCATGCTCTTGGTTCCCTGCCATTGGATATAAAATCCCTGAATCCTGATTATTACATTTCAAATGCACATAAATGGTTTTGTTGTCCAAAGGGGACAGCCTTTATGTATGTTAAAAAAGATCTGCAGATGGAAACACGACCCCTAATCATATCGCATGGATTTGGATCAGGGTTTAATTCAGAATTCATATGGGCTGGTAAGAATTAATTAGCTTTTGGTTTCTTTAAAGAATGTAGAGTGTTCAGGATTATGCAAATATGAAGCTTGATCAAACGGCAACTAGATAGAGAGAAAACATCTGTTTTTGTATTTCTAGTAGAGACAATGGAAAGAAAATGATCTGAAGGAAACATTTAGAAATTTCTTGAAGCGTGAATTTGCTTCTTTTATCTTAATGTAATTTCATTTTCCTGCTGGCATCTATAATAATATGCAACTGTATATGTGTCAAGCGTTAAGAAGCCATGTTATATGACGGTTGCTCTTCATTATGATTTTTAAAGCTTCTAGCCTTATTCCCATTAGGAAATTTGTGACTTGTTCAAATGAAATGAAGCACTGGACAACAAAACATAGCATGAAAAATAGTTTCATTTTATTCTATAGAGGCCAATACAAAAATTGTCAAATGTAATCAAGTCAAAATTTGGTAATATGCTCATAGGAAGCAGTATAACCCTCTTTATGACAGTGTGATGTACAAGTAGGCTTTGGTTTATGCGTAAGAAACAAGTAAATGAAGCCAACAAGTTTGTCCATTTAAAAGGGAGTGCATTATACCACAATCTTGAAAGATGTACTTACAAACATCCTATTTATTAGATTTTCAAAACTAAATATGAAAGTTAATGAGTGTCAGGAATATATTAAATAAGATTCATCATGTATGATTTAAAATGCTCCATTATAGCTGCTTGTTCAAAGAAGAGAACATTTGAAAGTCAAAATAAAATGTCGTTGAACCAAAACAGGTTTTATATTGTTGTTTGATAAACATTTAAAAGTAGCTATTGAAATGATTAATTCAGGAAGCATTAATTTATCTAAGAATGTTTATATGCCGATGATCTCAAATGCGATGTATCACTTTTGGATTAAAATACATGATAATTCACAGTATACACACTAAGAATAAAAAGCAATCTAATTTTGTTTTCAATGACTATTGTGCATTTTAAAAGAAATTAATTTTCAACTTCCAAGTTTCCTCACATCATTGAACAAACACCTAAACACAAAACTAATTAGTAATTACCAGTAAATGTCTTTGTTTGGACTTCTGGGTTTATCCAGTGCTTGCTTTGTGAAGTATCAATAAAACACTTTCAGGTCTCCATGACTACAGCCCGTTCCTTGCGATCCATACAGTGCTAGATTTTTGGGAGTCTGTAGGTCGTGATCAAATGCTGGCCTACATGTATGACCTTTGTCGTAAAGCGGGTAAGATTGTTTATCCATTAATGGCTTTTTATATAATGAAATATTTTTTGGAAAAGAAATCAAGGGCTCTATGCAAGACTATAGCAAGTGCTTCACAAACGTGAAGCATTTACTATAGTATTGCTCTCAACCCTTGAAATAGTTTTTCATTGTTTTGTCGAACAGATACTAAGCTAGACTGTTAGAGGTATATCTTCCATTTAGATTTGAAGTTCATATTTTGTCTGTAAACTAATTGGCCTTGTAACCTTTACATAGGTGGGTAGGAATTAATGTCACTGTGTATCCACACCGGTCTGTGCCCCTATGAGATGATACTCATACCCTTAATGATTTGCTTAACCCTTTACCAAACCCCAATTTTTCCACTGTCTTAAATTGAATGAGTTTGCAGGCAACATTTCAAAATTTGATGTAATTGGAAAGTAATCTTCTGATAGGGTTGAAAACATTATGGGAAAAGGAGAAGTTGCTCATTATGATCAATGTCTTCCTTTCCCACAATGTTTTCCAGGGTCGTCTGCAACAAAGTGGTAAAATGTTGTTTTTGTTTGGTAATGCGTTAAGATAAGTGGCTCTGTGTGTCCTCGTTTGAATGTGCCCCTGTCGATGACACTCATACTTGTAATAATTTACTTAAAGAAATGTTTTGATGCTAATTGTTTACTCTCCAGATTTGGGCCACCGTTGCCAAGTGGTTAGAGTTCAGAACTTGGAATCACATGGCCCCTCTCTGGGTGGGTTCAAACCTCTGCGACATCATTTGAATTTCCATGAAAAGCAGTCTCCTGACTAACTTACGGAATGACAATGGTTCTACCTGGTTTGACCGAATTGAGTAAGGGGTATTCCTTCATCAATAAGTGTTTAGCATGGCAACATTACTGAAGTAGTGTTAACCCAGTGTAAAACCAATACTTGTATTATTATATAAACATCACTCTCCAGATTGTTGGTTGAGATTACCAGTTTCATATTCTCCCTCTGATAGTGATCAAGAGAGTTAAATGACATTAATTGTGACACATGCATGCAGTCAATATCTTTGCTTTTATTCATTTAAACCCTTTACCAAATGCCAAATTTTTAATTGTCCCAAATTGAAAGAGTTTGCTGATGACATTTCAAAATGTGATTTAATTAGAAAATAATCTTCTGATATGGTAGAACACATTGTGGGAAAAGGAGAAATTACTCTTTACAAGCAATTTCTTTCTTTCCCACAATGTTTTACAGAGTTGTCTGCAGCAAAGTTGTAAAATGTTGCTATTGTTTGATAATGGTTTAAATAAAAACTATCAACATTTTTCTATACTTCACCTATAAGGAGAACTTGATTATCTTACAGGTGACCTGCTAACGAACGGTTGGAACACGTCCAGGGCTGCACCTGCCGATATGTTTGGTAAGGGGAGATTGTTATACAAATCAAATCTGGTTCAGTGCAATACTACAGTAAGTCAAACACTTATGTGTATGACTAACTGCAGTATTGCACTGAACCCTTATTTATTTCTATCTTTTTTTTGTCATTGTTAACCTGGCCTGGCTTTCACAAGGCGTCTCAACTTGAGTACGTCTAACACTTGGCAGAGAAAATGCAGTCAAAGACTGACTGTTTTGGACATGCGCCCCCGTTGTCTGCAGTTTCTCTGCCAAGGGTTAGATATAACCATATCTTCGTTATAAAGCATGGATTATCATAGACCACCAGAACTGGAAAGTTGAGGATCAACTAATGTGTGGTAAACAATTTTGCTATCAATAGAAGTGAAAAAAGCAAAAACACCTGTGGTGCAGCCATCATGTTCTAGCATAAGATCGTAAACATTAGTTGCATGATTATCTAGCCTGATTTCCCAATATGAAAAGCTTGAAAATAAGAGCAGGCAATACAAATGATAAGAAAAGTCAGTCATATTCTTCATAATTTTTGGAAGAAACCATATTGAAAAAAGAATAATATGCTCTTTAAGAACAATTTATCCCTTTGTCACAGTGGTTTCTAATGACTTATACAATGGATGCCTTAAACTTAGATATAATGGATCAAAGGGTTTAATAATGAATCATGTAACAAAACTTTCAGGAACAATGTGTCTGATAGAGCTACCTGACAGTGTCTATGTTAAGGAAGGAAAAGTGGACTATTCCTGTGCTGAGAGAATACAGAATCTACTCTACTATGAGCATAATATTGAGGTAAACACCTGGTTATTGTATATTTCTTGAGTATAAAAGTCTACCCTAGGTTGCCATGTGGTTAGATTACCGTACTTGATATAACATAGCCCACCTCTTGGTGGGTTAAAATCCATGTGACAGCATTTGAATTTTCATGTAAGGCAGTGTCCTGATTGATTTTTCAAAATGCCTTTGGTTTTTCCTAGCTTGACCAGCCATTATAGACAGTTAAGTTTGGGGTCTTCCTCCATCATTTTGAGTCAAGATTGCAAAATAACTGAACTACTGGTGATGTGACGTAAAACCCATATAAATAATAGACAATCCAAGGAGGATAGGAGCTGAACTCAAACCTAGACACAGTTAACCCTCCATCTAAATCGGCATAACTTAAATACTTAAACTAACTTTTTGATGTAAAATATTAAGTACCAAACAAGCAAACTGACATGGTAACATGTTCATTTGACGCTTTGGGCCCCTTCTATAAGGATTGTTAAAGAAATAGAGATATCTTGAAAAACATGGCTGCCAGGGATTGTTGAACTTTGAATGCGTTTTTGTTTTCACTATATACATGTATGCTAAAATCTATAACTTTACAAACATCTTTTTTTCCAAACCTTTGGGCCAATTTCAATGAGATATCATATGAAGCATCCCTAGTTAGAGGGAATAAATATTTGTAAAAGAAAATAAGTCATGTGACCAGAATGGTTGCCATCCATAATTGGTAAAAACCATGAATAAATCTTCTTGTCAAAAACCACTGGTCAGATTTCAAAATAATTTCAGAGGAATGTACTTTCGGGGCCCTTCTATAAAGATTGTTAAAAAAAAAATAGATAACTCGAAAAACATGGCCACCAGGGTGCGTTGAAATTTGAACCTGTTTGCATTTCCACTATATACTTGTATTGTAGAATTTTTAACAAAATACATCAATTTCAATTTGGATGTCCAAATATGCCAAAAGGATAACAAACAAAATGGCAACAATAGATCATACTGGACAAAAGTACGGGCTGATCTTTGTACATACACAATCTGTAAAAGTGAAATATTCAGTTTCCACATTGTAAGAATTATGTACCATTTTAATGTATCAAGCATATAGTGTCAAACTTGTAAAATTGGAATGAAAAATAGGTCAATGCATAGAGGCACTAGAAACTCTGTCTAAAAATCTCAGGTGAGCGGTTCTAGGGCCATTAAGGCCCTCTTGTTGGGAGATATTCTGGCTTTAATTTTGATAAAGTTGGACTAGATTTCTCTATTTACCAAGCTATAGGGTAGAGCACAAAAAAGTGTCTCCCAACTAACTTACCAAGTTCCAATGGTTCTATCTGGTTTGACCAGCTATCGGAAGCTTAACATAGGGTTTACCTTCATTGATTACCAGTATGAGTAAGGCATTGCAATGTAACTGAAATAGTGTAAATGTGATGTAAATACCAAAACAAACAAACCAGTGTGAAAATGGGCCCCTGAGTAACTTGCTGACAGTGTGTTAAGCTATTGAAACTCAATCTGAGTCAAATAAAAATGCATTATACTGATATTCATGTAAATCTAAAGTACAGAAGTTGAAACCACATGGCCGCTCTCTGCCTGGTCTTAAAACAGTACAGGTATAGATATTAATTTTTATGAGAGTTAGTCTTCTAGCCAACTATTAAACAGTATGCTGTTAGTTCTATCTGGTGGGAACGGGGGTCCAGTGGTAGCGCTCAGCTTTGGAATTAAAGGGTTCTGGGTTCAAATCCTGGCCAGATCTTCAGAATTTTCCTTTTCAAAGAATGTATCCCATGTAGCTCCTCTCCATCCAGGTGTATAAATGGGTACCTGTGATGGAAAAAACCAATGTGCCATGGCTGTATTTGCGCCATATGTAAATGGCTGGTCCATCATCCAGTGATGAGGGAGGTAATTGTGAAAGTAGCCTAAATATGCCTAGCATAGATGTGAGACTATAAACCCTACCTTTACTTTTTTATTTGGCTTGATTAGCTTTTATGGGCAATTAATTGTTAGGGTCTTCTTCCATTTATTGTGAGCTGAGCATTATAATATAATTCAAATACTTATGATGTGGTTATATCTCAAACAAACATAGACTGTCAATGAAGATTCTCGATGATTCTTTGTCTTTTCTTTTGAATCTGGGTGCAAATTCTGGTTTTGAATTTTGTGAGAGTAAGTTTCTTTGTTGACTTACAGAATACCAATGGCTCTAACCGCCTTGACTGTCCTTATGGACACTCAAGTTTTTGGTCTTCCACCATCATTAACTCTTTACCACCTGCAGACAACATTTTCTTTACTTGAAGCAATCGACATTAGAAAAACTCAGTAAACATGTAAAAAATATTTCTGTTCTGCTTTTGTGATATGTAAATAGATGTGAATCCCTGCTTGTTACAAGCAATTTCTCTTTTTGCCACAATTCTTTTTGAAAGTTGTCTGCTCCATGACGCAAACATGTGGCGTTAATGTAGTGTTTATGTGTTAAGAGTGGAGCATCAGAAAATAACTGAAACTAATAATGTTGACGCAATGTAAAAATACCCATATGGAATAAATGAATAAAATGTGGTTTGAACCAGCCAATCAAGGTGTTTAATGACTGTTGCCTATTTTACAGGTACCCATCAAATGTGTACAAGAAAAGTTGTATGTGAGGATCTCCTGTCATGTCCATAATTACATGGAACAATATGAACTTTTAAGGGACTCTATTCTACAGATGGGAAACCAGGTGGTATGAGGCAAAGACTTAGGCTTAATCCATTACCAAACAATTACAACTTTTGACCAGTTCATTGCAGAGGACTCTTGAAAACATAATGGGAAAGGAGAAAATGCTCTTAACATCTGCAAACTCTTTCAATTTGGGACAGTAAAAAATTTAGCGTTTGGTAAACGGTTAAGGTTTTCCACTTCATGTGTTAAATGAAAGTTTTCTCCCAAATATCTTAACCCTTATAGTGCTGGAACAGACTTCAGGCTTACAGGTTGGATCCAGGCCAGCCACCAAGTAAATTGACAGCTGTCTTATGATCTAATCTTTTTGTTACTCTGAGTATCTTTCCTCATTAAAATTAAGCAGATGGTTACGGTTTTGGAAAGCAGCCAACACAAAAATCTATTTTTGGAAATTTACCCAGCATTCTAAGGTTTAAATAAATTGGTTTTTTTTAAGTTTGATGAAATCATGTTCTGGGGCTCTCAATTTGGACTTTCACCAAATTTGCATATTCCGGCATGTGTTAAGAAACCTTTTTTAATGTCACATTTGTAAACGGGTCACTTATTATCGTTTTACAATGAATAAAGATACCAACCTCGACATGTGTTTCTGTTGTTTGAATAGGGCTGATTGCCTTATTTTTGGTATTTTCCAGCATTCACTCATTATTTTCTTCATCTTTGGATTTTACCAAAGAGCTTCTACCAGACAGTTTTTTCAAGCTAATAGCTTCTTTCCCAAATTATAACATACACTGACTGTATTGGATCAAATGACAAGTGGATACGTTACCACTGCTTCCTGTATGATAACCCTAAATGGGTTAACAATAACAACGTTTGACCAGTTTGTTGCAGACGACTCTGGAAACTTTGTGGGGAAAAGGAATATTTTCTCTTAACGAGCAGTTTCTTCTTTTCCCACAATGTTTTCTGCCATATGGTAAAGGGCTAATCTCGTACATGTAGTTCGTTTGCCAACAAAGGGTTTGTCGAGAAAACTGTTTCCACATTTTTCGATGAACATATATCTCTTACCATGAAGTCACCATGTGTAAGACCCATGCTTCATGTATGGAAATGCACACATTCAACAGGCAAGTCACACTGAACTATATTAGATTTCAGTTGCATGCACATTGAAGTAGGTTTGCGGACATTTTTAGTTGACCTATTCCTCCTTATGAACATTTGTGAACAGCAGCCAAAAGATTAACAGGGCTCGATTCTCTATTTGACATAAGCCAGCATATAGATGCCTTTGATGTTCATGTGAAATACATACATTATGCTTTTGTGTAATGGGTACACATTCTCGTCAGAAGGATAAATTATATAACGTAAAAGCACTTTCAAAAGCAATAAAAAAGCCAGGATGTTACAAATATGTCATATGTTTCTGATGTTTTGAATGGTATACATGTACACACTTTATTATGGGTGTTGTCTGTAGAGTTTGTGACAGATATGAATTCAAAATATCTCTGTGATGTTAGTTCAAAAGGAATTTGACTAAGGTGGAACTTTCCACTAAGAGTGTTTTTCTTCTTCTTTTCACAGTGGTTTTAAGACTGATTCTATTGTTGCGTAAAATCAGGAATTTGGTTTGATAAAGAAAGTAAAACACACATATTTTGTCATGTGAGTTTTAGCGGGAGTTCCATAGAAAGTAAAACACTCCTACTTTTTTTTTGATATAATGGGTTTTAGAAAGGGAGTTCCGTCCTGTCTGGGTTTATTCTTCACTCCTCGGTCGTTTCTAAGATCGTCTGCTGAAGGTGCGATTTTGAATATTTGATTATCAAATGACTTCCTCTGCATTAACCCATTACCAAACAATAACAACAATTTACCAATTTTTTGCAGACGACTCTGGAAAACATTGTGGAAAAAGGAGATTTTTTTTTGCCCTTAACGAGCAATGTCTCCTTGTTTCACAATGTTTTCTACTCTATTGATGATTATTTTTCAATTTCACAACGTTTTGAAATGTCTTTTTCAAACTCATTCAATGTGGGACAGTCGAAAATTTGGCATTGGGAAAGGTTAAAACCAACCACAGCCTGCAGGTAATTTTTTGTGCTGAGTTACAACCCATTTCAGAAAAACTCGAATTATCTACGAGTGTCAAGTTAAGTTAAACCTTATAGTGCCGAAACCTCTTCGTGCTTATGCAAACAGGTTAGCCTGTGATCTAATATGTTTGCTTCTCTGGGAATCTTTCCTTAGCGATATTAACCAGATATGTAAGGTTTATGAAAGCAGACGACATACAAATCTAGTTTTAGGAATTTACCCAGCATTCAAAGGGTTGATGTGCAAGGATTGTGTTGAAATGATTCCCATAATTCCATAAGGTCCCAGCCCCTACTGATTTCGTTGCTTCTCCTTTTATTTTGTCAACGCAGTTTCTCGAATCTTCAACAGAGTGGGTACGTCAATAGAGGATGTGTATGAAATAAAGAGTTAAAGATTCGACACAAACACCCCTTTTTGGTACACGTACATGTTTATTGCGATCAGCAATCCCATTCCCTATCTTGAGAGTTCCTTGTTTTTGTGCGCATTTCAAAATAAAGTCATGTCTGTCTTATCGGTTAGTGTGTTCTAAATTAATTCGAGTTTGTCACGAACGTTCCATAAGAAGATATCGTTCGATATTCAGTCTGACCACAAGTCATTCGATTTCCAACTGTCATACGAGTGACAAAAATAAACCATTTACCCCATAGGATATGTTTCTGTCTTTAACCCTTACAGTGCTGGAACCCAATTCATGCTCATGCAAACAGGTTAGATACAGGCCAGTTGCAAAGTTAATTGGCCTGTGATCTAACCTGATTGCAACTCTGAGTATCTTTCCTCATCAAAATTGATATTGATTTAAGGTTTTGGAAAGCAGACGACACAAAAATATATTTATAAAAAAGTTACCAACCCTTCTAAGGATTAATTGTAATGACCTGTTGACAGGCTATCTTAAAATCAGGTTTTATGTTCTAATCTTTCCCTTCCTTTCTCTTCATTTCATCTTTTTTATCCATTTCATAGAAACCATTCATTTTCATTTGGGATAACTTGAACATTAATGTGACATAACTAGGATATGTGTTTATAGATTAATTTACTATCTTAAAGAAATGAGAGGTTAAGAACACTCTGATTATGAAATTTCAGAAAGGAATGACCGTTTCTAAGTTTTGAGAACTTGTGGCCAGACCCTTTTGCCAAATTTGATAAAATGGCTACCAATGTTTTGTACTGTGTATCATATGTTCAACTTAATTGTAATGGTTTATAAACGCGTCAACAAATGTTCAGTTATATATTGTGACACCCGGCTTATAATCGATGGAAGAGGATCTCAAACCTATTGGCACTCAAGCCGGCACTAATTGTGCACGACATTAATTGGCACTAACCCTAACCATCAGTTTTCTGTATGTTAATCGGGAAACCATCTCTAATGGACATCTAAATCTTCCGTGTTTGTGTTATGAACATACGCATAAAGGACCCATGTCATTTCAAGCTCTGAATATTAACCACTGAATATAAAAGTCTCATTGAATATTGTAACTTGTCAATAGTTTGAACTTATCTATTTTACATCGATTTGCGAAACAAGTTCTTACAACTTGGATTAATCACTCTCGATTCTACTTCTTGGGTCATAATCAGTACTCGCTTCGAATGTGAATTAATGAAAGTTTGGAAGGCGGAACCTACTTCTCTCAGGATTCGAACCCTCAGGTCCGGAGGCCGATGCTCTTCCCCTGAATCGGTCTCTTTAAATGTCCGCTGCTGGCAAGTCACAAAGAGTAAACGTGACGTTAATGGACTTGCATGGGGCTTGCATGGGGCTCAAGTCCGTGGCCAGGACCGTATTCCTATGAACAAAGCACGTCTTTGATAGCGATCATGAGGTTTTAAAGTCGTAGTAAAGATCCTGCCTCGTTACACATGTTTAAAAAGATACGCGGAGTCAGACTTGCAAATAAACATTGGTGATGCCATACACGGGCTATATTTTAGTATATTAGGAAAGTTCTGTTTGAATGATGAGCCTGCAACTTTGAATGAATTTTCAAGAGATATGGGCGAAGTGATTAAAGGAGGAAAATTCGAAATCGTGTAGGTGACCCAGTTTCCGAATTAGGAAAGATATATTATGAATTTCAGGGAAACGTTTTTTGTTTATACAGCTGTTGTTTAAACAATGATTGGTTTAATTATTTAATACTGAACACGTTGCTTTAATGTATAATTGGCAATTTCTGTTTATTGGGACAAAAAATAATCAGATGAAATGACTTACAACCGCAATAGTTTTACCTTGTCGTCAAGAAAATTAGCGGCTGGCCTGTGATCTAACATGTTTGCTCCTCTGTGTATCTTTCCTCAACTAAATCAAGCAGATATTTAAGGTTTTGGAAAGCAGACGACACAAAAAAATATTTCAGAAAGTTACCCGGCATTCTAAAGGTTAACTTAATCCAGTATTTACAAGGCGGAACTAAGCTTTACTGTGTTGCTCTTTTATGGGACACCGGTGTTTAATTTCTTACGCAGGTCGTTGTACAGTAAGACGATATTCTTGAGAACTTGAAACATTGCATTGTATGATCAGCATTGGTCCATATGATACATACGGATACCTTTTTCACTAGCTTTGAATTTTTTGGAGTGCTCCATGTTTTTGAACCTTTAGTTTTCGGACTACTTGCTCTAGAGGATGAACGAACTATTTTGTTTAACTGCTATGACCTACATGCATGTTTATTAGAAGGTGAACATAGAGATGGTTAAAAGGGATTGGCCGATGAAAAAAGACTGCATGATCATGTCCTGGTTTCTTTAGTGTTTAAGCACTGTGCATAAATTGTACACGAATAGAAAGATGGGACTAATTCTGAATAGTTTGTGAAAAGCGCTACGGAGGGGCCAAAATGAATGTTTTTATAGAACAAAGAAGGGGAGCCGAGCATTGGTATCACACCTTATCATACATCGTTTATATCCTAACATGACCTCTATACACCCATTGTAAGTCGTATCTAAAGCTCCGTCTGGATCATGTTGACTCTCAGATGACACGTCTTATAAACATGCACTGATATTTGACGAATATAATTTAGGTTTGCATTGAACATAGATGGGGCAACTAACAGTGTGATTACGCCTTTAGTAAAACATGCTGATGTTAGCGGGTAAAATCACACTAGCACACACAATCATGCGCTGTTATTCAAGAAGGCTGTTTCGTCCTTCTGTATCGAACCGAGTCATGAACCTCTCAAAGACCAACACATTCGATCAGTGAAAAACACTGTCGTACACTGAGCGGTTGTGTTGTCTATATATATACCAGTATGTTCTCTTCAACAATGCATTCGGTCCCTAATTTGCATAAACGTTCAACGACAATTACACTTCTTTTTAATAGACAGAGGACAATTTCGTTGTTCATACGTTTGAGCATTTTAAATTGAATATATAACATAGATATAGGCTTAGGCTACCGGCCTACTATACAGGGTTACATTAAGTACAAACTCAAATATTGAGTGGAACAGATACATATGGAACAAAACTATAACGAAAAATCCCTGTAGAATTTGAATCACGTTTTTCTTATCATTTGAATTGAATAAAAGAATCAGAGAGTTTTGTTTCTTAACCAAAAGCCAGTTGAACACAAATCACGGCTCTAACTGGAATAAAGTAAGGTTTTTCGTTTATAAAACACACGTTGGCAAATGGAGAGTGCCCATGAGAAAGGCATATGCTTGGCCTATGTGGTTTTCGAAATATTCTGTAGCTCCACCAACAGCACAGCTGGTAACGTTTCCATTAATGAATACAGACAGTTTTCATCTGTGGTTCTTGTGCGTGCGTATACCGCGCACTAGCCTGGTACAGGGTTTACGTACGGACAAGGACCTAAGGCTAAAGGAGCCGGTTTGGCAAATATTACTTCCGGGGTTGAACGAGGCCAATGCGACATGAATTATTCGTTTAAACACTGACTAACTTTGCTCATGTTGAAAAGAGTCGGTAGCTTGAACAAGAGTTTTTATACCGGACTGGTGAGAAAAACAACCGGGGCATGGATAGCCATCATGCGCACTGACTGACACTTTTTAACTGAGATGCTGTTGAAAAAGTACCACCCCATACAACAACATATCTTCTGATGAACGCTTGTTAAAACACCTTCTCTGCAGAAATGGGTAATACATGGTATAAGTCAGATTGTTTTGCGTCAATCCATGTTCTTTTTAAACCCAGTACAATCGTTGTTACCAAACAATCTCTCAAATTTATAGAAGTATAGCAGAAAAACACTGCCGGAAAAGGAGAACATATCCATTATTCCTCCTTTTTGTACATAACCTCAAGAGCGTTGAACCTTTGATATATATTTCCAGTCTTAATCTTTTGATTGATGTCTGTAACTCGTTACAATTCAAGACAATGGGAAATAACTTGCTTTGGTTAAGGGTCTCGTAAAAGATAAGACATGTTGGACGAATGTCCTATGGGGCTCTATTTGGAAACAGTTATGTAATAAAGTCATGTATATTTGAATGAGGGGATCTATCTATGTCTCGAAAAACTTCCTCGATCAAATCCTCTGCAATATGTTTTAAAGTTATTTTCTTCTATTAACTTTATAAACATGTGTTTAATCAAAGACTATGATTATTAGTTCTTTGGTTTAATCATATAAAACGGTCATAAATGAACGTTCTTTTTACATTATTTCTATGTGTATTTGTGTTTTCGAATCGTTTTTAAATCTGCAGTTTTTCTTGTTTATTTAGCTCATAAAAATGTATATGTATATGTGTGTATATGTTTGTTTTGAATTAAGAACAGCAGATCAACAGTTTCTATGTACTAATTTCAAAGATACGTCCATTTTCGTTTAAAAGGAAACATGATATACATTGCTTTTGTCAAATGGCTAGAAGAACTGTTCGTTATAAGTATTTTTCTGTTTTAAAACTGAGTGCCAATTTATTCTTTCTTGCATGTAAATATCTTTTTTTTAAAGAACTTACAACGGGGCTTTACAAGGGAATTGTGATAAAGGAATTAACAGCTACACGTAATTTTGTTGTTGATCATAATGGGTTTTTACCAGTATTACAAAGCATGTATTCTGTCTACTTTTGTATAGACGTCGTTTGTTGTTGCTTACGATTTAGACCAGTCACAAAAACCCACAAGAGTTAAACAGACGACCCCTTACAGTAAACGTCTTTAGTAAAAGCTAATTAATTTTACAATGATTTAGAAGTTCTTACAATCAAGGTTTATAAACCTTAATAGATCTTTGGCCCGCCCTGACAATCCCCAATCTGCAGTTGGGTATGGGGTCTTCCTTCATCATTAAGAGTCGAACATCGCGACATTTCTGAAAAAGAAATAAGTTTTATACGATGTAAAACCAATATAAGAAATGAAATAGTTAGAAAGAGTAACCCTCGATTCTGCTAAATGAGTACATTGCGAGTATTGGCGCCAAATGTGGATTGCTGAAACATCGTCATGTGGATCCCGCTATTCCAACGAATCGAACGGACGCCCTTTGAGACCCGAGATAGAAGATCGACCCCTGGACCAACGTGATAGTAGCCCCCCCCCCGACCAACGTGTAAGTAGCCTCCCCAAATCAACGTTTTTTAGCCACCCTGAACCAACGTGTTTAAAGGCATCCTAGATCAACGTGTTAGTAGCCCTTCAGACCAACGTGTAAGTAGCCCCCCAGAACAACGT
This sequence comes from Cerastoderma edule, assembly GCA_947846245.1. Lineage (NCBI taxonomy): Eukaryota > Metazoa > Mollusca > Bivalvia > Cardiida > Cardiidae > Cerastoderma > Cerastoderma edule. The sequence continues at coordinate 142,525 of OX401407.1, forward strand.
GTTTGTAGCCCCCCTGGACCAACGTGTTTGTAGCACCCCTGGACCAACGTGTTTGTAGCTCCCCCTGGACCAACGTGTTTGGTAGCCCCCTCTGGACCAACGTGTTTGGTAGCCCCCTGGACCAACGTGTTTTGTAGCCCACCCTGGACCAACATGTTAGTAGCCCTCCCTGGACCAACGTATTTGTACCCCCTGGACCAACGTGTTTGAAGCCCCCTGGACCAACGTGTTTGTAGCCCCCTGGACCAACGTGTTTGTAGCTCCCCTGGACCAACGTGTTTGTAGCTCCCCCTGGACCAACGTGTTTGGTAGCCCCCTCTGGACCAACGTGTTTGAAGCTCCTCTTGACACACATGTTTGTACCCCCCCTGGACCAACGTGTTTGTAGCTCCTCTGGACCAACGTGTTTGGTAGCCCCCTGGACGAACGTGATTTGTAGCCCACCCTGGACCAACATGTTAGTAGCCCTCCCTGGACCAACGTATTTGTACCCCCCTGGACCAATGTGTTTGAAGCTCCCTGGACCAACGTGTTTGTAGCCCCCCTGGACCAACGTGTGTGTAGCTCCCCTGGACCAACGTGTTTGTAGCTCCCCCTGGACCAACGTGTTTGATAGCCCCCTCCGGACCAACGTGTTTGAAGCTCCTCTGGACCAACATGTTTGTAACCCCCCTGGACCAACGTGTTTAAAGCTCCTCTGGACCAACGTGTTTGAAGCCCCCTTGACCAACGTGAGAGAGAGAGAGAGAGAGAGAGAGAGAGAGAGAGAGAGAGAGAGAGAGAGAGAGAGAGAGAGAGAGAGAGAGAGAGAGAGAGAGAGAGAGAGAGAGAGAGAGAGAGAGAGAGAGAGAGAGAGAGAGAGAGAGAGAGAGAGAGAGAGAGAGAGAGAGAGAGAGAGAGAGAGAGAGAGAGAGAGAGAGAGAGAGAGAGAGAGAGAGAGAGAGAGAGAGAGAGAGAGAGAGAGAGAGAGAGAGAGAGAGAGAGAGAGAGAGAGAGAGAGAGAGAGAGAGAGAGAGAGAGAGAGAGAGAGAGAGAGAGAGAGAGACAGAGACAGAGAGAGAGAGAGAGAGACAGAGAGAGAGACAGACAGACAGAGAGAGAGACAGAGAGAGAAAGAGAGAGAGAGAGAGAGAGAGAGAGAGAGAGAGAGAGAGAGAGAGAGAGAGAGAGAGAGAGAGAGAGAGACAGAGAGAGACAGAGAGACAGAGAGACACAGAGAGACAGACAGAGAGAGACAGAGAGAGACAGAGAGAGACAGAGAGAGACAGAGAGAGACAGAGAGAGAGAGAGAGAGAGATATTTTCTATTCAATAGTTCAGAAATCAAATTCATGTTAGTGTGTATAGAACAATTCGTAGCAATTGCAATTTGACTCCACATCACAGAAATCTATTATTCACTTCTGACTATTTTTCCCCCCTAAAGTTTTCTTTTTTCCAAATTATTGTTATATAATTTCTTCATTTTATCGTTGAATATTTAGGAACAGTTTGAATTCAAATATATATTTTTGCCTACCGGATATATAGGAGACGATCTTTATAAGCTTAGCTTTCGATCGAATCCTTTTCATTTGTTTATTTATAAATGTAAATCTATGTACAAATATATATGAAAAGATGAATAAAATATGTTTAAAGGTCATATTTCCCGATAAACAAAATTTTCTTTAATTATGGTTTTTGAATTAGGTTATGGTTTCGTCATGCCGGAGGTAATGATTTTTTTCTCATACAGAAGCGAAAAATGTTGTTTTTGACTACTTTTATTCACCTTTATCGATTTTTGTGAATGACTTATCTCCCTTGTTGTGACGACATTTGTGCTTCAAAGTCATATGAACTATCAGTCAGAAGAATCTAGTTCTCAGTAACGACAGTGTTTTTGCACAAATTTCGGACATTTTAAGTGTTGAATTGTGTTTTGGGAAACGTAAATTGGATATTGAATATGGTATTTTGACAGGTCTTCTGGTGTTATTCTGCTTTTGGTCACAGGGATGCGAGTTTCTTCCGTTTTCCGACGAACATAAAAGCTGCAAAAAGTTTCGATTAGTAAACTGGACCGTGTTTACTTTACAAACAAGCAAAAGATATATTCCCCAAACAAGAACAGTAGGCTGTGTTACTTTGACTTCGAAGACGGCAAGTTTATGCATTGTTAGGCGTTTCCAGAGAAATGATTTAATTGATCTTTAAATGATCGGGCTCAATTCAAAGTAATTTATACATGTGAAGACGCTTCAAATTCATTCTACTTATTGAGTAACCGTTATATTTCCTTTATTTGAAACACACCGACAACATTCACTTTACCTTGATGTATTGGTTTCAAGACTGTCAATGCAAACCTGACAAAGCTAATCTCACTTTCAAACGCCAATCAAGCGATAAAGCATACAATCATGTGTCAAGACATTGGTGTGACGCGCGAATGTGTACATTGTATTTCGGAATGACCCCAAATATCTATCAAAAGTCGTTGTTTTATTACCCAATGTACCAAGTTGCTAATAATAATTTAAGCCTGAAGTCCTTTTGTTACGCTGTTTCCCACATGATCTCAGGTATAGGAAAATATTTTTCAAAATTAACGTTGTGGTGAACTAATGTTCGTGATTAAAACAATTCCTGACTGTTAGTTTGGGGTGTTAGAGCCTCGTGTAGTCTTGCTAGATCTTTATATAGAATGTGCAATGTGTAAATGTAGATAAATTCAAGAAAAGGATAAATCACGTTGATTACACCTTTTTTGAAAGTTGATTTCCTTGAATGACTCCCTTACTCTTACCCAAGCTAGTTTTGTTTGGAACATATAAACTATGCTACATACTTAGTTAGGAATACTTAATTAGGCTGCTTTACGATTATATTACGTAAGAATTCAAAAGGTTGCAAGAATATGTTAATTTCATCCAACATCATAAGATATTGTATTGCCATGTCTTTGGGTTTTAAACGCTTGAATGCATCTTGTTCTTATTTGCAAAACTTGTTTTATGTTTTAACATAATCGTAGAAACTTTGCCATTGTACATAAATGAGACAAAATGAAAAATGTATGTTGATTGCTATGATAACAAACCGATTAAAACAAGCAAGTTTCTTTTATCTGCCGTTGTCTGAATGAAAATTCAAAATAATGAATATTTGATATCCGCAAACTGTCTCTGAACTCATCAACGCAGATGATAATAGGTTCGATCTTAACTTAAGCGTCTGCTTTTCGGAATTATTTGAATAACACACATCATTTTTTCGCCATTGGTAATATTGGTTTAAATGACGTATGTCATAAATGCAGTTGTTCAAACATGATTATTACAAATTTATATTGGTAATTTAGTAATAAGATCACTAAATATATAATTTACACCTTTGAACATAATCTCTTTGTTTACAATTTAATTGAATATTGTCAGTTTACCTCACATACAAAGGGTCAATCAACAAACGTTGGACATTACAAGGATTAAGGGTCGTGATGCAAATTAACACCAATCTGCCACATTTGCACAGTATGTTTCAAGTCTCAAGTCCTTTATTGTTTAGGCGAAAGATAGCCTCTGGCGTTAATCTCTTAAATTTCTCAGTTGTTGATTAACAGGTCAGACACATTCTGCTATTCCAGACATGAAATAACAAGCGGCAAAACTCACACTTTCAATGCGTGGCAATTAAATTTATCTAAAAAATCCATTGTTAAGATATAACCAATCAAGACCAAACTCTCACAGGATGTTTGGATTGATAAGGTGTCAGGACATACTTATCTCTCAATGTGACTTACATCTGATACTTTGTCGTTATGATATTCAAAGAAGTGAACATGTTGTCTTTTCTATTAGAATAGTTTGACACTTCAATAAGTATATGATAATCAGTATTCACCAAAACGGTATTAACTCTATGTTTTCAACAAAAAAAAAACGTTTTAACATCAAAATCAAGTTTTGTCAAATTGATATTTAAATTCCAAAATCATAAAAAATAAATTCAAATATTTTTATTTAAGGTTGTTAGTGAAATAAACTATGACGATTTTTTTGTTTTAGCTGTTAATTATTAAACCTGTCCGAAAATTAAATGCTCAATATGCCAAAGCTACTTACACGAGAGAAAACGAACATAAATGTAAAGTGAATATGAAGAACAATTTTTAAGTCAAAACAGTTGATCTAGAAAGACGACATCGGAATCAATTTCGAAATCATAGACCTCTTACTGGGGGTGGAGTTACTGGAAAGTTGCCGGATGATTTTAACAAATACTCTTGAATGTGCCAGTGTTTAGTTTTGAAATTTGGATTTGTGGTGAAAATGTGAGTTAAAGGATAACCTTCGTATCACAAGTAAGTTGATGTGTGGTGAAAATGTGAGTTAAAGGATAACCTTCGTATCACAAGTAAGTTGGGTTATAATACGGTTTGTTTGTTCGCAATTTATGATCTTCTCACGTTTCATTTCATGTATTGATAAGACAATGAAGACTGAATTTGACTGTTAATAGTTATACGATGTACGGTTTTAAGACAATTCGTTTATTCAGATCTATGTCTTTGTTTACTACTCAATTAAAACCTTAATGCTAATACACGATCATTGACGAAAAAGTACTCGTGTTTTTTTTTTCAACAAATATTAATAAAAATAGCTGTTTTCACAAATATCGTCAAAATTTCAAGCCGATTCTTACATATGAAAACATTTACAAATCCTTTCAAATTTACGCGTTACATCACTTACTTTTTTTTTCAGAAGAATATTCTTATAATATGAAACATATTCAATAAAGAATATACACTGTCAATCCAAACATTGACTTAAGGATTGCTATTTCGAGGAAAATCGTCCCAATTTCAAGCCGTTCCTTTCATATGAACGCATTGACATATCCTTGTAAATTTACGCCTTAAGTCACTAATTTATTTTTTCCAAATGGATATTCTTATAATATGAAAAATATCCAGTATAGAAAATTCACTGTCAATCCAAACAATGACTTGAGAATCATTTATTTCAAGGAAAATCGTCCAAATTTCAAGCCGTTCCTTTCATATGAACAGGTTTACACAATCACAAATTCATGCAAATTCACGGGTTAAGTTATTAATTTATCTTTTTTCAAATTGATATTCTTATAAAATGAATCATATTCAATAAAGAAAATGTCAATCCAAACAATAACTTTAGGATCGTTTATTTGAAGAAAAACACCAATTCTAACCAGCGATCGCTCTTCACGCCCTTTACATGGCGCATTCAGTGGATCACGAGTGACGTCACAGCAAAGGGAAGTAAGTCATACGAACTTTTATTAATCGGTGCGCTATGACGGTGATTTATGACGTAATGCGTTATGCTAAAATGTTGCAAATAATTTCAATGTGATTCTTTTACTTCATGTTTTAATTTTATGAAATAAACCCAACCTGTACATATGACCTTTAAACTAACTACACTCTATCAGACAAAAAGAAGATATATACATAGTTATGCTTACCCGATTTTTACAGAGAAAACCAAGCACTAGCTTTTACATTGGCGTGCTAATTTTGCATCCCACGTGACAGTTCGCGTATCAGTTTAAAGCTTCATTAGACGTACAGTTGAATATTTATACCTCGTACATCTGATTGTCTAACTCCTCGATACGTCGAAGAAAACATGGGATCCCGAATAATTTGTTCTTTGTTTCTATGTCTTTATATTCCAGATATATGTACGTTAAACCTTTTCCCTTTCTCTCTCTCTCTCTCTTTTGAACATTTTCCTTAAGTTTCTAAAACTCCGAGGTAAAGTTATTCTACTATAAATAATGAGAGTGCTTAATGATATGAAACGTTCTGCTGCCCAATGGTGCAGAGTTTGTCAAACATATTGTTCTCGCTTGTTTTTGCCTTTTCAGTCGCCGACCTGGCCAAACAAGTGGTGACCCAATTTGGAACGGACGAGACTGAGGCTCAATCCCGGAGTCGTTAGGAAGATCGATGGACACAATACCCTCATCACCAACCTCCTGTGTGGATTCGTCTGCTTCGTTACTCATTTCTATAGCATTCGTGTTGACAAATGAAAATCGTAAGGCGAGCTGAAAATTGCCGGGACTAGCCCACAGATCGGCACTCGGTTAGTATCCAAGAAAAAGTTATCGCAAGTGAATTAAATAAGCTTGAAGCTTACTTATGTTACAATCAAAATGAGTTTTAAAAACAATGAAATACATTTTAGTCTCCTTTCTTCATTGATAACGGTGTTTTCCATACAAATTTATAAAATCGTGTGCAATATCTTATAATGATGCATCAACGACCATTATTTACCTTTTAACGCCGACTCCTTGTGTTATCTCTATCCAAATGCATCTCATAAGACAAAAGTTGAGTTCACATTGCAGTTTTTCGATAAACAATTGGTTCAAATTTATTTATTTTACATATGTATTGGGAAAAGGTTCTTCCAACTTAGAGAAGTCACTCTCAATTCTGCTTTCTGTAATACATAAACAATACCTGCGCATAGTTTTGGGTAAGTCCCGGCATTTCGCCTTACGGGGGTCAAACACAGGACCATCGATATTAGACGCCGAAGCTCTTCCACTGCACCATTGTCGCCCACTAATAATTGACCAAGTGGATAAAAACCTATCTTATTAACCCTCATACTGCTGGAACCGACTTCATGCTTGTGAAATAGGTTGGATTTAGGCCAGCCGCCCAATAAATCCGCGTCTGGCTTATGATATAACGTGTTTGGTACTCTTCTTATCTTTCCTCGTCAAAATTGAGCAGGTATTTAAGGTTTTTGAAAGCAGGCGACACAAAAATCACTTCTTTAGAAAATTACCTAGCGTTCTAAAGGTTAAAGAATTCACTAACACATAAGAAACGCAAACCTCTTTCGTTTTACAAAAAGCTCAATACGAAAATAAACCTCGTAGAAGATGCTCGAAACTAAAAGAAAATATTTATGTATGGTACAACGCATTAAGTGAAGATCTAAATATATTTCATGTACCGTTTGTGGAAAGTGGTCCAAAATTGAGAACCTTACGCATTGTTATAAAGAATATGCAGTGTTCCTTACTATTAGTTTGTGATTGTTTCATTTAGAGTTGAATTTGCTCCTTTTTTATATTCAAATATGTTCTAAAATCTAAACCGTAGCATAGGGTTTAGATAATATGCACGAATATTCTTATATTAGTCTTCTTATGGCACAATTGCCTTAGAAACATTGTCTAGATACATGTTGAATATCTAAACGATTGAAACCTTAATTTTGTTTGACCCATCTTGTGATATTGTATCATGTCTTAAACATATATTTCTTCCTGCAGGGCCAATGTTTTTTGCAGCCACGTTCTTGACAACGCCTCCCTTTTAAGTTGAAAAAACCCCACAGAAGGAAGAAACATCAGGACATGTTTAAATGTACTAATAATTATTTGAATATGATGTGGGATGGATAAAACATTGTAATAGAAACGCGCTAGTGCCTGACATTACATACCATACTAAAATCTACCAAAATGACAGTTTGATTCCTTGGCCAAACAATTTTACTTATCTGCTGAATTAAGTAAGGTTCCAATTGGAATCAATAAGTTGTTGCCCAACTTAATCGATGTCAATATGGTTTAACAATAAACATCAAGCATAACTACGACTGGACCATTCTGATTTAAACAAAAAGCTAAGGATGTTGCCGTGCTTGATATCCCTCCACAGGGACTAACAACTAGCAACAAGTATCTAAAGAAAACTTATTAGACAGACACATTTATCCTACAGTTCCTGTAATCTCTACAAAAAGGTCAACGAAATATATGTATATTTCAAATGTCAATGAGGTCTGTGACCTTTAGTACAGGGTCATTAGAATGTTTTTCATGGAACTTATAGTTGTCTAAATTTGATAGCAAAATTTGACAGCAAATACTCGACAATTGTTTTACACTCATGCGGTAGACACTTCCAATTGCGTTATTTAAAACCTGATTTTTCTATGGCTTAACTTAAAAATATATTATTCCAAGGCTTTGAAGAGGTGAGAATTACTTTTTTTTCTATTCCCAAACGTTTGTCTTCTAAATATACAAACACGAAAATACCATGCCCTAATTTCTTCTAGCAAGAGCGTCATGCTCATTCTGTGCTTTAAGCGCTTTGATTTTGTCAATCGGCAATCAACTAGACATACTCGTTGCATGTTTGCTTGTCGTAAATGTTTGCATCTCTTTCTTTTGCCATGTTGTATCATTATCTAAAAAGTATTTTGTAAATATTTAAATGGTTCTACAACAGACGGCAGCTGAATTCAATAAATATTTCAATATATTTCTCTTCTATGTAACTGCAGGCAAGAAGATAGACAATAGTGTTATCATCATTCCTACAATGATTTCATAGGTCGTTTGCAGCAGTTACATTTAACCCTGGTTTAGTGTATCGGATAGTCCCACGATCTGACGCATTTATAGTTGTTGGGAATGTTTTGTACTAACTTGTCCGTCTTGAATCGACCTGTTCCATACAAAGGAACTGTATGATTGTATAACAGAAATATTGTCCCCTCTTCATTAACAATATTCAAGGTATGTGGCAGTGAGTTGCTGCGTCGTCGGATTAATGAAGGAACAATAACCCAACCTAACTACAAGGTAAAATAACATATTTTCTTATCAATATTAATCTTAGTTGTTGCAGAAGACAATTGAAATTTGTTGTGTGAATATATAAGGTACTCTCTAGTGGTACAAGCGTTGGTGTGTTGGTCATTGGTTGGAATTCCTTATCAAAATGTAACACTATTCATGACCCTGCAGATGTTGTGATGAAAGAAGACAGTATTCGCTAACGTTTTCTTTTTTTATCATTTTGATCTATGAATCCTGTTTCTTGTTTGACTATATGTAGCCCGTCTGCCAAACTTTCAATTTTGACCAGGATGCCAACTTCCGTATGAGAAAAAGTGTTGGAAAAGTAGGAGTGACTTCCCTGTTTTGTGCCATCCAATCCTTTACTTCAAAACGCCAATATTCCCACGTCTACTGTGTGGGTTACTGATGCGCCCTCATGAAAAAATATCCGTAATGATCGATTTATCCAAGTGTAAAGGTTGTTTCTATCCAATATCTTAAAAAATATGTTTTTATTTTCATGCTGTATCTGTCGTCATCAGGCACTTATTCAGAATTCCAATTTGAGAAAATGGGTTTATCGGTGGTTTCCCTGTTTTTCTTATCTGTCAACCGACAGTCACGAACCTTTTTCATCTCAAAGTATTACAAAAACTGACGTAATATTACTAGCACCTAGTTGTCGTCATTTCTATTTAAACAGAAACGACGACTTCCAGTGCCACAGTCCGACTCGATCTCTCAAACCAGGTAGGTGGTCGTCTTCCGACAACAAACACATTTTTAATTTCTTTTTTATTTTCATTTTTCTATCTATTTCTGTCACTTACTATTTGAAAAATTGACTTTATAAGACGTCTGTGTTCACTGATCGTCAGTTTGGAATCATTATTGGATAACGTTTTAAAAGTTTCTACGAGTCACTGCTATTTGAAAATATAACAATAACAATCTGTGAGATAGTCATTTTAATTCACGGCGGCAGTTAATCCATTCAGGTATCTCACGAAATCTACCAGTGGTAGATTATCAAGAAGTATCATGATAATCCATAAATACATACATGTATAAGTAATGATCGCAAGTAGGAAGGTCATACAGCCTATTTAGAAAATAACCAACAAAACATTTCGTGCTGCATGCTACTAACAACAGTGAAACATCTTACCAATAATCCATATGCATTCTACTTATTTACACACATTTTCTTATCTGCATGAAAAAATATGGTGTGCTTTCTATATGAAATACCTTTATCTGTTTCTCTTAAGAAAAGCCACCAAGATGAAATTCGCCTTTGCCCTCCTCGTCCTTTTGCCTCTGGCCCTCAGCGCCACCGTAGATGAGAAGAGATTCATCGAGTCCCTCCTCGGCGGATATGACAGTAAGTTTACTCTTTCTACTATATGAATATTTGTGACGAGATGGCATACTTGTGAATCTTGGTACCGCTTTACCGGACGTTTTATGCAAAACGTTTGTTCATAACATTTCCTTTTAGCTAAAAGTTAAGCTAAGTAATATTGCACACATCATTCACACCGAGAAGCTTCAAATGATGTGTCCCAAGACAGTAATTATTCTGTTGTCATTTAAGATACTATTCATGTTTATCAGTTTAGAGTTACGCAAAGTAAACTTCCTAAAGTCGTGAAGTAAAACGATGCCTTGTTTTATTAAATGGAAACGCTTTTGACAAAATGAGAAAGTCGCCATATTGCTTCTTGTAATCCTAGTTTCGTTGAACCATAGAACTAACAAAATTCTCAAATACATTATCTAAATCGTCACTTTATTTCATTAAAGAAACAAAAATGAATCACAACTTATAATTAAACTATTGTGTTTGCGAAACCGTCCAAAAGTAATGATTTCAAACACTCTTATATGCATTTGACTACAATTCGTGGACGTTCATTAGAAATGTTTTATGAGCCGGAAAAAAACCCACAAAATTGGTTACCCTGTAGACACTTAAAGGCATACTTACGCTCAGAAAAACTGCAAAACTGTGTAAAATGAGTTATAAATTATCATAGAATATGTTGAAACATAGGGAAACATCACAGGATCATGACAATATAACGCTTGCACGTTCTTTCATTTATTTCTTAAAATGCTATTTTCATAAACTTGGTGCCCACCAATTTAATTGCATTGTTGACATTCGAGTAACATCTAAAATAGCAAGAAGCGCTCAGTTTAACGAGTGATTATTATCTGGTAAGAAAAGTCAAGTGACACACATAAAAATACTGTCATTTATCCAATACCAACATGAACATTCAAAATGGAGAACTTTTAGGGTTTTATTGGTTCACGACATTCATGAGCTGACCCCGTTTTATCGTTAATTGTAAACAAACCTTATCTTATTCACTCTTTGAAAAACATCATGTGAACGTGTTACCGTCTCAGTTCCCCTGTAAAAGGGAATTCAAAGTACTTTTAGGTTAATTGCCAATTATTCTAGAACTTTCACAATCTTAGTGTAAATGAGGGCAAGTATAGCTTTAAGTGCGATGTGTATTTTTCAAGTTACAGAAATAACCAAGAAATTACGATTGTTATCATTCCACACTCTTTCGAAAAGATTACCAAGAAGGGATGAATATATAATCTGCTTCTTTAAACAGACTGGTATACTGTAAAGGGGTATAATACGTAATGGGTAATATTTAATATGTCTCGAATATCAGGTGTTTGTTACTTCTGCAATAATTATTCACACGACTTCCATTGTGAGCGACGTCGTTTAATCCCTGTTTACAAATAGGTAACGCAAGTAAATAAAAAAGACACACTAATCAATCAATTGAATTTTTATCTTATTGTTTAAATGATCGTATATGAAAATCGTAGTGGCTAGTTCGATATCTATGTAATGATTGACGTTTCCAAAACAAACAATTCAACAGTCGAGACGTGACGTCATTTATGCGTGTACATAATAACCACGGTTCACAACTGTTTTTCCATGCAATCTCCTCATAACGGTTATCTCCCCCACGGTATACGAACCACTTAATTCATCTGAATAATTAGGCTGAACTTCAGTTCGTATCCCAAAAAAACGAAACCTCTACGACACTTACCAACATTTAATCATTTTGCCTCAAACGAGTTCAATTCTGAGGCTCCATTATATAAAAAGAAGACAAATACATATAAGTAATTATATCTTACCCGATCTTTGCAAAGAAACCAAGCGCTCACTTTCCTATCGGCATGCAACTTTTGCATTCCACATGACAGTTTGCGTATCATGAAATAGCGTCAAATGACGTACATTTTATCACGACAGTTGATAAGGTGGTGCAACATGACAATGACCAATGATGAAGAGTTTTCCTTCATGTGCTAATCGGCTGTTTCCTTTCCAGTCCTCGACCTAGCCAAACAAGTGATAACCCAATTTGGAACGGACGAGACTGAGGCTCAGTGTGAATCTACATTCTGTCCAGAACTGGTAAACAAGATTGATGGACACAATACCCTCATCACCAACCTTCTGTGTGGATTGGTCTGCAAAGAGTGAGTTCGCATTCTCAATCACTGCTTCGTTACTTCTCCATCTTACACACGCATGATGTGCGATTTCAGAACCGCAAACAAAGTAAATGGAATCAAAGACATTTTAGTCTCTAGAAAAGTTTTATTATTACCTAGACCATGGACCATGGCAATGCTTAGGTCCGAAATCTTCATTGTTCAAAAAATGAAATGGTATTGTCACTGCATTTGTTATAAAAAGTTTCAATGTTCTTGTTAAAAATGAGAAAAGGGATCAACAGCAATCAAAACTTTAACCTTTTACTAAACACAAAATTGTGGGCTGTCTAAAACTAAGATAAATTGCAGACGACATTTCAAAATGTGATGATATTGTAGAGTAATATTCTGATAGGACAAAAAGCATTGTGGGGAAAGGAGAAATTGCTCGTTAAGAACAATTTCCCCTTTTTCCGACGATGTTTTCCAGAGGCGCATGCAACACACTTGTCAAATGTCGTTATTGTTTGGTAAAGGATTTAAGGATTTGTCACCATTAACTTGTCAGTGCTTGTCACAAAGAGGCTTATATGCTCAATACTCAACGTTTAACAAGTCAAAAAGCATGATTACTGCACTTGTCGCAATGTCCCAGTTATCAATGGCCTCAATACAACACAATTGTTCCATGAAGAAGAAAAGCCAATGCTACCCTCTTTTGTCACAACTTGCAATTACATGTAATTTAGAGGTGACTGTTTAAAGTCTTAGTTTTTTAGATTCTGATGGTTTCATCCAATAAAAACTGCATTTTGTAAAAAGAAAAAAAAAACTTATTTGACCAATTCTCCATATTTCAACACATTTTTCAATTTCGCTAGCAAAATATTGTTAAATTTCAATATTGCTCGATTTAGGTCTAAGCATTTCTTTTTGTTTAAATTTGTAACGAGTCTCTTTCCGTTAAAAGGTGAAAAAGGCTTATCATATATGAGTATTGTCTAAAGACATGTTGTCTTCGTCCGTTACTCTATAAAACATCTCTCTGATTCGACCGCTAGTAAAATCTTACAAATTCATTGTGACCAAAGGATTAATTACTCCCGATGAACATCTTGTTAATGTGCTCCAATAACTCTCTTTATGTTAATATTATGAAAATATATCTATTCTATGCCATTTCTTGTCTTCAACTTTCACTCATCATAAACTTATAAGTGCCAAATATGGGTAACACAATTTGTCAAAAAACACTGTTTATAATATGTCATCACGTATCTTTCATCAGTAACTTTATTGTGAACATTTTAGTTCAATTACCTATTGTATTTTATTACCAATTGTATTATATTATATAACCTATAGAATTGTATTGTATTACCTACTGTATTTCATTCTTGACAGCTATAAGCGTTTTGATTCTGTTTGTGGTGATGAATAAGTGCATTGGATTGGTGCTTATCTAATTCATTAATATATGAATCAAGTATATAACTTGACTTCAGCCACGATTACTGCCATCATTAAAAATGAGCGCAAAGGAAAGTAAGCAACATCACCTTTTCCTTTTTTGTGTTATCATTGGTATTTGATGTGCTTTTATGGTTTTTCAACACTATTGCATTTGCGTTACACGTTTTTAACTATGTTGGTGCCATGTACTCTGTTTACCAAATGAATTTATTTATCTATAACATTTGTATTTACAGGGCCCAGGTTTTGGCCAGTCACTATTTGACAACACCTCCTTTCTAAATGAAACCCTCCAGACGAACACGCTCGAAACGACGAGCTTCAGTGAAGATTTGAAAGTTTCAATGACATTTATGATTTGAATAAAATATGTAACAAAAATAGACACTTGCATTTGTTGAATCTTTTTATCCATTGCAGGGTAACATTTCTCTTAGTCCTTAGAATGCTCGGTAATTTTCTAAATATAAATGTGTTTGTTGTCTGCTTTCTAAAACCTCAGATTTCTGCTCAAATTTGCTGAGGAAAGATTCTCAGAGTAGCAAACAGGTTTGATTACTGGTCAGCCGTGAATTTACTTTGCGACTGGCCTGTGGTGACCTGTTTGCATAAGCATGAAACCGGTTCCAGCACTATAAGGCTTAACATATTTAGGAGCCTATGAACTTGTTCAGCAGGTATTTTTTCGACATTTAATGCTGACAAGCTGACATGATTCATTTGTATTTCACCACTGGTCGTTTGTGTTCATGTAGGGAAAGCAGTCAGCGACTTGGACAGAATATTCTGCAATTCTGGTGACGTTATACTAGATGGGTGAAGAGGTAGTCCTACTCTGGTGCACAAGATTGACTTTGATACTCTTGAAAACGGTGTGAATCCTGATTTAAGAAGGTCGAGGTAAGAACATTAGTTCCGGGACGCTAATGCCGCTGGTTCAAAACCTGTGTGTAGTGGGATCCACTTTGCGACCGTCCACCAATCCAAATTTATATAAATTACTGGTGATCTATCCAGATAGCAGAATTGAGACGTGTTTCACAAGCGATGTTAAATATATAATTTTAAACTTAAACATTTGCGCTGCAGAAGGCATTTAAAATATTGTATTAAAAGCTAAAACGAATCCCTTTATTCCCGACCCTTTATTTGTTTTGCTTTCAAAGAAAAACATTCAAGTTTTATAGTCTTCAGTATTTTATGTGGCGGAAGTAGCTTAAACGTTAGCTGATAAATGGTAGAGATAAATAGTATGTATCCCCAAGACCAACGAGTAACCAAATATCAACTCTGCAAATCAGACTTTACGAAGCTCAGTGTTTGCATGTTCAGATCATAACAATATATAACAAAAGACATATATAAGGTGACTTCTGGCCATTCATTATTTAAAATAAATGACAAGAAGCAATCTAACTAAAACAAAGACTGTTATATGAAGCAAACTGGGATAAGATGTCAATGATTGAAATGTCTTTGTCAGTATTGAAATGTTTTGACAATAAAGTGGCATCATTACCCACTGATGACCAAACATTGACATCAATATGCAAGAATTAGGTGCATAAAAAGGCTAAATGTATGGGGAATACATGCTGTGCCAAAACGGGGAAATTCGGATAGTAAAAAGACATAACAGTAGTAATGAATACATTGCTTAAAGAGACCCCCTCTCTAGCTTAAAGTATGCATTGAAACCAATTCCAGATATATTATAAAAACAAAACAAATATCTCACACTTTATTACTATGAATTGTTAATTTTCCACTTAAATAAAGGAAATTGGGTTGTGATATATCAACATAGCATAAGGTAACCAGGTACACAATAGTATGCTACTACAGACATAGCCATATTGGAGAAAAGGGTTAACATCAATAAAACATATCCAGTGTTTAAAAATAAATAAATAAGAAATGAGTTAAAATTAAACAAAATGGGTCAGCTGCAGGAAAGTTTTAACATCCAAATTTAGGATATAACATTTAATACCCTTAAATCAATGTAGTGTAGACAAATTTTAACCACTCTTGACACAGTCCTCTATGTAAATGAATACACTCACTCACATTCCTGAACAAAATGAATTCATAAGATATATTATTTTATCATATTATTGGTTATCATCACCTGGATTTGAAAGAATACTGAATAAAAGTGGGAAATTGGAAATGAGCATATGACTCAATATATAAAGAATACAAATAGCATGTAGAATATAACTTGCAGAGCAAAACTCAGAGTTTACAATAGTCAAGGCATAAAAACAGAATGGAAATGTAGCAAAAGACTCTCATTTGTAAACAAATTAAGAATCAATTAAGTCTAAAAATAAGATGCCATGAATTGCTACGCATTTTCATAGCTTATAAGCATGTGAAGAGAAATATTACGACCTGCCCAAAGGCTTAGAAATTCATATAGAATCATGAATTATTCATAAACCGATATCCACTTGTTAACAATAAACAAACATTAATCTCCACTTCATCTTTCATTGAAAGCACTGATGAGGTAGCTAAAATGTAATATTTCAACAATGCTAGGTTTAATATCTGAACTGAAGTTCACTTCTACATTTAACAAAGAAAGTCATAAAAATTACTAAATCTTTTTGAAGATATGTCAAATGCTGCCAATTAACTCTCTTACATATCACAATAAAAGTCCAAATGCTATTAAATGCAGACATAATCTGACCATTCAAACATAATCCAACCCATATGTATGGGAGAACAAAATATAATCAGCAGTAAATGTCAAGTCGTCTGTCTGCAATAGTCTTTACTGCCGCTTTAACATTTGTTAATTGTAAAACAAAATGCAAAAAAGTCCCTATAATAATAAACCATGAAGATATATGCAGTATTACATAGCCATTCTCCCATACAAAGTCCATTTTTACAAATGCAGACAACTTGATCCTACAACCCAACCAATCTGAAGGAAAAAGAGACAGTTTCTCAATGAATGAACACTTTTCATTGTATAAAATACATAAATATGTATGAAGCATTTTGAATATTAATCTAAGTATAAAAGTTGTTGACACAGGTAGAAGGCGAAAGAATACAAATGATTGTCAATGTGAGACAGAGCTCACATTATAACTTATAGCAAATAATTAATTCAAATACATGTACCCATTGACATCTCATGTGTGTAGCTTTTAACAAATGCAGATAGATTGTAACATTTCAAAGTAAGCAATCGTGTTTGTAACTGGAGAGTACAGTAAACATTTACGTCAACTACTGAGAAAAACTCCCATTATTTATACAGATAAATCTTTTATATCTAAAATACAGCCCTTTATTAACAGAAATAGTCTAAGCCTTTATATACAAAAGGATCTTAACACTTAATATTGCTGATGTGCAGTAGATTCTCAATGCCCAAAAATATGAAATTCATTGTTTGACATTGCTTCTCTGCTGCTTTGGTTGCCGCTCGAATTAAGTTCAAAACAAAAGGCAGACTGTCTATCAAAATACATCATTGGCTATTATTCAGAGTTGAATGTTCGGAATTCCCGGATGTAGACGACAAATGTTTTCAAATCATTTTGTTCTTGTTGTTAATATGCTTCTCACATATGCTTTTACATTTTCAAATGTACCAATAAAAATAATTTTCAAACAAACCGAGTAAATGAACCTCTCAAAGAAACAAACACATCCGGTAAGTGAAAAACACTGTCGTTCACTGAGCGGTTGTGTTGTCTATATATATATATATATATATATATATATATATATATATATGTATACCAGCATGTTCTCTATAACTATGCATTGGGTTACTAATTTGCATAAACGTTCAACGAACGTTACATAACTCCCACTTCCGAGAAGACTCGTCCCAAGTCTTGGCCCTTGGGAAACACGTTGGGAAGGCAACTCCAATAGACGAAGAAGTCTTAATCTCACCGCTGCCACCAATGTAACGAGCCGAGCAAGTGAACTTCATCAAGAAACAAACACATCCGATCAGTGAAAGACCCTATCGTCCACAGAGCGGTTCTGTTGTCTATACAATGTATATATACCAGCATGTTCTCTCAAACAATGCATTAGGTTCTTAATTTGCATAAACGTTCAATGAACGTAACAATTTGTAAATAATACAATGTATCAGAAATGCGTTAGTGCTTGATTTTTCAAAAAGTACTCTCCTATACCAAAAGTGACATTTTGATTCCTTGACCTAATAGTTTTACCTATCTGCTGAGATAAGGAAGGTTCCAACTGGAATGAGAAAAATGTTATCCAAGTAAGTCGCTGTCAATATGTTTTAACATATACATCAAGTATTACTTCGACTTGACCATTTTGTTTTCGAAAAGATTTAAAATGAAAGCTAAGGATGTTGCCGAGCTTGATGGCTCTCGACGGGCACTAACACTTAGCTACAAGTGTATAAAGAAAATGATATAAGATATACACGCATAATTAACTTCAACACTCACAGCAACTTACTTATTTCCACAGTTCCTGTGTTTTCTACAAAAAGATCTACGGAGTTTAAATCAATTTTAGAAGTCGTCAATGTGGTCTGTGATCTTTAGTACAGAGCCATTAAAATGTTTCTCATGGAATTTATCAATGTCTTAATTTGACATCAAATACTCGACAAACGTTTTACACTCATGCCTTAGACACTTCAAGTTGCACTCTTCAGAACCTGATTTCTCGCTGGCTTAAGTTTGAGATATGTTATTCCAAGGCGGCTCTCAAGAAGTAAGGATAATGTTTTTTCTACTTCCAATCGTTATTTCTTATTAAGTGGACAATTCAATCGTCAAACATACACTAATACCGGTCGAGAAGCAGGCACAAGCTCTTGTTACGAACCTATGGTTTCTATTATGAACCTAGCTCGCAACGAGAAAAGAAAGATAACCAGCAACAAGTATTACAAACAATAACAAGTTTATTTGAATTATAATAGCAGAATGATTATAATACCTGTGACAATCACTTCAAGAACTATGATTAATAAATCCACAGATCCTTTCAATTGTTCTAAGCTCCCCTAGTAACAGTCACTCCAAGAACTATAATTAATAAATCCACAGATCCGTTCAATTGTTCTAAGCTCCCATAGAAAATTCTAACACTAAGTGATGAAACAGCAACACTCTGTTAAATCACACAATTTTCACAATAACATAGATCAAGTACTTTTTGATAGCATACTAGTTTTAGTCACACCAATCAACTCATTGGTTTCTCTTTTATAACCCTATAGAACATTCTAGTTACACCCAGTAAACTTATTCTTGTTAGAACAATCTGGAATAGCTTTTACAATCAAACACACACACACACACACACACACAGGGCCCCTATAAAGCTATGAAGACTCAGTATTGATTTTTCCAGACCCTTCCAGTTACTTGTTTATTATATAATAATGTTTCTAGAACATTAAAGAATTAAACATCTGACAGAATCTTCCTGATACTTATTTGTTTATTTTGATTATTAAGCATGCACTAGAAGATACTAGGAGAACATGATAAACACCTAAATATAAACATTCAACTCCCTTCTAGACCCTTTAGTGGGAATTCCAACTTCTATGTCACATAGAAATACGAAACAATCTCTCTCTGCAGCGATCAAAACAATAATGAATACAATTCATATGACACTCTCAAATCTTGCAAGTACACAAGCATTTGTCTTCTTACATCCAAACAACTATATAGCACTAGATAATAAAAGCATAGTTACGTAACAAAAATTAAAACAAATCGAACTTTTAAAAGGGTATCCCCACCTGGATATACTTGGTTCAAAAGTTCAACAGCAGAAAAGTATAAGAAATGTACATCAAACAATATTGAGGTAAAGTAGAATAAAGAAACAAATTGTTCTCTTGTCGATTGTATTTACCAACTTGTTTTACAACGCCACAAGATAAGGAAGTTTTTTTTTTAATTCTTATAAAAGCTGTGCTGGCACTCCAACCAGTACAGAATGTACTCGTCTGCTGTAGGCGGGAACCTCATGCAGTGGTTGCTACATACCTACTCAGCTTTTATGTAACTTAATAACAATGGGTTTGAATTAGCGATTTTGATCGGAATTACTGATATCTTGAAGAGAGGATAACTGCATACTTGCGTTGAAAACAATATAAATAAAGCATTTCATAATTAACATGTTTGTCTCCTTATGTTTATTTCCGTGGCAACTAGATGATAACTACATGTACATGCATCTATATTGCATATATCTATTAATACCAAAGGTCTCCAGCCCAAATTACATACAATACAGAACAGACAATATTTTTTACACGCGGTATCCAGTTCGGTATTAACTCGTCTCGATTTTTATAAGAATGTTCGTTGGTTGAAGTAGTTGATAAATGTAAATGCATAGCTTTCTAACGGTGATATCAAAGTTTTCATTCATCAGACAATAAGAATTATTTAAAGATGAACCTCTTTTGTACCAACTGATCAAATATTTTGATCTTTTCTTGTTGTATTTGCTACAGTTAAAGAAAGCATGATGTTCACAATCAATGGTAAGCATATTCATATTATTAAGGCAGTAGTCACATTTTTTTTCTTTATTTGGTATATTACAACGTCCACCAATTTCAATTCCTAAAACATGACTAAAACATCGGATTTAAAAAAGCTTTTTTGTACTTGAATGGCATATCAATTACTAAATAACGTCCAACATCTAAAATAATTTAAGGTGTTTGTAGTCGTGATATCAACTTTAATTATTCATGTCACTATGCCAATTTTGTGAGTAGCTTTCTTTCCATCTCTGTCTGAATTGGTTTATGAATTGGTTCACATTTTCTATTTCTTGAGAAATCCATAAACAGCTACAACCGTATATAATTGATAATTTATTGATATGTGTAAAGTACAAACTTCAAACTTTATTAACAAATCGAAGAGGTCGATTGTAGAAGATAATAAAAAGCTTAAAAAGATACAAAGACTAGAATTACTCACCATGCAAACAAAGAAACTTGCCCCTATCGAAATGCACAACACAACATTACCAGATATAGAAGTAAAATGCACATGTTCTATTATTGTAATGAGCTACAGTCATACACAAAGATCAGGGTACACATTGATAGAAACGTATTCAAAATAAAAAATAAAAAAGGGAGCCACCAAAACATTTGAACAAACATTTGTGTAAAAGTTTACAATGTTTGCTGTTCATTTTAAAAGAGTCAAACATAGTTTTAGTACAAAGGAGGCAACAAATGTATATCCATTAAAGATAACCTGACAAAGTCACAACTCTGTATAGATTATCGGTCTTGGATAAACAAATATGGTCAATCCTGGATTGACTAGATTTAACCCTTAAAAAAGCCTCTGCAGTTTAATTTATTAACAAATGTCTATTGAACGATAAGATAAGCCATTAAATTGTAACTGTCAAACAATGCCAATGTTAATCGGCGCAAAATAAACACATCTACATGTCTACATACGCGGGAGCATAACGTCACCTTGCTCATAAAGTATTGGAATAAAAACTCTTTTTAACAAATACTCGCTCAAAGTCTGATGATGACACTAACTAAGCAGATAAAGAATATATTAGTGAGTTGATATGACCTTAATAATAAACCGATACTTACACCATGGGATCATAATTTTTCAGGGAATCCTCCGAAATCGATCCAAAATGGTTTCTTGTTTTCATGTGCTTTAGAAAGGAATGAACTAGGTTCATGTAGTGGCTAGAATACAGAATCGCACAATTAATAAGCCAACCAGTACAATTTATAAGGTCTCTAATGCATGACATCACGAAATGTGTACATTACTTTGTTCTCCCAATGATATTTTGACTTTTTAACATTTAACCGAATTGTCTTGCATATCTTGAGCTGGGCATGTGAAAAAGCTTACACAAGTACGTTATTGAGTTTGATATAAAAAAAACTTAAAAGAGGCAATCTTCCACATTCACCAAGCGCAACAGCATTATTCTTTGACTTTTTAGTTCAAGATATCGTTTACAAAAATCGATGCGTACTGATTCTAAAGCATCAATATAGGCATAGCCCATATCAGTGAAGGTTAGTATAGGATGGGTTGTATTATTCAGTCGAATAGTTTAAGGTAATTGTGTATTGGAAAGTCACGAAAATTGACTTGGTATTGCGTCAATGAGAAAAGGGCATTTCGGGCTTGGTTCGGTAGCTTATTGTGTGTAGACGACCAAGGTAACGTCGGAATAGAGAGTACTCCTGTGTAATTTTACATTGATGGGAATTTAACTTGTGAACCACAATAACACTACATTTCATACTTTCGTATTCAAATCTGAAGGGAAAAATCTCAAGATATTTGATTTTGTTTGCCAAACATTAATGGGTACAAACAAAATAAGAAATTTTAATTACAAGAAACAACAAATCACGAAGCGAGTCGAAACGCATTACAGACATGCTTATCTTTTCATCCTATCTAAAATTTGTTCACTAGCCACTTTTATTTTTTTACTTACTTTATTATTTGATGTTGAGGCAGCTACTCTGCCATTTGCGCCAGCGCGGTGGTTATCGATTCAGTATTTGAAAATTCTTCATGTGCCAAATTCAACTATACATGTTCTAGATGTCCCTATAATATTAGATTAATCAGTCGTATACCTCCTTCTGGTTGGTTAACCCTTTCATCTTATGATGAGATCAAGTATCCAGGCTTTTTAATTGTTGTTATTTCTTTTCCGAATAAAATGCCAACCATGACAATGTAACTAAATTTTATGCATTTAAGGGAAACACAAAAAACGGCGCATTCAAACAAAAGTTCTCATTTCAAATACACACTTTTAGGAGACCAGTCCTGTAACGACGATCGCTGTTGACCGCTGCCTTAGAGAAATCTAAAACTGATAGTTAGTTCGCTGCCTTAGAGAAATCAAAAACTGTTAGTTAGTTTGCTGTTTTAGAAAAATCTAAAACTGTTAGTTAGTTCCCTGCTTTAGAGAAATCAAAGAATGTTAGTTAGTTTGCTGCCTTAGGGAAATCTAACTCTGTTAGTTAGTTCGCTGCTCTAGAGAAATTTTAAACTGTTAGTTAGCTTACTGCCTTAGAGAACTCAAAAACTGTTAGTTAGTTCGCTGCCTTAGAGAAATTTAAAACTGTTAGTTAGTTTGCTGTCTTAGAAAAATCTAAAACTGTTAGTTAGTTCGCTGCTTAAGAGAATTCTAAAACTGTTATTTAGTTCGCTGCCTTAGTGAAATCTAAAATTGTTAATTAGTTAAAAGAAAAAAGTATTTTCACGTACATTTTAGGTAATTCGTAATTATATTAAGTTTACAATACCAACTGTTTTCATAAGTGAATTTTTCAACGAATTATTTATTGTTCCAATATGTTCTCACTTTTTTCTGATAGTAATAGCATCTTATTAAGGCACTGGAGGCACCAAACTCATGTAAAATTCAAGTAGTTATGTTTTATGTTGAAACAGTCTATGATTTCTTGAAACCAATGCTAACAGCTGAACATAAGTTATTATAACACTCATCAGCGTACAACTCTATGGGTTTGTGTAATCTTTAACAACCAAAGACGACATATTTTTTTTTGTGTGGCAGCTTTCTTTGTAATGGCTATATAGAGTCATATGTCACACATTTCATTTATAAATTGAAGACAAGTAGATAGATTGAAAGGTTAATTTCTGTATTGTTAGAAGCAAATTCTCATTTTATCAAAATCTTGTTTGATCCAAACTTCGATCTAACAAATATACAAACACGGGAAAAACCAAACCCTATTTCCTTCTTGCCCGACCGTCACATTCAATAACCGCTTTGAGCGGTCTGATAGGGTCAATCTCCGATCAACGTTTCACACTTTTCGAATGTTCGTTTGTCGTCAGTGTTTGGTTTGTTTTCTTGTGTCTCGTTGTGTTATTATCTTAAAGTATTTTACGAAAATTGACCGATTCTACAACAGACGGCAGCTGAACATAAAGACTATGTTATTGCAGGAAAAGGGAAGACGAAATTGTCTCTAGTCATTTCCCACAACGATGTTATAGTTCGTTCGCAGCAGTTACGTTTAATCCAGGATTAGTTAGGCGTATGATCCGCTGATCTCACTTTTCCCAAGTTGTTGGGAACGTTTTGTACTAGCTAGTCCGTCTAAAGAATTGACCTAGTCTAAAAAATAGAACTATATAATTGCATAACAGTAAAGATATCTTTCCTTCATCTACGATTGTAAGAGGTATTTGTCGATTACTTTCCAGGAAGAATATATCGCGAGTGAATTGAATAAGCTTGAAGCTTACTTATGTCACAATCAAAATGAGTTTTAAAAAACGTAAGAAATGCATGTTAGTTTCCTTTCTTCATTGATAACAGTATTTCCCATGCAATTTAATAATTTGTGTTCAATATCTTATAGTGATGCATCAACAATCATTATTTACCTTTTATCGACGACTCCTCATGTTATCTCTATCCAAATGCATCTCATAAGATGAAAGTTGAATTCACAATGCAGTTTTTCGATAAACAATTATTTCAAATTTATTTATTTTACATGTATATTGGGAAAAGGTTATTCCAACTAAGAGTAATCACTCTCAATTCTCCCTTTTGTGATACATAAACAGTACTTGCGTATATTTTTGGGTGAGTCCTGGCATTTCCCCTTGGTAACGGGGGTCAACCACAGGATCATCGAAACTAGACGCCGAAGCTCTTCCACTGCACCATTGTAGCCCACTTATAATTGACCAAGATGAAAAAACCTATCTTGTTAACCCTCATACTGCTGAAACCGACTTCATGCTTATGGAAATAGGTTGGATTCAGGCCAGCCGCCAAGTTAATCCGCGTCTGCCCTGTGATATAACCTGTTTGCTTCTCTGCGTATCTTTTCTCGTCAAAACTGAGCAGGCCTTTTAGGTTTTTGAAAGCAGGCAACACAAAAATCATTTTTTAGAAAATAACCTGGTATTCTAAGGTAAAAGAATTCGCACAAAGCTGAATACGAAATAAAAAAAACTCGTAGAAGATGCTCGAAACGAAAGATTTTATTTTTATGTATGGTGAAACGCATTAAGGACTTTCTCGGTAGTTTTTCTGCGCACTTCATCTGGGCATCCAAGGGAGGTAATGATATGTTACCGAAGAGATACTTGCCTAGTTCTTGCCTAGAAGTCGGATAAACTTTTTTTCTGATGAAATTTACTGTATGCATTTTTTTTTCAAAGATTAATCATATTATCTATAAAACTATAAAAGGTTATTAACATTATTATATATTCCTCATGCAAATTAGGCCCCAAGGTTCTATTTTTCAAGTTTAAAGTTAATTAAGTCGTTTTTATAAATGTTTTTCAAATACGGTTACGTAAACTGTCATTTTACAGAAAACTAACTCGTTTTTTTGCATTTTGTATTTCAAGATTAAATTTTACTTCACATACTGAAAATAAGAAAATTCTATGGAAGGAATAATTAAATTTCTTCATCTTTTTGTAATATACATATCAATTTTCATTGTTTTTGGTCGAATACAAAAATTTGAAAAACTGACTAGGATTACAAAAATTGTTAAGATTGTAATAATTTGAAATATCATTGAATTACAAAGTATTGAATGTACGAATTCATGTTTTTTGTGTTAATAAACCTTCCAGAAATATGTTATTACCTTTGAAGATGGTATGGTCATTTTGACATTTTTGCCCCAAACGGATACCATGGAAACTGTCTTTTTACGAAAATACTAACTCGTCTACCTACATGTTTCTTTTCATTATTAAATTCAAAATAAAATATGTAAAACATATCAAAAATTTAGAAAAGTCTATGAAAGGATTATTTTCTTATAAAACTGTAGAGCATGTCCTTAAGCAAAGATCTAAAAATATGTCATGTGCCGTTTGTGGAAAGTGGTGCAAAGTTGAGAACCTTACGCATTGTTATAGATAATATGCAGTGTTCTTGACTATTAGTTTGGGATTGTTTCATTTAGAGTTAAATTCGCTCCTATTTTTATATTCAAATATGTTCTAAATTCTGAGCCATTGCATAGGGTTTAGATAAAATGCACGAATATTCTTATATTAGTCTTCTTATGGCACAATTGCCTTTGACACATTATCTAGACATGTGTTGCCTATCTAAACGATTGAAACCTGAATTACGTTTAATCCATAGTTGACTTAAACATTTATGTTTACTTGCAGGACACAAGTTTTGGCAGCCATAACTACGACTGGACCATTCTGATTGAAATAGAAACCTAAGAATATTGCCGAGCTTGATATCCCTCAACAGGGACTAACAACTAATAACAAGTATCTTAAGAAAAATAATAAGACAGACACATTTATTCCGACAGTTCCTGTACTCTCTACAAAAAGATCAACAAATTCTATGTACATTTTAAATGTCAATGAGGTCTGTGATCTTTAGTACCGGGTCATCAAAATGTTTTTCATGGAATTTATAGTTGTATTAATTTGACAGCAAATACTCGACAAATGTTTTACACTCATGCCGTAGACACTCCCAATTGCATTATCTAAAACCTGTTTTTTCTCTGGCTTAACTATAAGATATGTTATTCCAAGTCTCTGAAGAAGTAAGAATGACGGGTTTTTTAATATTCCCAAACTGTTGTCTTACAAATATACAAACTCGAAAAAACTATAGCCTAATTCCTGCTTGTTCGGCACTTTAAGCGCTTTGATTTTCTCAATCGGCGATCAACTATCCACACTCGTTGCATGTTTGTCGTAAGTGTTTGGATCACTTTCTTTTGCCACGTTGTATCACTATCTAAAAGTATTTTTTAAATATTTAAATGGTTCTACAACAGACGGCATCTGAATTCAATAAATATTTCAATATATTTCTCTTGGATGTTACTGCAAAACAGAAGATAGACAATAGTTTTATCATCATTCCTACAATGATTTCATAGGTCGTTTGCAGCAGTTACATTTAACCTTGGATTAGTATAGCGGATGATCCCCCGATCTCCCGCATTTAAAGTTGTTGGGAATGTTTTGAACTAAGGTGCCCGTCTTAAATCGACCGTTCCATATAAAGGAACTGTGTGATTGTATAACGGAAAAATTGTCCCTTCTTCATTAACGATATTCAAGGTATGTGGCAGTGTGTTGCTGCGTCGTCGAATTAATGATGGAACAATTACCCAACCTAACTACAAGATAGAATAACATATTTTCTTATCATTATGAATCTTAGTTGTTGTAGAAGACATTTGAAATTTGTTGTGTGAATATATAAGGTACTCTCTAGTGGTACAAACGTTGTTGTGTTGTTCAAGTGTTGGAATTCCTTATCAAAATGTAACACTATTATTGACCCTGCAGAAGATGTCCAAAAAAAAACACAGTGTGATGAAAGAAGACAGCATTCGTTTACGATTTCTTTTTTATTATTTTGATTTATGAATCCTGTTTCTTGTTTGACAATATGTAGCCCGTCTGCCAAACTTTCAATTTTGACAAGGATGCCAGCTTCCGTATAGGACAAAGTGTTGGAAAAGTAGGAGTGACCTCCCTGTTCTATGTCATCCAATCCCTTACTTCATAATGCCAAGTTTTCCACGTCTACTGTGTGGTATATTGAGGTGCCATCAGAAAAAAAGGTTAAGATATTCGTAATGTTAAATTTATCCAAGTGTCAAGGTGGTTTCTACCCAATAACTTAAAAAATTGTTTTTATTTTCATGCTGTATCTGTCGTTATTAGGCACTTATTCGGAATTCTCATTCGAGAAAAAGGGTTTATCGGTGGCTTCCCTATTTTCTTATCTGTCAACCGACAGTCACGAACTGTCTTCATCACAAAGTGTTAAAAAAAAACTGACGTTGTATTACTAGCACCTAGTGACCACAATGTTGTGACGTCACCAGTCGTCATTTCTATTTAAACAGAGACGACGACTTCCAGTGCCACAGTCCAACTCGATCTCTCGAACCAGGTAGGTGGTCGTCTTCCGACATCAAACACATTTTTTAATATTGCTTTTTATTTTCATTTTTCTATCTATTTCTGTCACCTACTATTTGAAACATTGACTTTATAAGACCTCTGTGTTCACTGATTGTTAATTTGGAATCATTATCGGATAACGTTTTAAAAGTTTCTACGAGTCACAGCCCATTTGAAAGGATGGTTGGTCATATACATCTAAAAATATCAGCTAGGAGCGGCTACAATTAATCTTACACCAAAGGTCATTTCATACAGTTGGGTATATTTACGTGTCTGTTGGTTTTCTATTTATCTATATCTAAAGATCTATCTGTTCAAATAGACCTAGGGCTTTCCATTCAATTGGTGCCTCAAGTTATGTTGCAAAAATTAATGTTTTTTTATATAATATGATAAACAACACTTTGAGTTTGCCAGCGGTCATTCTGTGCTTTTGTTTCGTAAATATTGAAACTTATTACATTGTATCTAAGCACACTACTTTAAGGGACTTTTTTACCGAATGTATTGTGTGAGTATCAAATGTTATAAAGGTGATTTAAGCAATCCTCATCACTAAATATCACTTTTTATTTGAAAATAAAAAGATAACAATCTGTGAGATAGTCATTCTAGTTCACGGCGGCAGTTAATCCATTCAGGTATCTTCCGAAATCTTCCAGTGGTAGATTATCAAGAAGTATCATGATAATCAAGAAAAACATATAAGTAATGATCGCAAGTAGGAAGGTCATACAGCCTATTTAGAAAATAACCAACAAAACATTTTATGCTGCATGCCACTAACAACAGTGAAACAGCTTACCAATAATCCATATGCATTCTACTTATTTACACACATTTTCTTATCTGCATGAAAAAAATGGTGTGCTTTCTATATGAAAAACCTTTATCTGTTTCTCTTAAGAAAAGCCACCAAGATGAAATTCGCCTTTGCCCTCCTTGTCCTTTTGCCTCTGGCCCTCAGCGCCACCGTGGATGAGAAGAGATTCATCGAGTCCCTCCTCGGCGGATATGACAGTAAGTTTACTCTTTCCGCGATATGAGTATTTGTGACAGGTCCAAATTAAAAGCAACAGGAGACGATAAATATTAACTTGAAAAAAAAAACCTGCTATGTATGATTTTGTGTAGATCAAACAGTGGCGAAAAGATACATCGGTGCAGGACGGCATGATTTTGTATTGTTTTCTAGGAAGGCATACTTTTCCAATTTGAAATCATCCTGGTACCGCTTTACCGGACGCTTTATGAAAAGGTTTGTTCACAACATTTCCTTTCAGCTTAAGTTAAGCTAAGTAATATTGCAAAGTAACACATCATTCACACCGAGAAGCTTCAAATGATGTGTCCCATGACAGTAATTATTCTATTACAATTTAAGATACTATTCATGTTTACCAGTTTAGAGTTACGCAATTGAAACTTCCTAAAGTCGTGAAGTAAAACGATGCCTTGGTTTATTAAATGGAAACATGGGAAAGTCGCCATGTGGCTTCTTGTAATCCTAGTTTCGTTAAACCATAGATTTAACGAAACTCTCCAACGCATTTTCTAAATCGTCACTTTATGTCATTAAGGAAACAAAAATGAATCACAACTTATAATTAAACTATTTCGTTTGAGAAACCGACCAAAAGTAATGACTTCAAAAGAAATCAAACACTCTTATTTGCATTTGACTACAATTCGTGATCGCTCATTATAAATGTTTTATGAGCCGGAAAAAAACACAAAATTGGTTATCCTGTAGACACTTATAAGCATACTAGCGCTCAGAAAATCTGCAAAACTGTGTAAAATAAGTTATAAATTATCATAGAATATGTTGAAACATAGGAAAACATCACAGGATCATAACAATATAACGCTTGCACGTTTTATCATTTATTTCTTAAAATGATATTTTCATAAATTTGATGCCCACCAATTTACCTTCATTGATTACATTTGAGTTACATATAAAATAGCAAGAAGCGCTCGGTTTACCGAGTGGTAATCACCTGGTAAGAAAAGTCAAGTGATACACACACAAATACTGTCATTTATCCAATACCAACATGAACATTCAAAATCGAGAATTTTTAGGGTTTTAATGGTTCACGGCGTTCTTATGCTGAATCCGTTTGATCGTTAATTGTAAAAAACCTTATCGTATTCACCCTTTGAAAAACATCATGTGAATTTGTTACCGTCTCAGTTCCCCTGTAAAAGGGAATTTAAAGTACTTTTAGGTTAATTGCCAATTATTCTAAAACTTTCACAATCTTATTGTAAATGTGGGCAAGTATAGCTTTAAGTGCGATGTGTATTTCTCAAGTTACAGAAATAACCAAGAAAGTACGATTGTTATTATTTCACACTCATTCGAAAAGATTACCAACAAGGGATGAATGTATAATCTGCTTCTTTAAACAGACTGGTATACTGTAAAGGGGTATAACAACTAATGTGTAATATCTAATATGTCTCGAATATCAGGTGTTTGTTACTTTCGTAACAGTTATTCACACGATTTCCATTGTCAGCGACGTCGTTTAAGCCCTGTTTACAAATAGGTAACGCACGTAAATAAAAAAGCAAACTAATTTATCAATTGGGTTTTTATCTTATTGTTTAAATTATCGTAAATGAAAATCGTTGTGGCTAGTTCGATATCTATTTAATGACTGACGTTTACAAAACAAACAATTCAACAGTCGAGATGTGACGTCATTTATGCGTGTACATAACGTCACGTGCATAAGAGGCGCTACGAAAGTGGCTCCCTCACCGTACAGACGAAATATTGATAAAAACGATGAATATAACATGGTCAAAGGCGGATGTTAGAAGAGGAGGAACAACTCCCGCAGGAAAATAACCACGGTTCACAACTGATTTTCCACGCAATCTCCTCATAACGGTTTTCTCCCCCACGTTATACAAACCACTTAATTCATCTGAATAATTGGGCTGAACTTCAGCTCGTATCCCAAAAAACGAAACCTCTACGACATTTACCAACATTTAATCATTTTTTCCCAAATGAGTTCAATTTTGAGGCTCTATTAGATAAAAAGAAGACAAAAACCTATAAGTAATTATATCTTACCCGATCTTTGCAAAGAAACCAAGCGCTCGTTTCCCTATCGGCATGCAACTTTTGCATTCCACATGACAGTTTGCGTATCATGAAATAGCGTCAAGTGACGTACATTTTATCACGACAGTTGATAATGTGGTGCAACATGACAATGACCAATGATGAAGAATTTTCCTTCATGTGCTAATCGGCTGTTTCCTTTCCAGTCCTCGACCTAGCCAAACAAGTGATAACCCAATTCGGAACGGACGAGACTGAGGCTCAGTGTGAATCTACATTCTGTCCAGAACTCGTAAACAAGATTGATGGACACAATACCCTCATCACCAACCTTCTGTGTGGATTCGTCTGCAAAGAGTGAGTTCGCATTCTTAATCACTGCTTCGTTACTTCTCCATCTTACACACGCATGATGTGCGATTTCAGAACCGCAAACAAAGTAAATGGAATCAAAGACATTTTAGTCTTTAGTACATGGACATGGATCATGACAATGCTTAGGTCTGAAATATTCTTTGTTCAAAAAGTGAAATGGTATTGTCACTGCATTTGTTATAAAAAGTTTCAATGTTCTCATTAAAAATGAGAAAAGGGATTAACATCAATCAAACCTTTATTGTTTACCAAACACCAAATTGTCGGCTGTTCAAAACTCAGATGAATTGCAGACGACATTTCAAAATGTGATGATATTGAAAAGTAATATTCTGATAGGACAAAAAGCATTGTGAGGAAAGGAGAAATTGCTCGTTAAGAACAATTTCACTTTTTCCGACAATGTTTTCCAGAGGCGTCTGCAACAAACTTGTCAAATGTCGTTTTTGTTTGGTAATGGATTAAACGTTTATTACCATTACCTTGTCAGTGCTTGTCACAAAGAGGCTTATATGCTCAATACTCAACGTTCGGCAGGTTCAAAAGCATGGTTACTGCACTTGTCGCTATGTTCCAGTTATCAATGGTCTCAATATAATACAATTGATCCTTGAAGAAAAAAAAGCCAATGCTACCTACCCTCTTTTGTCACAACTAGCAATTAAAAATAGTTTAGAGGTGGCTCTTTAAAAATTTAGTTTTTATATTCTGATGGTTTCATCCAATAAAGAAATGCATTTTGTAAAAAGAAAAAAAATTATTTGACCAATTCTCCATATTTCAACACATTTTTCAATTTCGCTTATCTAATTCATTAATATATGAATTAAGTATATAACTTGACTTCAGCCACGATTAAAAATGAGCGAAAAGGAAAGTAAGGAAGATCACATTTTCCTTTTTTGTTTTATCATTTGTATTTGATGTGCTTTTATGGTTTTTCAATACTATTGTATTTGCATTACACGTTTTTAACTATGTTGGTGCCATGTACTCTGTTTACCAAATGAATTTATTCATCTATAACATTTGTATTTACAGGGCCCAGGTTTTGGCCGGTCACTATTTGACAACACCTCCTTTCTAAATGAAACCCTCCAGACGAATACGCTCAAAACGACGAGCTTCAGTGAAGATTTGAAAGTTTCAATGACATTTATGATTTAAATAAAATATGTAACAAAAATAGACATCTGCATTTGTTGAATCTTTTTATCCATTGCAGGATAAAATTTCTCTTAATCCTTAGAATGCTAGTTAATTTTCTAAATATAAATGTGTTTGTTGTCTGCTTTCTAAAACCTCAGATTTCTGCTCAAATTTGCTGAGGAAAGATTCTCATAGTAGCAAACAGGTTTGATTACTGGTCAGCCGCGAATTTACTTTGCGACTGGCCTGTGGTGACCTGTTTGCATAAGCATGAAATCGGTTCCAGCACTATAAGGCTTAACATATTTAGGAGCCTATGAACTTGCTCAGCAGGTATTGTTTCGACATTTAATGCTGACAATCCGACATGATTCATTTGTAGTTCACCACTGGTCGTTTGTGTTCATGTAGGGAAAGCAGTCAGCGACTTGGACAGAACATTCTGCTATTCTGGTGACGTCATACTAGATGGGTGAAGAGGTAGTCTTACTCTGGTGCACAAGATTGACTTTGATACTCTTGAAAACGGTGTGAATCCTGATTTAAGAAGGTGGAGGTAAGAACATTAGTTCCGGGAGGCTAATGCCGCTGGTTCAAAACCTGTGTGTAGTGGGATCCACTTTGCGACCGTCCACCAATCCAAATTTATATAAATTACTGGTGATCTATCCAGATAGCAGAATTGAGACGCGTTTCTCAAGCGATGTTAAATATATAATTTTAAACTAAAACATTTGCGCTGCAGAAGGCATTTAAAATATTGTATTAAAAACTAAAACGAATCCCTTTATTCCCGACCCTTTATTTGTTTTGCTTTCAAAGAAAAACATTCGAGTTTTATAGTCTTCAGTATTTTATGTGACGGAAGTAGCTCAAACGTTAGCTGTTAAATGGTAGAGATAAATAGTATGTATCCCCAAGACCAACGAGTAACTAAATATCAACTCTGCAAATCAGACTTTACGAAGCTCAGTGTTTGCATGTTCAGATCATAACAATATATAACAAAAGACATGTATAAGGTGAGTTCTGGCCATTCATTATTTAAAATAAATGACAAGAAGCAATCTAACTA
This sequence comes from Cerastoderma edule, assembly GCA_947846245.1. Lineage (NCBI taxonomy): Eukaryota > Metazoa > Mollusca > Bivalvia > Cardiida > Cardiidae > Cerastoderma > Cerastoderma edule. The sequence goes on from OX401407.1 coordinate 175,816, forward strand.
AAACAAAGACTGTCATATGAAGCAAACTGGGATAAGATGTCAATGATATAAATGTCTTTGTCAGTATTGAAATGTTTTGACAATAAAGTGGCATCATAACCCACTGATGACCAAACATTGACATCAATATGCAAGAATTAGGTGCATAAAAAGGCTAAATGTATGGGAAATACATGCTGTGCCAAAACGGGGAAATTCGGATAGTAAAAAGACATAACAGTAGTAATGAATACATTGCTTAAAGAGACCCCCTCTTTAACTTAAGGTATGCAAAGAAACCAATTCCAGATATATATTATAATCAAAGTGCTGAAGGCATTGAAGTTGGATGACATGATTCAAATGGATGATAATCCTGCAACGGTTAAAAGCAATGTCAACAGCATTTCATTTGCTTTACTGCTTGCTTTCATCAGCAATAGACTAAAAACTTTTAAATATCTCAAGGATATCCCAAGAAAAAAACGCTAGTGTGGTTCAGACTTTGGACATCAAGGTTATGAATTTTACATTAGGCCATGTAGGACCCTACAAAATATACTAATGTTGCCAAATGCATCCATATTGGTTGCGGGAATATTTATTACAAGAAAATCGTTTGAGTATGAATAGGAAAACAAATAGGAGACAAATACAACATAGATAGTTTTATTAGTATTTAAATGTATTTATTTTTCAATAGCTTTCTCTTTTTATTAGTCAGAGACAAACATGTGTGAAGGTGTTTTGTAAAGTGACTGGAAAATAATAAGTTTTACAAAATGTATGTTTCTATTATGCACATTTATACATATGCATGTTAGTGACTGCAGTTTTATGGACCAAAATTTAGTTGTTTTTTTTTTAACTTTTTACATATTATGATTTGGTAACATGTCAAAATTAATACCGAAAAATTTCAAGTCAAAATCTATAAAACTAAAAAAAGAATCAGTTATATTGGGAAACTCTAGGCAGTCTCTCTTTTTTATTGTGACGTCTGGTTGTTTAATTGACTCTGGTTGACGTTTTATCATTTCGACTTCATCCTTTTGAGTATCGACAAGTTTTTTTGTGTGAACTACCTTGTATGAAATTTATTAACTTCTTTTCCCTTGATTCTTTCTTATCCAAATTGTCCAGTCATATTTTCAAAAGAATGCTTTTTCTCAATATTAGGAGACACCAATGAAAATACTTTGTATTCATTTTGAATAGTTTGTTTACCCTCTGCAGTATTCTTCAGAGTTATGTATCTGACATACGACTAACATTTACAAGATTTAAAAAACACCCTCTGCTTTCTCCTAGCGTTACATATTTTAAAACGTTAAAAAGATGATAGATTGATTCTGAAAAAAATCCTACTTCACAAAATAAGTAATTATGTTCAGGATATTTATATACATTGTATAGGATAACAAATCAGACTCAAGACCTAAATCGATGACCCAAAACAACACCTCTCAAACAACGCTAGCTTAAATGTTTTTACTTCTTGTACTTTCCTTTTAATAAATATTCCTTGTGAGCTATACATTCAGTTTCTATGAACAACAAACAAAGAGCTTGTTTTCAACTCATAATACATGTACCCTATGATACCAGGAAAAAACGTGATTCTCTTGTTCCATGCTGTCCTTAACATAACACAAAACTATCAAATTGACAACTGATAAAGAAACTGATCAAGCCAAACACTTTAAGATGGCTGTCTTTAAGATTCTCCAATCCTACTTCTGTGTATTTCCTTCATCATCCCTGAATTTCACTAAACTGCCAAGGTCCTCCTACTGTTGACGTTTTTTTTGGACACCTATAAAAGAGTATAGATGAAAATGATATTTAGATATGAATACCTTTTTTCTAAAGTGTTAAATGCCATGTCAACAATTTTCATTTATATTATGGATATCCGAAGCCAGTACTAGGTATGGGGTCTGAAGTGTCTTGCCAAAGAACACTCCTAAGAAACCAGAGGGGCTTTAGTATAGGATCCCTTGGTACAAAGTCAACCACCTTTACCATTAGACCACAAAGGTCACTACAATGCTTCATCACAACTTTATACCATGTATATGTGGAGAATACAGAATTTTATTTACATGTTCTATGAAAGTGTTTTTCAAATTTAGATGGTGAAGTGCAACAGACATGACATCAAATACCATCAACTATTATTGAGTCTAACTGAATGCATATACATATATAAACAAACATAAATTCTTAAAAGAAATAATTGGTTTTTTTTTGTTAGTTTCACACACATTCTCACTAAGGGGAGAAAAAAGGTGAGAAAAATCTGGTATTTTTTCAAGCTATAGTTATGATCCGTTTTTTTTTTTTTTCATTTGTCATTTCTTCAAGAGCTGTCTCGAAATACTGGCTTGTAAATAATGAATACTTGAATTCTTTTTCTTACTATGGATAGTCTTGGATGTTATTCTTTCAATCATTTTTTTCATTTATTAGGTACTACTTAATGACATTAGCATAGTGTGTCCAGCATGGTAATTATAGTCACTTGTGTCAGTTGAAAACTAGATGACTCGTAAATGATTCATTCTAAATTACGCTTATGGTTATCTTTATAATAGAGTTTATGATCGACAGTGCTTGTCACACTAAAAACGATGATCATTTCTTTGAATTAGGTAATGATATTTCTTGTATTAGGTGATAACAGATTGATGCAAAACATCCCACATTTACTCAATCATGACAATTAACATCAAAAGGATAAATTCCTCATAAGTCAAATTTCTCCTTTTTTCACAATAGTTTATATTCTAAAGATTTTTTTTCATTCTTTTTCATCATTATGGCTCTATATTTCATTTGTATCAAAATTTAACTCCATATGAGAGAATTGGTAAAAAAAAGATTTTATCCTAAGTCATATCTTAGTCGCTGTGATAGGACATACATTGTATCAACCATTTTGCATTACATTATATGCTAAGTCCGATATAGATCTGAGGGTAAAACAAGCTTACCCTGTGGTACTGTATTCTATGCTGTAGCGCCTGGTACACAGTCTGACATTGTCTGGGGTTAATTGGTGGGACAGGCCTGCAAAATGCTTCTCTACAACCATCATCTGAAACAGAAATTATCTGATATAAATACCAACAGCATGTTTAACATCATTGATTGTTAATGACATCAGAGCTCAATTTTGGGGCACAACTTGTAAGTCACCACCACTTCTATGGAACTATATATGATATCAAATTTATCCTTTTCCCCTTTACTATGGACAATCTATAATTCATCAACCACATTAAATATCAAATAAACACGGAATATAATTCCAGTTTGCTATATTCCAGGTTGCAATGCAAGGCCCATAGAAAGTGTCTGTTGAATATCTAAGCATGACTTGCAGTCTTTTTTAAACATTAAGGTTCTTGATTTAAGTAAATCTTTTAATTTTCTTTACATGCTAAAATAATCACATTAGCTGAAAAAGGCAAAAAACAAATATGTTCTTAATGATTTGAGAGCAATCGTTAGAAGCAGCTTATACTTTTGACTCAATGGTTTCAAAGGTGTTTTGCAACAGATACCACAAAGTGAGGTATCATAGAGTGAAGGATTATGGACGTGATTCTGATGTTACATAACAATGCAGAACATCCATGGTTCAATGCATTACTATAGAAAGTGCTTAATAAACATGAAGCACTTCTATAGTCTTGCATTGAACCTTAAACATGTTCATACGGGCTCAACGCTTTCTCAAAAACGTCTCAGTCATATCACAGTGTATAAGGAGGAGAAAATCCAATCAAACTTAATTTTCATTCTTCATCAAGAAAAAATAAAATTGAAACTCATATTGTCCTCAGCAAATACACTACAGGCAAACATGGGACCCAGGAATGATAGTCTGCCTACCTCCATACCAGAGGCCTTGCTAAGTGGCTTGGGGAACCAAGTTTATATTCTAAAGATTTTTTTTTCATTCTTTTTCATTGTTATGGCTCTATATTTCATTTGTATCAAAATTTAACTCCATATGAGAGAATTGGTAAAAAAAAAGATTTTATCCTAAGTCATATCTTAGTCGCTGTGATAGGACATACATTGTATCAACCATTTTGCATTACATTATATGCTAAGTCCGATATAGATCTGAGGGTAAAACAAGCTTACCCTGTGGTACTGTATTCTATGCTGTAGCGACTGGTACACAGTCTGACATTGTCTGGGGTTAATTGGTGGGACAGGCCTGCAAAATGCTTCTCTACAACCATCATCTGAAACAGAAATTATCTGATATAAATACCAACAGCATGTTTAACATCATTGATTGTTAATGACATCAGAGCTCAATTTTGGGGCACAACTTGTAAATCACCACCACTTCTATGGAACTATATATGATATCAAATTTATCCTTTTCCCCTTTACTATGGACAATCTATAATTCATCAACTACATTAAATATCAAATAAACACGGAATATAATTCCAGCTTGCTATATTCCAGGTTGCGATGCAAGGCCCATAGAAAGTGTCTGTTGAATATCTAAGCATGACTTGCAGTCTTTTTTAAACATTAAGGTTCTTGATTTAAGTAAACCTTTTAATTTTCTTTACATGCTAAAATAATCACATTAGCTGAAAAAGGCAAAAAACAAATATGTTCTTAATGATTTGAGAGCAATCGTTAGAAGCAGCTTATACTTTTGACTCAATGGTTTCAAAGGTGTTTTGCAACAGATACCACAAAGTGAGGTATCATAGAGTGAAGGATTATGGACGTGATTCTGATGTTACATAACAATGCAGAACATCCCTGGTTCAATGCATTACTATAGAAAGTGCTTAATAAACATGAAGCACTTTCTATAGTCTTGCATTGAACCCTAAACATGTTCATACGGGCTCAACGCTCTCTCAAAAACGTCTCAGTCATATCACAGTGTATAAGGAGGGGAAATCAAATTAAACTTAATTTTCATTCTTCATCAAGAAAAAATAAAATTGAAACTCACATTGTCCTCAGCAAATACACTACAGGCAAACATGGGACCCAGGAATGATAGTCTGCCTACCTCCATACCAGAGGCCTTGCTAAGTGGCTTGGGGAACCAGTTGGGTACGCTTACCATCTGAAATGTTAGAAAGAGAAAGATAAAGATAAGTTATACTACAGTAATGGAACATAAGTTATACTGCAACTAGGTAGAGAACCGGTTAGGTTAGCTTTACATCTAAAAATGTCAAGAAAAGAAATATAAGTTATACTACAGCTAGGGAACTAGTTAGGTAAACTAACCATATGGATATAGAAATAAATATATCATACTTGGGCTGTACCTAGGTGGCTGTTTGGTGTAGGATTTGTAAATGATTGGCAGATTGAAAACATGAATAAGTCATGATGGTTAATCTAAAATTTTACTTTGTTTAAAACAAATTGAGATTCGCATATTCAATGGATACCTGTCTCAATATTAACACATTGTTTTGTTGCCAGAAAATGGTTTATTTTTGTCCATACATGCCTAAATCAGGACATATTATACCAGGACAGGCATTTTTCCATGCAACTTTCAAATGCCACCATAGCATTTTTTTTTACATATATGTAAATGTATATCTCCCTTATATTGTATGAATGCATTATGACAGCATTGGTCACCCATTTGAGAGAATGAGTGATCATTTTCTTTAAGAATTGTTTATATTGCCTCTTTGAGTTTTGCTTTTTTTCCTGCTTTGAAGCTGAAGTAACATACATTATTTGATAACAGACAGGACAAATATTTGCAGGTCATGTAATCAAAATATTAAATGGATTTCCAGGGTTTTACATCAAGCTAAATGGTTGGGGGTCCTTGGGACTCAATTTTGATTATGTTGGGGGTCCCAGCATTGAAAATGGGGGTCCCGTCTATATATATATATATATATATATATAATTTGCTCACAAACAAGTATCATAGAACATCAAGTCATTGTTTTGACATTTAAGTAGACTGTCATATCATCCATGTCATTAGAGTGGTTGATTGTAAGAAAAAACATCGAGTTACAAGCGTCAAAATCATAACGAGAAATGACGATACTGCATAGCGCACATAATAACACAAATTCAATTGGACTGTTTCGACACGCTTCAATACGATTGGTTCAAAGAGAGCTCATTTTCTTTTTATTTATAGATAGCCTGTAAAATATGGGAAAACACTGACCATTATGGTAGAAAGAAAAAGTTAGCCTTTCGTAGTTTGGACTCGCATAGTTTTGGATTTTAATGAAAGGCATACCAATCATGGCTGCATCCCAGAGGATGCAGGTTGAGTGAATTGAGGGGTCCTACCTAATGATTAATGGTTATTAGACTCAAGATCTTGCGTCCCATAAATCCCTGGATTTCAATATACTTCTGCATCTGATTCTCCAATCCAACTGTTAATAGAAGACAGTGCTTTTTATCTGTGATGTAAAAAAAAAATTCTGCTATAAGGACTAAACATTTGTTACATTGGAAAAATGCACTAAGTTTCAAACATAGCACCCTATAAAATAGACAAACTTTTATCAGTATAATCAGGTATGAGCAATTTAAAACAGGGAAATTAATTTTTCATAGTGATTTGCATAAGAAAGCATAAAATGCTATTGAGAACAACTCTGAGAAACCTTCAAGCAATTTAGACAAAAAAGGCATAGCTCATCTTATTTTTCGGCAGTCTTTTAAATGTTTTAACCTCCCCCAAACCCAACTGCAACAGTGTGGATTGAACTCAAGTAACAAAGATTCCACTGCAACCACTTACTAAGCTGTTAAATATACTCTCTCAGCGATGTGTCTATTTGGAGTTACAAACGTAAAAAAAATGGTATTGACAATCCTTGTCACTAAACCAAAGCCTATTTACCATTTCTTTACTTATCAGATGCTTAAACCCTGTGCTTTCGTTAAATAACGTGAAGTGAGCATGCTTTCGTTAAATAACATGAAGTGGGCTGTCACGTTTGTCTGATCATCTTTGGAATTAACAAAATTACCAGATTTCAGCAAGTTAAGAAATTATCTTCGATTTGGTGACAATAATTGTTAATATAAAATAACTACCATGTAAACCAATCACGGCACTTTGAGGTAGTCCTTAAAAAACCACACCCACCAATGAATAATTCAAATTAAGATCATTGTTTAAAAATTAAACCATTTGAAGAAAAGATACTTTGTCACTGTCTGTAACTGTTTGTTTTTTCTGTGGTGAGTGATTCAATGGTCACTTCCCTTTGAGTAAGAGCTATACAGTTACTCATTACAAATGCTATGACAATATCATAGAGTTCATATAGTTTTTTGAGCCAACTGTGAACATTGTTCACATATAATCCTTAGGATTCTATAGGCCTCTGGTTTTGTTTTCCCTTATTTGATTTATGTTTGCAGCAATAAGAACATTGAGTACTTTATCGTAGACTCATTACTTATTACAAGAATGCATAATGTTTACAAGCAGAATAAAATTAGTGAAAGAGGGGACCCAGTGAAAGATGTTCTTACTTGTTGAAATGACTAAGATTATCCTCTTTATGTTCAATGGCTCTTTTCTAAAAGAAATCGTTAGATCTAAACGAAATTATTCAAGACAAACATTTAGTACAAGCTTCATACCTTCTCACCGGAGTGACACAATGAATTACGGTATGCTTTATTGTATCGAAGACTGAATTCATTTCAAGTATCTTGTCTTGAATGCCGAAGCCTAGATTAATTTGCAAACATGTATGAGGTAAACAAAGATAGCAGCAAACATTGATGATTGACAGGTTATCGACAACTTCCGGTCATTTTCGTAACGCATTTAAACAGTAAGTTAACAATGATTTCGATGATGAAAACAAAAGTAACCATGCAAATCAATGACATAGCATTTTACTTACCGTTTATGTGGAACAATGCTCCTTCCAAGACAATGCGAAGAAAACACGATCGGACGTCCAACACGATTTACACTGAGAGAAATATGTAGGTCAATATCGCTATATTTTCGAACATGAAACCTGGATAACTCGGGACTAATTCTTTCAAAACTGATAGAAGGACCGATGTCAATTGCACCTCACTTTAGCAAGATAATGATTAAAACTTCTGGGACCGGGATGGGAAATTTCAATCAAAATGATACATGATTTATTATGTTTTATCACGAAATTAAATCGCCGACTGATTGCAAGTCATGCATGAAACGTGTTCGTTTCTAGATCCCCTAGATAGTAACGTCATGGGGTTTCCCCCACTTGTCTAGCGGTAAGATGGAATTGAGGCGGGGCTATCTTCCATGTGATCGGACGACTCATGGCACATGACCTCCTTATTTGGCTTGTTAATGGGCCTAAAAATAGCAATGTTCGGTCTAGGAAAAAAGATAGTGCATACCATTTCCTATTAAATACGATTGTGGTGTCTCTAAAACTTTATTATTGACCACCCATCATCTTTCAATTTTAAAGTTTGAATAAAAAATAAATAGCATACAGTATATTATGATCAGCTTTTTAAAATATTGACAAGTATAGGAAAAGTTCAGATGTTAGTTCGTCCCACGGCGGTTCATTTTGTAATAAGGTCACCAAACGATTTCGGAATTATAGCCTTGTTAGATGAATGACGTCATCCAACAAAAACAAAACAAATATCTCGCACTTTATTACTATGAATTGTGTTAATTTTCCACTTAAATAAAGGAAATTGGGTTGTGATATATCAACATAGCATAAGGTAACCAGGTAAATAATAGTATGCTACTACAGACATAGACATATTGGAGAAAAGGGTTAACATCAATAAAACATATCCAGTGTTTAAAGATAAATGAATAAGAAATGAGTTAAAATTAAACAAAATGGGTCAGCTGCAGAAAAATTTTAACATCCAAATTTAGGATATAACATTTAATACCCTTAAGTCAATGTAGTGTAGACAAATTTGAACCACTCTTGACACAGTCGTCTATGTAAATGAAGACACTCACTCACATTCCTGAACAAATTGAGTTCATAAGAAATATTATTTTATCATAGTATTGGTTATCATCATCTGGATTTGAAAGAATACTGAATAAAAGTGGGAAATTGGAAAGGAGCATATGACTCAATATATAAAGAATACAAATATCATGTAGAATATGACTTTCAGAGCAAAACTCAGAGTTTACAATAGTTAAGGCATAAAAACAGAATGGAATTGTAGCCAAAGACTCTCATTTGTAAACAAATTAAGAATCAATTAAGTCTAAAGATAAGATGTCATGAATTGCTACGCATTTTCATAGCTTATAAGCATGTAAAGAGAAATATTAGGACCTGCCCAAAGGCTTAGAAATTCATATAGAATCATGAATTATTCATAAACCGATATCCACTTGTTAACAATAAACAAACATTAATCTCCACTTCATCTTTCATTGAAAGCACTGATGAGGTAGCTAAAATGTAATATTTCAACAATGCTAGGTTTAATATCTGAACTGAAGTTCACTTCCACATTTAACAAAGAAAGTCATAAAAATTACTAAATCTTTTTGAAGCTATGTCAAATGCTGCCAATAAACTCTCTTACATATCACAATAAAAATCCAAATGTTATTAAATGCAGACATAATCTGACCATTCAAACATATTCCAACCCATATGTATGGGAGAACAAAATATAATCAGCAGTAAATGTCAAGTCGTCTGTCTGCAATAGTCTTTACTGCCACTTTAACATTTGTTAATTGCAAAACAAAATGCAAAAAAGTCCCTATAATAATAAACCATGAAGATATATGCAGTGTAACATAGCCATTCTCCCATACAAAGTCCATTTTTTACAAATGCAGACAACTTGATCCTACAACCCAACCAATCTGAAGGAAAAAGAGACAGTTTCTCAATGAATGAACACTTTTCATTGTATAAAATACATAAATATGTATATGCATTTTGAATATTAATCTAAGTATAAAAGTTGTTGACACAGGTAGAAGGCGAAAGAATACAAATGATTGTCATTGTGAGACAGAGCTCACATTATAACTTATAGCAAATAATTAATTCAAATACATGTACCTATTGACATCTCATGTGTGGAGCTTTTAACAAATGCAGATAGATTTTAACATTTCAAAGTAAGCAATCGTGTTTGTAACTGTAGAGAGCAGTAAACATTTACGTCAACTACTGAGAAAAACTCCCATCATTTATACAGATAAATCTTTTATATCTAAAATACAGCCCTTTATTACCAGAAATAGTCTAAGCCTTTATATACAAAAGGATCTTAACACTTAATATTGCTGATGTGCAGTAGATTCTCAATGCCCAAAAATATGAAATTCATTATTTGACATTGCTTCTGCTTCTCTGCTGCTTTGGTTGCCGCTCCAATTAAGTTCAAAACAAAAGGTAGACTGTCTATCAAAATACATCATTGGCTATTATTCAGAATTGAATGTTCGGAATTCCCGGATGTAGACGACAAATGTTTACAAATCATTTTGTTCTTGTTGTTAATATGCTTCTCACATATGCTTTTATATTTTCAAATGTACCAATAAGTATAATTTTCAAACAAACCGAGTAAATGAACCTCTCAAAGAAACAAACACATCCGGTAAGTGAAAAACACTGTCGTTCACTGAGCGGTTGTTTTGTCTATATATATATATATATATATATATATACCAGCATGTTCTTTATAACTATGCATTGGGTTACTAATTTGCATAAACGTTCAACGAACGTTACATAACTTCCACTTCCGAGAAGACTCGTCCCAAGTCTTGGCCCTTGGGAAACACGTTGGGAAGGCAACTCCGATAGAAGAAGAAGTCTTAATCTCACCCCTGCCACCAATGTAACGAGCCGAGCAAGTGAACTTCATCAAGAAACAAACACATCCGATCAGTGAAAGACCCTGTCGTCCACAGAGCGGTTCTGTTGTCTATACAATGTATACATACCAGCATGTTCTCTCAAACAATGCATTAGGTTCTTAATTTGCATAAACGTTCAATGAACGTAACAATTCGTAAATAATACAATGTATCAGAAATGCGTTAGTGCTTGATTTTTCAAAAAGTACTCTCCTATACCAAAAGTGACATTTTGATTCCTTGACCTTACAGTTTTACCTATCTGCTGAAATAAGGAAGGTTCCAACTGGAATGAGAAAAATGTTATCCAAGTAAGTCGCTGTCAATATGTTTTAACATATACATCAAGTATTACTTCGACTTGACCATTTTGTTTTCGAAAAGATTTAAAATGAAAGCCAAGGATGTTGCCGAGCTTGATGGCTCTCGACGGGCACTAACACTTAGCTACAAGTATATAAAGAAAATGATATAAGATATACACGCATAATTAACTTCAACACTCACAGCAACTTACTTTTTTCCACAGTTCCTGTGTTTTCTACAAAAAGATCTACGGAGTCAATGTGGTCTGTGATCTTTAGTACAGAGCCATTAAAATGTTTCTCATGGAATTAATCAATGTCTTAATTTGACATCAAATACTCGACAAACGTTTTACACTCATGCCTTAGACACTTCAAGTTGCACTCGTCAGAACCTGATTTCTCGCTGGCTTAAGTTTGAGATATGCTATTCCAAGGCGGCTCTCAAGAAGTAAGGATAATGTTTTTTCTACTTCCAATCGATATTTCTTATTAAGTGGACAATTCAATCGTCAAACATACACTAGTACCGGTCGAGAAGCAAGCACAAGCTCTCAAATCTTGCAAGTACACAAGCATTTGTCTTCTTACATCCAAACAACTATATAGCACTAGATAATAAAAGCATAGCTACGTAACATTTTTTTTAAAAACAAATCGAACTTTTAAAAGGGTATCCCCACCTGGATATACTTGGTTCAAAAGTTCAACAGCAGAAAAGTATAAGAAATGTACATCAAACAATATTGAGGTAAAGTAGAATAAAGAAACAAATTGTTCTCTTGTCGATTGTATTTACCAACTTGTTTTACAACGCCACAAGATAAAAAAGTTTTTTTATTCTTAAAAAAGCTGTACTGGCACTCCAACCAGTACAGAATGTACTCGTCTGCTGTAGGCGAGAACCTCATGCAGTGGTTGCTACATACCTACTCAGCTTTTGTGTAACTTAATAACAATGGGGTTGAATAAGCGATTTTGATCGGAATTACTGATATCTTGAAGAGAGGATAACTGCATACTTGCGTTGAAAACAATATAAAAAAACATTTCTTAATTAACATGTTTGTCTCCCTATGTTTATTTCCGTGGCAACTAGATGATAACTACATGTACATGTATCTATAATGCATAGATTTATTAATATCAAAGGCCTCCAGCCCAAATTACATACAATACAGAACAGACAATATGTTTTACACACGGTCTCCAGTTCGGTATTAATTCGTCTCGATTTTTATAAGAATGTTCGTTGGTTGAAGTAGTTGATAAACGTAAATGCATAGCTTTCTAACGGTGATATCACAGTTTTCATTCATCAGACAATAAAAATTATCTAAAGATGAACCTCTTTTGTACCAACTGATCAAATATTTTGATCTTTTCTTGTTGTATTTGCTACAGTTAAATAAAGCATGATGTTCACAATCAATGGTAAGCATATTCATATTATTAAGGCAGTAGTCACATATTTCTTCTTTATTTGGTATATTACAACGTCCACCAATTTCAATTCCTAAAACATGATTAAAACATCGGATTTAAAAAAGCTTTCTTGTACTTGAATGGCATATCATTTACTAAATAACGTTCAACATCTAAAATAATTTAAGGTGTTTGTAGTCGTGATATCAACTTTAATTATTTATGTCACTATGCCAATTTTGTGAGTAGCTTTCTTTCCATCTCTGTCTGAATTGGTTTATGAATTGGTTCACATTGTCTATTTCTTGAGAAATCCATAAACAGCTACAACCGTCTATAATTGATAATTTATTGATATGTGTAAAGTTCAAACTTCTAACTTTATTAACAAATCGAAGAGGTCGATTGTAGAAGATAATAAAAAGCTTAAAAAGATACAAAGACTAGAATTACTCAACATGCAAACAAAGAAACTTGCCCCTATCGAAATGCACAACACAACATTACCAGATAAAGAAGTAAAATGCACATTTAACCCTTAAAAAAGGCTCTGCAGTTTAATTTATAAACAAATGCCTATTTAACGATAAGATAAGCCATTAAATTGTAACTGTCAAACAATGCCAATGTTAATCGGCGAAAATTAAACACATCACATATCTACATACGCGGGAGCATAACGTCACCTTGCACATAAAGTATTGGAATAAAAACTCTTTTTAACAAATACTCGCTCAAAGTCTGATGATGGCACTAACTAAGCAGATAAAGAATATATTAGTGAGTTGATATGACCAAAATAAAAAAACGATACTTACACCATGGGATCAGAATTTTTCAGGGAATCCTCCGAAATCGATCCAAAATGGTTTCTTGTTTTCATGTGCTTTAGGAAAGGAATTAACTAGGCTCATGTAGTGGCTAGAATACAGAATCGCACAATTAATAAGCCAACCAGTACAATTTATAAGGTCTCTAATGCATGAAATCACGAAATGTGTACATTACTTTGTTCTCCCAATATTATTTTGACTTTTTAACATTAAACCGAATTGTCTTGCATATCTTGAGCTGGGCATGTGAAGAAGCTTACACCAGTACGTTATTGAGTTTGATATTTAAAAGAAACTTAAAAGAGGCAATCTTCCACATTCACCAAGCGCAACAGCATTATTCTTTGACTTTTTAGTTCAAGATATCGTTTACAAAAATCGATGAGTACTGATTCTAAAGCATCAATATAGGCATAGCCCATATCAGTGAAGGTAAGCATCGGATGGGTTGTATTATTCAGTCGAATAGTTTAATGTAATTGTGTATTGGAAAGTCACGAAAATTTACTTGGTATTGCGTCAATGAGAAAAAGGCATTTCGGGCTTGGTTCGGTAGCTTATTGTGTGTAGACGACCAAGGTAACGTCGGAATAGAGAGTACTCCTGTGTAATTTTACATTGATGGGAATTTAACTTGTGAACCACAATAACACTACATGTAATACTTTCGTATTCAAATCTGAAGGGAAAAATCTCAAGATATTTGATTTTGTTTGCCAAACATTAATGGGTACAAACAAAATAAGGAATTTTAATTACAAGAAACAACAAATCACGAAGCGAGTCGAAACGCATTACAGACATGCTTATCTTTTCGTCCTATCTAAAATTTGTTCACTAGCCACTTTTATTTTTTTACTTACTTTATTATTTGATGTTGAGGCAGCTACTCTGCCATTTACGCCAGCGCGGTGGTTATCGATTCAGTATTTGAAAATTATTCATGTGCCAAATTCAACTATACATGTTCTAGATTTCCCTATAATATTAAATTAATCAGTCGTATACATTTTTCTGGTTGGGTAACCCTTATATCTTCTGATGAGATCAAGTATCCAGGCTTTTTAATTGTTGTTATTTCTTTTTCCGAATAAAATGCCAACCATGACAATGTAACTAAATTTTATGCATTTAAGGGAAACACAAAAAACGGGGCATTCAAACAAAAGTTCTCATTTCAAATACACAATTTTAGGAGACCAGTCCTGTAACGACGATCGTTGTTGACCGCTGCCTTAGAGAAATCAAAAACTGATAGTTAGTTCGCTGCCTTAGAGAAATCAAAAACTGTTAGTTAGTTTGCTGTTTTAGAAAAATCTAAAACTGTTAGTTAGTTCCTTGCTTTAGAAAAATCAAAGAATGTTAGTTAGTTTGCTGCCTTAGAGAAATCTAACTCTGTTAGTTAGTTCACTGCCCTAGAGAAATTTTAAACTGTTAGTTAGTTAGTTTAGTACCTTAGAGAACTCAAATACTGTTAGTTATTTCGCTGCCTTAGTGAAATTTAAAACTGTTAGTTAGTTTGCTGTTTTAGAAAAATCTAAAACTGTTAGTTAGTTCGCTGCTTAAGAGAATTCTAAAACTGTTATTTAGTTCGCTGCCTTAGTGAAATCTAAAATTGTTAATTAGTTAAAAGATAAAAGTATTTTCACGTACATTTTAGGTAATTCGTAATTATATTAAGTTTACAATACCAACTGTTTTCATAAGTGAATTTTTCAACGAATTATTTATTGTTCCAATATGTTCCCACTTTTTTCTGATAGTAATAGCATCTTATTAAGGCACTGAAGGCACTAAACTCATGTAAAATTCAAGTAGTTATGTTTTATGTTGAAACAGTCTATGATTTCTTGAAACCAATGCTAACAGCTGATCATAAGTTATTATAACACTCATCAGCGTACAACTCTATGGTTTTGTGTAATTCTTAACAACCAAAGACGACATATTTTTTTGTGTGGCAGCTTTCTTTGTAATGGCTATATAGAGTCCTATGTCACACATTTCATTTATAAATTGAAGACAAGAAAATAGATTGAAAGGTTTCTGTGTTGTAAGAAGCAAATTCTCATTTTATCAAAATCTTGTTTGATCCAAACTTCGATCTAACAAATATACAAACACGGGAAAAACCAAACCCTATTTCCTTCTTGCCCGGCCGTCACATTCAATAACCGCTTTGAGCGATTTGATAGGGTCAATCTCCGAGCAACGTTTCACACTTTTCGAATGTTCGTTTGTCGTCAGTGTTTGGTTTGTTTTCTTGTGCCTCGTTGTGTTATTATCTTAAAGTATTTTACGAAAATTTACCGATTCTACAACAGACGGCAGCTGAACATAAAGACTATGTTATTGCAGGAAAAGGGCAGACGAAATTGTCTCTGGTCATTTCCCACAACGATGTTATAGTTCGTTCGCAGCAGTTACGTTTAATCCAGGATTAGTTAGGCGTATTATCCGCTGATCTCACTTTTCCCAAGTTGTTGGGAACGTTTTGTACTAGCTAGTCCGTCTAAAGAATTGACCTAGTCTAAAAAATAGAACTATATAATTGCATAACAGTAAAGATATCTTTCCTTCATCTACGATTGTAAGAGGTATTTGTCGATTACTTTCCAGGAAGAATATATCGCGAGTGAATTGAATAAGCTTGAAGCTTACTTATGTCACAATCAAAATCAATGAGTTTTAAAAAACGTAAGAAATGCATGTTAGTTTCCTTTCTTCATTGATAACGGTGTTTCCCATGCAATTTAATAATTTGTGTGCAATATCTTATAATGATGAATCAACACTCATTATTTACCTTTTATCGACGACTCCTCATGTTATCTCTATCCAAATGCATCTCATAAGATGAAAGTTGAATTCACAATGCAGTTTTTCGATAAACAATTATTTCAAATTTATTTATTTTACATGTATATTGGGAAAAGGTTATTCCAACTAAGAGTAATCACTCTCATTTCTGCCTTTTTTGATACATAAACCATGCGTATATTTTTGGGTGAGTCCTGGCATTTCCCCTTGGTAACGGGGGTCAACCACAGGACCATCGAAACTAGACGCCGAAGCTCTTCCACTGCACCATTGTAGCCCACTTATAATTGACCAAGATGAAAAAACCTATCTTGTTAACCCTCATACTGCTGAAACCGACTTTATGCTTATGGAAAAAGGTTGGATTCAGGCCATCCGCCAAGTTAATTTGCGTCTGTCCTGTGATATAACTTGTTTGCTTCTCTGCGTATCTTTTCTCGTCAAAACTGAGCAGGCCTTTAAGGTTTTTGAAAGCAGGCAACACAAAAATCATTTTTTAGAAAATAACCTGGTATTCTAAGGTAAAAGAATTCGCACAAAGCTGAATACGAAATAAATAAAAAAAACTCGTAGAAGATGCTCGAAACGAAAGATTTTATTTTTATGTATGGTGAAACGCATTAAGGACTTTCTCGGTAGTTTTTCTGCGCACTTCATCTGGGCATCCAAGGGAGGTAATAATATGTTACCGAAGAGATACTTGCCTAGTTCTTGCCTAGAAGTCGGATAAACTTTTTTTTCTGATGAAATTTACTGTATGCATTTTTTTTTTCAAAGATTAATCATATTATCTATGAAACTATAAAAGGTTATTAACATTATTATATATTCCTCATGCAAATTAGGCCCAAAGGTTCTATTTTTCAAGTTTAAAGTTAATTAAGTCGTTTTTATAAATGTTTTTCAAATACGGTTACGGAAACTGTCATTTTACAGAAAACTTACTCGTTTTTTTTGCATTTTGTATTTCAAGATTAAATTTTACTTCACATACTGAAAATAAGAAAATTCTATGGAAGGAATAATTAAATTTCTTCATCTTTTTGTAATATACATATCAATTTTCATTGTTTTTGGTCGAATACAAAAGTTTGAAAAACTGATTTGGATTACAAAAATTGTTAAGATTGTAATAATTTGAAATATCATTGAATTACAAAGTATTGAATGTACGAATTCATGTTTTTTGTGTTAATAAACCTTCCAGAAATTATTTGATTACCTTTGAAGATGGTATGGTCATTTTGACATTTTTGCCCCAAACGGACACCATGGAAACTGCCTTTTTACGAAAATACTAACTCGTATACCTACATTTTTCTTTTCATTATTAAATTCAAAATAAAATATGAATAACATATCAAAAATTTAGAAAAGTCTATGAAAGGATTATTTTCTTATAAAACTGTAGAGCATGTCCTTAAGCAAAGATCTAAAAATATGTCATGTACCGTTTGTGGAAAGTGGTGCAAAGTTGAGAACCTTAGGCATTGTTATTGACAATATGCAGTAGTGTTCTTGACTATTAGTTTGGGATTGTTTCATTTAGAGTTAAATTCGCATCTATTTTTATATTCAAATATGTTCTAAATTCTGAGCCATTGCATAGGGTTTAGATAAAATGCACGAATATCCTTAAATTAGTCTTCTTATGGCACGATTGCCTTAGACACATTATCTAGACACGTGTTGCCTATCTAAACGATTGAAACCTGAATTACGTTTAATCCACAGTTGACTTAAACATATATGTTTACTTGCAGGACACAAGTTTTGGCAGCCATAACTACGACTGGACCATTCTGATTGAAATAGAAACCTAAGAATGTTTGATATCCCTCAACAGGGACCAACAACTAATAACAAGTATCTTAAGAAAAATAATAAGACAGACACATTTATTCCTACAGTTCCTGTACTCTCTACAAAAAGATCAACAAATTCTATGTACATTTTAAATGTCAATGAGGTCTGTGATCTTTAGTACCGGGTCATCAAAATGTTTTTCATGGAATTTATAGTTGTCTTAATTTGACAACAAATACTCGACAAATGTTTTACACTCATGCCGTAGACACTCCCAATTTCATTATCTAAAACCTCTGGCTAAACTATAAGATATGTTATTCAAAGTCTCTGAAGAAGTAAGAGTGACGGGTTTTATAATATTCCCAAACTGTGGTCTTACAAATATACAAACTCGAAAAAACTATAGCCTAATTCCTGCTCGTTCGGCACTTTAAGCGCTTTGATTTTCTCAATCGGCGATCAACTATCCACACTCGTTGCATGTGTGTCGTAAGTGTTTGGATCACTTTATTTTGCCACGTTGTACCACTATCTAAAAGTATTTTTTAAATATTTAAATGGTTCTACAACAGACGGCAGCTGAATTCAATAAATATTTCAATATATTTCTCTTGGATGTTACTGCAAAATAGAAGATAGACAATAGTTTTATCATCATTCCTACAATGATTTCCTAGGTCGTTTGCAGCAGTTACATTTAACCTTGGATTAGTATAGCGGATGATCCCCCGAACTCCCGCATTTAAAGTTGTTTGGAATGTTTTGAACTAAGGTGTCCGTCTTAAATCGACCGTTCCATACAAAGGAACTGTTTGATTGTATAACAGAAAAATTGTCCCTTCTTCATTAACGATATTCAAGGTATGTGGCAGTGTGTTGCTGCGTCGTCGAATTAATGATGGAACAATAACCCAATCTAACTACAAGATGAAATAACATATTTTCTTATCATTATGAATCTTAGTTGTTGTAGAAAACATTTGAAATTTGTTGTGTGAATATATAAGGTACTCTCTAGTGGTACAAACGTTGTTGTGTTGTTCATGTGTTGGAATTTCTTATCAAAGTGTAACACTATTATTGACCCTACAGAAGATGTAAAAAAAAACACAGTGTGGTGAAAGAAGAAAGCATTCGTTTACGAGTTCTTTTTTATTATTTTGATTTATGAATCCTGTTTCTTGTTTGACAATTTGTAGCCCGTCTGCCAAACTTTCAATTTTAACAAGGATGCCAGCTTCCGTATGGGACAAAGTGTTGGAAAAATAGGAGTGACCTCCCTGTTCTATGTCATCCAATCCCTTCATAATGCCAAGTTTTCCACGTCTACTGTGTGGTATATTGAGGTGCCATCAGAAAAAAAGGTTAAAATATTCGTAATGTTAAATTTATCCAAGTGTCAAGGTGGTTTCTACCCATTAACTTAAAAAAATGTTTTTATTTTCATGCTGTATCTGTCGTTATTAGGCACTTATTCGGAATTCTCATTCGAGAAAAAGGGTTTATCGGTGGCTTCCCTGTTTTCATATCTGTCAACCGACAGTCACGAACTGACGTTGTATAACAAGCACCTAGTGACCACAATGTTGTGACGTCACCAGTCGTCATTTCAATTTAAACAGAGACGACGAATTCCAGTGCCAAACTCGATCTCTCGAACCAGGTAGGTGGTCGTCTTCCGACATTAAACACATTTTTTGATATTGCTTTTTATTTTCATTTTTCTATCTATTTCTGTCACCTACTATTTGAAACATTGACTTTATAAGACCTCCGTGTTCACTGATTGTTAATTTGGAATCATTATCGGATAACGTTTTAAAAGTTTCTACGAGTCACAGCCCATTTGAAAGGATGGTTGGTCATATACATCTAAAAATATCAGCTAGGAGCGGCTACAATTAATCTTACACCAAAGGTCATTTCATACAGTTGGGCATATTTACGTGTTTGTTGGTTTTCTATTTATCTATATCTATAGATCTATCTGTTCAAATAGACCTAGGGCTTTCCATTCAATTGGTGCCTCAAGTTCTGTTGCAAGAATTAATGTTTTTTTTATATAATATGATAAACAACACTTTGAGTTTGCCAGCGGTCATTCTGTGCTTTTGTTTCGTAGATATTGAAACTTATTACATTGTATCTAAGCACACTACTTTAAGGGACTTTTTTACCGAATGTATTGTGTGAGTATCAAATGTTATAAAGGTGATTTAAGCAATCCTCATCACTAAATATCACTTTTTATTTGAAAATAAAAAGATAGCAATCTGTGAGATAGTCATTTTAGTTCACGGCGGCAGTTAATCCATTCAGGTATCTTCCGAAATCTACCAGTGGTAGATTATCAAGAAGTATCATGATAATCCAGAAAAACATATAAGTAATGATCGCAAGTAGGAAGGTCATACAGCCTATTTAGAAAATAACCAACAAAACATTTTATGCTGCATGCCACTTACAACAGTGAAACAGCTTACCAATAATCCATATGCATTCTACTTATTTACTCACATTTTCTTGTCTGCATGAAAAAATGGTGTGTTTTCTATATGAAAAACCTTTATCTGTTTTTGTTAAGAGTGAAAAGCCACCAAGATGAAATTCGCCTTTGCCCTCCTCGTCCTTTTGCCTCTGGCCCTCAGCGCCACCGTGGATGAGAAGAGATTCATCCAGTCCCTCCTCAGCGGATATGACAGTAAGTTTACTCTTTCCGCGATATGAGTATTTGTGACAGGTCCAAATTAAAAGCAACAGGAGACGATAAATATTAACTTGAAAAAAAAACCCTGCTATGTATGATTTTGTGTAGATCAAACAGTGGCGAAAGGATACATCGGTGCAGGACGGCACGATTTTGTATTATTTTCTAGGAAGGCATACTTTTCCAATTTGAAATCATCCTGGTACCGCTTTACCGGATGCTTTATGAAAAGGTTTGTTCACAACATTTCCTTTCAGCTAAAAGTTAAGCTAAGTAATATTGCAAAGTAACACATCATTCACACCGAGAAGCTTCAAATAATGTGTCCCATGACAGTAATTATTCTATTATCATTTAAGATACTATTCATGTTTACCAGTTAAGAGTTACGCAATGGGAATTTCCTAAAGTCGTGAAGTAAAACGATGCCTTGGTTTATTAAATGGAAACACGAGAAAGTCGTCATGTGGCTTCTTGTAATCCTAGTTTCGTTGAACCATAGATCTAACGAAACTCTCCAACACATTATCTAAATCGTCACTTTATGTCATTAAGGAAACAAAAATGAATCACAACTTATAATTAAACTATTTCGTTTGAGAAACCGACCAAAAGTAATGATTTCAAAAAAAATCAAACACTCTTATTTGCATTTGACTACAATTCGTGATCGCTCATTATAAATGTTTTATGAGCCGGAAAAAACACAAAATTGGTTATCCTGTAGACACTTATAAGCATACTAGCGCTCAGAAAATCTGCAAAACTGTGTAAAATAAGTTATAAATTATCATAGAATATGTTGAAACATAGGAAAACATCACAGGATCATGACAATATAACGCTTGCACGTTTTATCATTTATTTCTTAAAATGATATTTTCATAAATTTGATGCCTACCAATTTAACTTCATTGTTTACATTTGAGTTACATATAAAATAGCAAGAAGCGCTCGGTTGCAAGAAGCGCTCGGTTTAGCGAGTGGTAATCACCTGGTAAAAAGTTAAGTGACAAACACACAAATACTGTCATTTATCCAATACCAACATGAACATTCAAAATCGAGAATTTTTAGGGTTTTAATGGTTCACGGCGTTCTTATGCTGAATCCGTTTGATCGTTAATTGTAAAAAACCTTATCGTATTCACCCTTTGAAAAACATCATGTGAATTTGTTACCGTCTCAGTTCCCCTGTAAAAGGGAATTTAAAGTACTTTTAGGTTAATTGCCAATTATTCTAGAACTTTCACAATCTTAGTGTAAATGAGGGCAAGTATAGCTTTAAGTGCGATGTGTATTTTTCAAGTTACAGAAATAACCAAGAAATTACGATTGTTATCATTCCACACTCTTTCGAAAAGATTACCAAGAAGGGATGAATATATAATCTGCTTCTTTAAACAGACTGGTATACTGTAAAGGGGTATAACAACTAATGGGTAATATCTAATATGTCTCGAATATCAGGTGTTTGTTACTTTCGTAACAGTTATTCATACGATTTTCATTGTCAGCGACGTCTTTTAAGCCCTGTTTGCAAATAGGTAACGCACGTAAATCAAAAAAGACATACTAATTTATCAATTGGGTTTTTATCTTATTGTTTAAATTATCGTAAATGAAAATCGTTGTGGCTAGTTCGATATCTATTTAATGACTGGCGTTTACAAAACAAACAATTCAACGGTCGAGACGTGACGTCATTTATGCGTGTACATAACGTCACGTGCATAAGAGGCGCTACGAAAGTGGCTCCCTCACCGTACAGACGAAATATTGATAAAAACGATGAATATAACATGGTCAATGGCGGATGAAGAGGAGGAATAACTCCCGCAGGGAAATAACCACGGTTCACAACTGATTTTCCACGCAATCTCCTCATAACGGTTTTCTCCCCCACGGTATACAAACCACTTAATTCATCTGAATAATTGGGCTGAACTTCAGCTCGTATCCCAAAAATCGAAACCTCTACGATATTTACCAACATTTAATCATTTTTTCCCAAACGAGTTCAATTTTGAGGCTCCATTAGATAAAAAGAAGACAATTACATATAAGTAATTATATCTTACCCGATCTTTGCAAAGAAACCAAGCGCTCACTTTCCTATCGGCATGCAACTTTTGCATTCCACATGACAGTTTGTGTATCATGAAATAGCGTCAAGTGACGTACATTTTATCACGACAGTTGATAAGTTGGTGCAACATGACAATGACCAATGATGAAAAATGTTTCCTTCATGTGCTAATCGGCTCTTTCCTTTTCAGTTAACGACCTAGTCAAACAATTGGTGACCCATTTCGGAGACGAGACTGAGGCTCAGTGTGAATATACATTATGTCCAGAACTCGTAAACAAGATTGATGGATACAATACCCTCATCACCAACCTTCTGTGTGGATTGGTCTGCAAAGAGTGAGTTTGCATTCTTAATCACTGCTTCGTTACTTCTCCATCTTACACACGCATGATGTGCGATTTCAGAACCGCAAACAAAGTAAATGGAATCAAAGACATTTTAGTCTCTAGAAAAGTTTATCATTACCTAGATATATACATGAACATGGATCATGACGATGCTTAGGTCCAAAATATTCATTGTTCAAAAAGTGAAATGGTATTGTCACTGTATTTGTTATAAAAAGTTTCAATGTTCTTATTAAAAATGAGAAAAGGGATCAACATCAATCAAACCTTTAACCGTTTACCAAACACCAAATTGTCGGCTGTTCAAAACTCAGATAAATTGCAGACGACATTTCAAAATGTGATGATATTGAAAAGTGATATTCTGATAGGACAAAAAGCATTGTGAGGAAAGGAGAAATTGCTCGTTAAGAACAATTTCCCCTTTTCCGACAATGTTTTCCAGAGTCGTCTGCAACACACTTGTCAAATGTCGTTATTGTCTAGTAAAGGATTAAAGACTTGTAACCATTACCTTGTCAGTGCTTGTCACAAAGAGGCTTATATGCTCAATACTCAACGTTTAACAAGTCAAAAAGCATGGTTACTGCACTTGTCGCAATGTTCCAGTTATCAATGGTCTCAACACAACTCAATTGATCCTTGAAGAAAAAAAAGCCAATGTTACCCTCTTTTATCACAACTAGCAATTAAATATAATTTAGAGGTGGCTATTTCAAGTCTAAGTTTTTATATTCTGATGGTTTCATCCAATAAAAAAATGCATTTTGTAAAAAGAAAAAAAAAATATTTGACCAATTCTCCATATTTCAACACATTTTTCAATTTCGCTAGCAAAATATTGTCAAATTTCAATATTGCTCGATTTAGGTCTAAGCATTTCTTTTTGTTTTAATTTGTAACGAGTCTCATTCCATTAAAGGTGGAAAAGGCTTATTGTTTATGAGCATTGTCTAAAGACATATTTTCTCGTCCATTACTCTATAAAATAATAAAATATCTCTCTGATTCGACCTCTAGTAAAATATTACGACCAAAGGATTAATAACTCCCGATGAACACCCTGTCAATGTGCTCCAATATCTCCCTTATGTTAAAATTATGAAGATATATCTATTCTATGCCATTTCTTGTCTTCAACTTTCACTCATCACAAACTTATAAGTGCCAAATTGGGTAATACAATTTGGCACAAAACACTGTTTATAATATGTCATCACGTATCTTTCATCAGTAACTTTATTGTGAACGTTTTAGTTCAATTACCTATTGTATTTTATAACCAATTGTATTGTATTATATAACCTATTGAATTGTATTGTATTTCATTCTTGACAGCTATAAGCGTTTTGATTCTGTTTGTGGTGATGAATAAGTGCATTGGATTGGTGCTTATTCAATTCATTAATATATGAATCAAGTATATAACGATTACTGCCATCATTAAAAATGAGCGCAAAGGAAAGTAAGGAAGATCACCTTTTCCTTTTTTGTTTTATCATTGGTATTTGATGTGCTTTCATGTTTTTTCGACACTATTGCATTTGCGTTACATGTTTTTAACTTTGTTGGTGTCATGTACTCTGTTTACCAAATGAATTTATTCATATCTATATTTATCTATTTACAGGGCCCATGATTCCGACGCTCACTAGTTGATAAAACCTCCTTTCTAAATGAAACCCTCCAGACGAACACTCTCAAAACGACGAGCTTTAGTGAAAATTTGAAAGTTTCAATGACGTTTATGATTTGAATAAAATATGTAACAAAAATAGACATCTGCATTTGTTGAATCTTTTTATCCATTGCAGGGTAACATTTCTCTTTAACCCTTAGAATGCTGGGTAATTTTCTAAATATAAATTTGTTTGTTGTCTGCTTTCTAAAACCTTAGATTTCTGCTCAAATTTGCTGAGGAAAGATTCTCATAGTAGCAAACAGGTTTGATCACTGGTCAGCTGCGAATTGACTTTGCGACTGGCCTGTGGTGATCTGTTTGCATAAGCATGAAATCGGTTCCAGCACTATAAGGCTTAACATATTTAGGAGCCTATGAACTTGCACAGCAGGTATTGTTTCGACATTTAATGCTGACAATCTGACATGATTCATTTGTATTTCACCACTGGTCGTTTGAGTTCATGTAGGGAAAGCAGTCAGCGACTTGGACAGAAGATTCTGCATTGAACATTGGTTCCGGGACGCGAAGTCCGCTGGTTTAAAACCTGTGTGTAGCGGGATCCACTTTGCAACCGTCCACCAATCCGAATTTATATATGTAAACTACTGGTGATCTATCCAGATAGCAGAACTGAAGCGTTTTTCACAAGCGATGTTAAATAAATAATTTTAAACTAAAACCTTTGCGCTGCAGAAGGCATTTAAGAAATTGTATTTAAAGGTAAATCGAAAAATCCCTTTTTCCCGACCGTTTATTTGTTTTGCCTCCAAAGAAAAACACTCGTCCTTTTTCAAACAAGTTTTATAGTCTTCAGTATTTTACGTGACGGAACTAGCTCAAACGTTAGCTGATAAATGGTAGAGATAAATAGTATGTATCCCCAAGACCAACGAGTAACTAAATATCAACTCTGCAAGTCAGAGTTTACGAAACTCAGTGTTTGCATGTAACATGATCATAACAATATATAACAAAAGACATAGAAAAGGTGAGGTCTGGCCATTCATTATTTAAAATAAATGACAAGAAGCAATCTAACTAAAACAAAGACTGTTATATGAAGCAAACTGGGATAAGATGTCAATGATTGAAATGTCTTTGTCAGTATTGAAATGTTTTGACAATAAAGTGGCATCATTACCCACTGATGACCAAACATTGACATCAATATGCAAGAATTAGGTGCATAAAAAGGCTATAAGTATGGGAAATAAATGCTGTGCCAAAACGGGGAAATTCGGATAGTAAAAAGACATTACAGTAGTAATAAATATGTTGCTTAAAGAGACCCCCTCTTTAACTTAAGGTATGCATTGAAACCAATTCCAGACAAATATTATAAAAACGAAACAAATATTTACGCTTTTTTACAATGAATTGTTAATTTTCCACTTAAATAAAGGAAATGGGGTTGTGATATATCAACATAGCATAAGGTAACCATGTGCATAGTAGTATGCTACTACAGACATAGACATATTGGAGAAAAGGGTTAACATCAATAAAACATATCCAGTGTTTAAAAATAAATAAATAAGAAATGTTTAAAAAATAAAATAAAATGGGTCAGCTGAAGAATAGTTTTAACATCCAAATTTAGGATATAACATTTAATACCCTTAAGTTAATATAGTGTAGACAAATTTTAATCAATCTGGACACAGTCCTCTATGTAAATGAAGACACTCACTCACATTCCTGAACAAAATGAGTTCATAAGAAATATTAATTTATCATATTATTGGATACCATCACCTGGATTTGAAAGAATACTGAATAAAAGTGGGAAATTGGAAATGAGCATATGACTCAATATATAAAGAATACAAATAGCATGCAGAATATAACTTGCAGAGCAAAATTCAGAGTTTACAATAGTTTAGGCATAGTAACAGAATGGAATTGTAGCCAAAGACTCTCATTTGTAAACAAATTAAGAATCAATTAAGTCTAAAAATAAGATGCCATTAATTGATAAGCATTTTCATAGCTTATAAGCATGTGAAAAAAATATTACGACCTACCCAAAGGCTGAGAAATTCATATAGAATCATGAATTATTCATAAATCGATATCCACTTGTTAACAATAAACAAACATTAATCTCCACTTCATCTTTCATTGAAAGCACTGATGAGGTAGCTAAAATGTAATATTTCAACAATGCTAGATTTAATATCTGAACTGAAGTTCACTTCTACATTTAACAAAGAAAGTCATAAAAATTACTAAATCTTTTTGAAGATATGTCAAATGCTGCCAACTAACTCTCTTACATATCACAATAAAAATCCAAATGCTATTAAATGCAGACATAATCTGACCATTCAAACATAATCCAACCCATATGTAGGGGAGAACAAATTATAATCAGCAGTAAATGTCAAGTTTTTTGTCTGCAATAGATAAACATTCGAAATGCAAAAGTAAGCATCCAACCAAAGTGAAGTTGACTAACTAAAATCCTTTTTAATAAAGGTATTGATGGTGTAGCTTGCAATGAAGTATTTGTACAATGATCTATGTAATATCCGAACTGACGGTATTTCTATTTCACATGAAACAAAGACAGTAATAATATTAACTAAAACTGATTTAATGATAGTTGAAAAGCTGCCATTGAACTCTCCAACGAAATACAAGTCAAAATCATTTTGAATGCAGACATAACCTAACCATTCAAACCGAATTCAACCCGTGTGTTGGGGAGTACAAGATATACTCAGCAATAAATGTAAATATCTAATTGCACAAATACATAGATAGGCATAAAGTACTTTAGATTTGCATAATGAAAAAAAGGAACATTTCGATAGAGAAAGCTAAGCAAGACAACAAATAAATCAATTTGAGACAACAGCATCATTATATTTTTCCCAATAACAGGTAATAATGGAAGGACAATAGCCTTTGACTTAAGGGCTTCCGAGAAAATGCAAACAGGTTGTGACCAATTAAAATAAGCAACAAGAAGTCAATCTCAATGTCATAAAAAAAGGATTATATCAAAACCTACATAGAACACAGTCAATCATAGTTATAATATATACAACGATTATTAAAAAAAGAACTATCACATAGATTGAGGTTCTTAATATGTTCAAATAAAAATGTCTTAAAGAGATAAAACGACACCACAGATTTAAGAGTCAAATAAAACTAGACTATTGATTCAAGTCTCAATCTCATCCATAAACACTCTGTGAAACATAGCCTATTGACATTGAAGATACATTAAACTCCGTTGAAATGGTAAATCTATGGAAACACTGATTTATCAATCCATCCTATGAAAGTATCCAAATGGGTAAGAGCATCTATGAACTATATTATGAAATGATTCAAAACTTCTTATGACGCTTGCAATGCGCGTCAAGTAGAACCCCATGGCTACTCCTTGAGTCTGATTTACATCTAAGTACTGAAAGGCATCAGATGTTGTTTCACATTTTAAAATGGTTATTTAGTTGCAGACAAAAATTGTCTTTGCTGCCGCTTTAACATGTGTTAATTGCAAATCAAAATGCCAAAAGGTCCTTATGATAATAAACCCTGAAGATATATGCAGTATAACATAGCCAATCCCCCATACAAAGTCCATTTTTTTAACAATGCAGACAACTTGATCCTACAACCCAACCTATCTGAAGGAGAAAGAGACAATTTCTCAATGAATGAACACTTTTCATTGTATAAGATACATGAATATGTATGAAATATTTTGAATATTAATCTAAGTATAAAAGTTGTTGACACAGGTAGAAGGCGAAAGAATACAAATGATTGCCAATGTGAGACAGAGCTCACATTATAACTTATAGCAAATAACCTATTCAAATACATGTTCCCATTGACATCTCATGTGTGGAGCTTTTAAAAAATGCAGATAGATTTTAACATTTCAAAGTAAGCAATCATGTTTGTAACTGGAGAATACAGTAAACATTTACCTCAAATCAATTATACTACCAAGTTCTCAACTACTGAGAAAAACTCCCATCATTTATACAGATAAATCTTCTATATCTAAAATACAGCTCTTTATTGCCAGAAATAGTCTAAGCCTTCATATACAAAAAGATCTTAACACCTAATATTGCTGATGTGCAGTAGATTTTCAATGCCCAAAAATATGGAATTCATTATTTGACACTGCTTCTCTACTGCTTTGGTTGCCGCTCCAATTAAGATCAAAACAAAAGGCAGACTGTCTATCGAAATACACCATTGACTATCATTCAGAATGGAATGTTAGGAATTCCCGGATGTAGACGACAAATGTTTACAAATTATTTTGTTCTTGTTGTTAATATGCTTCTCACATATGTTTTTACATATTCAAATGTACCAATAAATATAATTTTCAAACGAACCGATTAAATGAACCTCTCAAAGAAACAAACACATCCGATAAGTGAAAAACACTGTCGTTCACTGAGCGGTTGTGTTGTCTATATATATCAGCATGTTCTCTTAAACTATGCATTAGGTTCCTAATTTGCATAAACGTTTAACGAACGTTACATAACTCCCACTTCCGAGAAGACTCGTCCCGAGTCTTGGCCCTTTGAAATACGTGGGGAAGGATACTCTGATAGAAGGAGAAGTTGTAATCTCACCGCTGCCACCAATGTAACGAACCGAGCTAATGAACCTCTCAAAGAAACAAACACGTGATCAGTGAAAGACACTGTCGTTCACAGAGCGGTTCTGTTGTCTATACAATGTATATATACCAGCATGTTCTCTCAAACAATGCATTAGGTTCTCAATTTGCATAAACGTTCAATGAACGTTACAATTTGTAAATAATACAATGTAACAGAAATGCGTTAGTGCTTGATTTTTTAAAAAAGTACTCTCCCATACCAAAAGTGACAGTTTGATTCCTTTACCGAACAGATTTACCTGTCTGCTGTAATAAGGAAAGTTCCACCTGGAATGAGAAAAAGTTTATCCAACTAAGTCGCTGTCAATATGTTTTAACAATAAACATCATGTATAACTACGACTTGACCATTTTGTTTTCGTAAAGATATAAAATGAAAGCTAAGGATGTTGCCGAGCTTGATTGCTCTCGACGGGCACTAACACTTAGCTTCAAG
Source organism: Cerastoderma edule (assembly GCA_947846245.1). Lineage (NCBI taxonomy): Eukaryota > Metazoa > Mollusca > Bivalvia > Cardiida > Cardiidae > Cerastoderma > Cerastoderma edule. Next base: position 205,813 of record OX401407.1, read on the forward strand.
TATATAAAGAAAAAGATATAAGATAGACACGCATAATTAACTCCAACACTCACAGCAAATTGTTTGTTTCCACAGTTCTTGTGTTTTCTACAAAAAGATATACGGAGTTTAAATCAATTTAAGAAGTCGTCAATGTGGTCTGTGATCTTTAGTACAGAGCCATTAAAATGTTTCATAGAATTTAGCAATGTCTAAGTTTGACATAAAATACTCGACAAACGTTTTACACATATGCTTTAGACACTACAAGTTGCACTCTTCAGAACCTGATTTCTAGCTAGCTTAAGTTTGAGATATTTATTCCAAGGCGGCTCTCAAGAAGTAAGGATAATGTTTTTTCTACTTCCAATCGATATTTCTTATCAAGTGGACAATTCAATCGTCAAAAATACAATAGTACCGGTCGAGAAGCAGTGCAATAGCTCTCAAATCTTGCAAGTACACAAGCATTTCTCTTCTTACATCCAAACAACTATCTAGCACTAGATAATAAAAGCAAAGCTATGTAACAAAAATAAAAGAAAATCAAACTTTTAAAAGGGTATCCCTACCTGAAAATACTTAGTTCAAAAGTTCAACAGCAGAAAAGTATAAGAAATGTACATCAAACAGTATTGAGGTAAAGTAGGATAAAGAAACAGGGTTTTTTTTGTCGATTGTATTTACCTTTTTGTTTTATAACGCCACAAGATAAAGACTTTTTTATTCTTATAAAAGCTGTGCTGGCACTCCAACCAGTACAGAATGTACTCGTCTACTGTAGGTGAGAACCTCATGCAGTAGTTGCTACATACGGTTGCTTTTCTGGGACTTAATAACAATGGGTTTGAATTATCCACTTCCCTGTATTTATATGTGTTAGATAGACCAATTTGTCAGTATGTTTGGGTATTTCTTCGTCTTTTCCATGTTTGTATATTTGGAATATTTGAGTTTACTACGTATATGTTCGTCTGTACCATATTTGTAAATGATTTATTGGCCAAATGAAGAACTTTACGTTTCTATCATTGACCATGCTGTGCCCTTTTAAGTATGTCGTTGTAAACACAAAGATTTAAATTCATTGCATTTTTCAACTTTAATCGAAAGCCTTAGAGCGATACTGCTACAAGTAAGTCGATAGAAGCTTTAATGCATTTGCGCATTTAACATAAGGGAAAATATGCAGTAACATCTTAATATTGATATCTTGAACTTAACATTTACAGGGTAGATTTATGATGTGTTCATGACTTATTTCATGTAAAATTGACTTTGAACAATATTTCATTGAGAACAATATCGCTCAAAGTCTTAAAACTGAAGTACAGCGTTATCGTTGGCCAAAGCACGATTACTTAGGCGCTCTCTATATTTATGAAATCGTGTTAACATTGACTAGCTAGGGTCAGTTCTACATCACGACAACTCCGGACTTGGAATTCGCTATCATTTATCGGCTAGATTTGGATTAAATGACGCAACCAGAAAAGCCTCCCCCTTAGGTCCTGGGTTAGACGATGTTTAATGATCTTTTTCAGGAAGTAATTCTTAAACAATGTGAAACACCCTTTTATGTAGCATTCAGTAGAATCGTCTCGTCGAAACCCTTCCCATGAATGTCCAAAATAAATGGTTTAAAAAACTTCTATGCAAGTTTGACATGAGAATGAGTCTCTCTCATGAATATATGTTTGAAAATGGCTTTGCAGTTTACACCGTCTTGTACATGTGTTTACATTATTCTTGTTTTTTATATTACTTTATGGTCTAGTAAGAATAAGTAGGGCAAAACCCAAAACAAAGAAACACATACTATTGTGCGAACAAATTCATCTGACGTTGGTGACCTCTATTTACATGATTTCACACTACGTTTGGTTTCTATACATATATCTTCGGGACTGAGTCAAATATTTGCACGAGAACATACACGGTAAGTACAATATGTGATCTCTTGACGAGTAATGATTTATAACGCGCCATCCCACGCTAACTATTCTTGCATAAAGGTCAACGTCAGGTGAATTTTTCCGCGCTATATCACGGATAGTGTACGCACGTAGAAGGAGAACAGGAAGATCCTTGCTCGATAATGAGCCTCATTATACATGCAGGGAACTGTTATCAGTCCCACTATTTCTATATAAGTGAACGCAAAGAACGGGTCAGTTGTCAAACCATAGAAGTGTACCGGACAAGTAAGTGATGGACTCTAAATCATTATCATGCTTGATGTTTATAAGTAAATTCGGTCTGGTTTTTATTCTTAGAAGTCTGTGTATATCTCCAACGCATTTGCCGACCTATAAGAAATTATAGAATCTTATGCTCTTGGAATCACAAGAAGAAAGTGTTCGTCTATCAAACCGAAATCAAAATTTGTTACTTCTTGACGATGTTTGTCGTCATCTGAAAGTGGCATAAGGTTTGTGATGCTTGTTTAATTGTAAGTTGAGATATTTTGGAATTTAGTCGAAATTCTCATCTCAACTCACAGCTTGGATTTAAGTCTTGACATATAAGAGTAGAGTGAACAAAGAAAAAAATCTCATTTAGTGCTTAGTTTTGTTATATATACCTTATAGGGACAAACTCAGAGATTTGTGGTCGGGGAGTAATTAAACCAAATAATTTGATATCAACAGTCATTGTCACTAAACCAACGACAATTTTCACTTTTTTTACTTCTAAGTTTTTGAAATTACATGATTTCGTTAAAGAATGTAAGTGTGACTTCGTGTCAGTCAGTGCTTCTATGGAAAAGCCGGCTATTAGTTAACGCTGGATTTCTTTCTCGCACACATGGCTAACGTCACTTGACAAGAGCGCTTAAACATTTCTTGAGACCTATATGACGATGGTTTCTTTAAATAACATCTCTTATTCTCACTTTAGATTGGTGTTTACCAAATAATCCCGTTTAAACAGTTTGCATTATCTGCAATACAAATGATCTATATTCCTTCTGTGCGATTATGAACAGCATTGGAAAGCTATATTTAATCTAGTTTAAAGTTTCTTTGGAAATAAACCATGCTATTTTATTGATAGAAGACAATCTGTTTTTAAAAAGTAAAAACCCAAATCTGTAAGACTGTCCTTTTAAATGTTATTTTGAAAAAGATTTGGTTAATTGGTTGGTTGATTGTAGAAAAGATTTGCGTATCTTAGGTGTTTCAGCAATCGTAACTACTCGGGCATTTCCGTGACCTTAGAAATACACCTCGTTTACAGGTGTAGGGTTACATACGCTATAAACACATTTCCAATGAGCGTCAATGTTGAGTTCAATACATTGTACATATAATAATATATGAAAATGTTGAATACCCATTTAAACCAATATGTTTGGTCGGCAACTCATCCATAAGCGTGAAATTATCAAATGTTTATAGTTTTGTTTTCTTATTAATCGATTAGGACGACTGTCTATTGTACTTGACATTTTCATTTAAAACAACGACGGTAGTCTTGCAAGAAGCAATATGGCGGCTTTCACATTATGTCAGAAGTGTTTTCATTGGATGAGCCCGATGAGTTTAGATTGGTATTACTTTCATATTGCGACCGTCAGCGCATCTAACCATGCTCCTTGTACCGGCGGGGGAATCACGTGACCAATGTTTACGATCGCATGTCGGAACAAGATGGTCGCACAACAGGTACTTTTGGCTATTTCACCAACGTGTGCCAATGATAGCAATATTGTATAACCTAAAACCGGAAAGTTGGTGTATAACCTAAAACCGGAAAGTTGGTGGTCAACTCATGCAGTGTACACAACCGTGTCTATCATTGGCAAAAGTAGGTGGAAAAGGAGAAATACCGTGGCGATACCATCTTGTTCGACATAAGATCGTAAACATTGGTCGCGTGATTTCCCTGCTGGTTGTTTATCCTCACCAGTACTGTACAATAACCCCTCCAAGCCGCTAATTATTACATGAGGCAAATGATATATATTGTATATCCCTTTTTTTAGAACTCAAATCTTCAAGATGAAATTCGCCGTTGCCCTCCTCGTCCTTTTACCCCTGGCCTTCAGCGCCACCGTGAATGACAAGAGAATCCTCGAGTCCCTCCTCGGCGGATATGACAGTAAGTTTGGATAAAATAAATCTTATCGCGTTTGATTTGAGGATAAGACAACTTCACGATGATAACGTTATAAAGAACACTTGTATTTTTTTTATATTTTGCTTCAGTTTGCTGAACATTGCAATATTATACTTTTATATAAAGTACTTTTAATTATATCAGTTTTGGCGTACGCAACATTTCTTCCTCAAGTTGTTTAGTAAAACGGTACCCTGGTCTTTAGATAAGCTATCATTTATGGATTGCTTTTGGGTTTTGTGCTAACTGCTGCTTTTTTACATCTGTTTTTGTAATCGGGTTTATTTGTTTTCTTTTGTATCAGTCCTCGACCTGGCCAAACAAGTTTTGACCCAATTCGGAACGGACGAAACCGAGGCTCAGTGTGAAGCTACATTCTGTCCCGAAATCGTGAACAAGATTGATGGACACAATACCCTCATCACCAACCTCCTGTGTGGATTCGTCTGTAAAGAGTAAGTTCGGATTCTTAACCCTTATTATGCTGGAACCAACTTGATGTTTGTGGAAACGGGTTAGATCCAGGTCATGCGCCAAGTTAATTGGCGGCTGGTCTGTGATATAACCTATTTGCTTATCTGAGTGTATTTCCTCGTCGGATTTAAGCAGATATTTAAGGTTTTGGAAAGTATACCACACAAAAGTCTAATTCAAGAGAAATATCATGACCATGTTTAGGTGCGAAATATTCATTGGTCAAAAGGTATGGTCAATGTATTTGTTATGGTACCCCCTTTTGTCACAACTTGCAATTAAATATGATTCAGAGGTGGCTGTTTAAAGTCTCAATTTTGTAGATTTTGATGATTTCATCCAATAAAAAATGCATATAGTGTAAAAAGAAGAAAAATACTTATTTGACCGATTCTTCATTTTTTCAACACATTTTCCAATTTGCTAGCACAAGACTGTCAAATTTCGATATTGCTCGATTTAGGTCTAAGCGTTTCTGTTGGTTTTATTTGGGGGCGAGTCTCATTCCGTTAAAAGGTGGATAAGGCTTATTATTTATGAGTAATGACAGTTTGTCTTCGTATGTTACTATATAAAATATCTCTCTGATTCGACCGCAAGTAAAATCTTACAAATCCATTGAGACCAAAGGATTAACATAAATATAACCTATTGTATTGTATTGCATTGTATTACCTATTGTATTGTATTGTATTGACTATTGTATTGTATTATATAACCTATTGAATTGTATTGTATTACCTATTGTATTTCATTCTTGACAGCTATAAGCGTTTTGATTCTGTTTGTTTTGATGAATAAGTTAATTGGATTGGTGTTTATTAAGGAGTGAAAACGAAATAAAGCAAAATCACCTTTCCCTTTTTTGTGTTATCATTGGTATTTGATGTGCTTTCATGGTTTTTCAATACTATTGCATTTGCGTTACACGTTTTTAACTATGTTAGTGCCATGTAATCTGTTTACCAAATACATTTATTTATCTATAACATTTGTATTTACAGGGCCCAGGTTTTGGCCGGTCACTATTTGACAACACCTGCTTTCTAAATGAAACCCTCCAGACGAACACGCTCAAAATGACGAGCTTCAGTGAAGATTTGAAAGTTTCAATGACGTCTATGATTTGAATAAAATATGTAACAAAATAGACACTTGCGTCTGTTGAGTCTTTTTTATCCATTACATGGTAACATTTCTCTTTAACCCTTAGAATGCTGGGTAATTTTCCAAATATAGATTTTGGTGTTGTCTGCTTTCCAAAACCTGAAATACCTGCTCAATTTCGATGAGGAAAGATACTCAGAATAGCAAACGGGTTTGATCACTGGCCAGCCGCGAAATTTTCTTTTCGACTGGCCTGTGCTAACCTTTTAGCATACGCATGAAGTCTGTTCCAGCACTATAATGGTTACCACATTTAGGAGTCTATGATGCCGCTCAGCAGGTATTAACTTCGATAGTTAATGCAGTCAATGCGACATGATTTATTTGACGTTCATCACTGACTCTGTATTCATGTAGAAAAGCAGTCAGAAGCTTGGAATGAATATTCTGCAATTCTCGTGAAGTTATACTTGGAGGGTGAAGAGGTACTCTGGTCCGCAATATTGACTTTGATACTACTGAAAACAGTGTGAATGCTGATTCAAGCAGATCCAGGCTAGATTATTGGTTTCGGGACGCGAGGGTTCGAATCCTGTGAGTAGCGGGATCCACATTGCGACCGACCACTTATCCAAATTCTTAGCAACTACTGTTAATCTATCCAGATAGCAGAATCGAGAGTGGTCAGTCTTCTTTGTAAAAACTTGTTTCACAATTAATGTTTAACAAATAAGTTTAAACTAAAACATATGTGATGCAGAAGGCCTTAGAATATTGTAAGAAACCTTATATTCTTCCTCAAACCTAAATTTAAATCTTTTAAACGGATTGTTTGGAAATATGATGATGGTGACTATGACAAATTAAAACGAAGTTTTCAAGAGGTTAATTGGAATGATATATATGACGATGATATAAATAGACACACGCAAAATATCACTAATATCATATCTAAAAAGGCTCTACAGGCAATACCTAATAAATTCGTTTTTGTTAATCCCCACGAGCCTCCTTGGATGAATGGTCTTGTTAAACATAAAATACGTCAACGAAAACGTCAATATCATAAGGCAAAAAGAACTAACAATCCTAGCCATTGGTCAAAATTCAAGAGAATAAGAAATGATTGTATAACTTTAATTCGACAGACGAAAGACGATTATCTACTAGACAAGCTATCTGCGAAATTGAGATCAGACTCTCTTTCCCCTAAGGACTGGTGGAAAACCCTCAAGTCTTTTATAGAACCATCATCTATATCTTCCTTACCACCCTTATTAGATCCTTCTACAGATTCAATTGTCGTCAACGAAATAGACAAGGCGAATGTCTTAAACAATTTTTTTGTAAGTCAATCAACAGTCAATGATTCTTCTTGTAACTTACCACTAAATTATCCCCGTTTTGAGGGAAACCCATTAAACTCTATAGATGTCTCTCATTCTGAAGTTGTTGATGTACTAAAGTCTCTTCGTTTAGGAAAGGCCTCAGGTCCAGATGGAATTAATAACAGAATATTGAAGGAGTGTGCCAATGAACTTGCATCCCCTCTATGTCGTCTCTTCAATATTTCTATAATTAGCGGTATAGTGCCATTGTCGTGGAAAATATCAAATGTTTGTCCTATTTTTAAAAAAGGTGATCCATCCTTACCTTCTAACTACAGGCCTGTGTCCTTATTAAATACACTAGAAAAGGTACTAGAACGGGTAATATATAAACACGTTTTTAATCATTTAATAAATATTCAATTTTTCACACCTTTTCAATCAGGCTTTTTACCAGGGGACTCGACTGTTAATCAAGTTACAATGTTGTATGATAATATTTGTAAAGCTCTAGACAATGGGTTAGAAATACGCATGGTTTTCTTTGACATAAGTAAAGCCTTTGATAAGGTTTGGCACAAAGGCCTATTATTAAAATTAGAATCTGCAGGAATAAGAGGTAATCTTTTATCTTGGTTTGAAAATTATCTATATTTAAGAGCTCAAAAAGTTGTTTTTCCAGGGGGATCCTCTGATCAGTGTTCTATAAATGCTGGAGTTCCTCAGGGATCTATATTAGGGCCTCTCTTATTTCTGATCTTTATAAATGACATCGTCAACAATATTGAATCAAATATAAATCTATTTGCCGATGATACCAGTCTTTCTTTGATAGTTGGTAATCCAAATGAAACTGGAAGAGTTTTGCAGTCAGATATTGACAAAATATCAAGATGGGCTGACACATGGCTCGTGAAATTTAATCCATCCAAATCAGAAAATTTAATTATATCACGTAAACGCAACAAACCAGACCATCCTAATCTTTTTATGTCATCCATTGAAATTCCATCTGTTCAAACGCATAAACATCTAGGTATCCATCTTTCAAATAATGGGCATTGGGATGATCATCTAAATGACATAATCACTAAGGCCTGGAAACGAGTTGGGGTTATGCGACGACTTAAATTCCGCCTTAACCGTATAATTTTACAGATAGTTTATAATACGTTTATCAGACCTATTCTTGAATATGGGGATGTTATATGGGGAAACATACACCAATATCAAAAAGAAGAACTCGATAAGATTCAAAATGAGGCGGCCAGAATTGTCACAGGATGTACAAAGCTAGTATCAATATCAGATCTGCAAACAGAGTCAGGTTGGGAATCTCTAGGCGAACGTAGTAAAAAGCATACACTTATTTTATTCTTTAAGATGGTAAATGGTCTTGTTCCCAATTATTTAAGCACTCTTGTTCCACCCACAGTTGGTCGTATGTCATCTCGAAATCTTCGTAACTCTAATAATCTAAGAAATGTAAATTGTAAGACATCACTTTATGAGAATTCATTCCTACCCTCAGTTGTAAAAGATTGGAACACATTACCTCAAAGTACGAACGATTCGGAATCAGTGGGTATGTTTAAATCATTAATCAATCATGATAAACCTACCCCTAAAAAGTTATTCTTCTTTGGAGACAGAAAATTCCAAGTCTTACATACTAGATTGAGAAATAGATGTAGTGCATTAAACCAGCATTTGTTTGGGAAAAATATCGTAATCTCTCCCCTTTGTCGATGTGGTTCAATAGAGTCAACTCAGCACTACTTTCTTGAGTGTGTTCACTATGTCGACATACGGGCTGAGTTACGGAGAACTATAACCAACCTTACTTTGTTCAACCTTAACTCTATACTTTTCGGTAATCCAGATCTCTCTGTAACAGAAAACGAAACCATTTTTAGTGCTGTTCATATTTACATTCGTGATAGTAAAAGATTCTGATGAATACGTTTGAACTATCATTGGCATAATCCTTTAGAGTATGTTTAAAGATACTAAACAGTAAGCCAAGATGTTGCATTAGTTTTTTTGTTAGATTCTATTGCAGTATCTATCAACAGCCTCATGTATTGGTTCCAACAATATCTCGTCACTCCAAATGTTTATTTGTTGTTTTGATTATCATTACCATTATACTGCTTTATTTCTTCACTGTATTACATCAATACGCAAATAATAATTAACATTATTATATTGTAAACGACCTGCGTGTCGCCATTAAGGAGAGGAACCTTATAAGCTTTTAGCTTTCGTTCCAATCCGTTTCACAAAATTGTTTGTAATGTATAATATAATGGTGTTTATTTTCATTGAATAAAATATGTTTAAACTAAACCTTATATGAACAATTCCTTTATTTCCTACCCTTTGTTTGTTTTTTGCTTCCTGAGAAAAATCTCAGTTCTTTTTCAAATAGGTTTTATACTCTTCAGTGTTTGATATGACGGAAGTAATTCACACGTTAGCTGGATATATAGAAGAGATGAATAGTATTTATGTATATTGGATTTTCAAGGTCGTCCAAAAAAAATCAGATTCGAGTTAAAAGTTAATTTCTCTCCCACTTTGTTAATGTGGGAGAAAAAATAGCGGAAAATTACACGGATTAAACGCTTTAAAAAGTTGGCAGGTCAAGGCAAACTAAGATCTTTGTAGCGATTTATTTTACGACTTATTAGAATATGTTGCGTAAGTCAAAACCAATATGCATGGATGTCATCTTTAACAAAAGTAAAATGGTGTAAGGTGACACGTCAATAAGAATGTTTCGTAGAACCAATTTTAATGGGGTGTTGCAATGCAATATTGCTTATCAAAGTCTTGAAAGAAGAGGGGATGTTGATTTAAACTAACACACATTCTCGTCATAGGATGTAAGAGTACAGTAAAAAAAAAAACAAGCATTCTTATGGGTCGGACAAAGAATTAATTTCCATAACGTAGAAATTACTGGAAATCAAAAATACTTTTATATTAACCCTTTTGCCTCTTAGCAGGTACTTCGAAGCATGCAGTTTAATTGGTTATTGAAAGGATATAGAGGATATGCTATCATATATGTTTGTAGAAGTGGGATAATGCTCCAGCGTGGATCGGTTAACGTGTAAGAGCCAACTCCTCACAGTTATCTCCCATTTACCACGCTATTTTTTCTCATATCTTTAACCGGCTTATTTATATAAGCTTGTTTTGTATAAGTGTCTTCTGTTTATTTCTTACCAGTTAGATTGAACACTTTTTCGTTTTCTTTACAAAAAAAAAAACAAAATAATTATTTTTTGTCGCCGCCACCTTCAGGAAATAACGCTCTGAGGTGTATGATGTAAGAGTATTGACGCATAACCGAAGTGGACGAGTGTATTTTCCCACACTGTACAGCCCGTTACCAAACAATAACAACATTTGACAATTTTGTTGCAGACGACTCTGGAAAACACTGTGGGAAAAGTTAAACTTGCTCGGAACGAGAAATTTCACCTTTTCCCAAAATATTTTTTACTCTAACAGAGGATTACTTTCCAGTTGCATCACATTTTGAAATGTCGTCTGCATTCTCATTGAATTTTGGACAGTCGGAAATTTGGCGTTTGGTAAAGGGATATATGCATGGTAATGTAACGACTCGCCACAATAACGACTCACCACAATAACGACTCGCCACAAATGGGCAATTATCATTTTCATTATATTTCCAAACGGTTTTTTTTTTCATTTTTGTTAAATGATTGGCTGAGTAAATAGAAACAAAATAGAGGCAAAAGAATCAGTATGGCTCCTGACAAGAAATATAACTGGCTCGAGTATCACAAAACTGTCAGGATTGTAAAAATATCCGAATTATCGCCATTAAAACATATCTTTCTTTAAATACAAATAAAGGTGAAGGCTGTATTACCATTACATTTTCGATAACCAAATTAGTTAATGAGTTTATCTCACAGAACGTGTTGTAAGAGTTACCATTTTCAATATATATACACTTTGCTGATTGTTTCAACGGTTTACTTAATATGCAACATACATATGCTATAAGTCCACTATACATTTATGAAAGGAAATGATTCGTGTATCAGTAATCAGGCTTTCGATAACTTAATAGATCTGTGATGCCATTGCATTCGTAGAAGCCATTTTATCTTAAAAACGAATCTCAGTCTATAAAACTGTAGGAACCTGTTAATTTCTTTTACTAATATGTTGAGGGTTTTATTACAAGGCGGTTATATGTGACAATGACTGCCAAATACTTACCAAACCATTCATAGAACAGGGTAACCACATTGCAATGGGCAACCGTAAATAACCTGAGCGTAGGATTTAAAATCAGTTTTATTTTCATTTATCGATTTATCTATTTATTTTGCTATTCTATTAGTCGATTCAAAACGAGGTAAGAATATCATTATTATGAATTGAGAATAAAGGCTACTAACATATCTATGATCATGGAACAATTTTGGAATATAATTTTTGGAATCTATCAAAACCAGATTATAAATACGATCAGTTAGAAACAAATTCATTAATACCATATACAAACTCAGGTTTTTACCCGCCGTGTCACGCAATCTGAACTCATCGGGTTTATCCAATGATAAAGCCTCTGCCATAATAAAAAAGCCGTCATATTGTTTCTTGAACGGCCACTTTCGATGTGCTTTCGTTTTAAATGAAAGTGACATATACAATAACTAAACATTATTCTAGCCTCTTAAAGAAAGCAAAACTATATCACAACTTATTCATTCACTGTTGTGTATGAATAAGCAATCAAGTATAATGATTCAAAATGATATTCAACACTCCACTGTACATTGAACTACTTCTCAAATTGGGCGCTTACAAGAAATGTGTAACTAACTGAGACACAGTTTAACACAAACTTGTGTAACCATACACTTCTATACGAGGCGTAGTGCACAGGTCACGGAAATACTCGAGTCGTAGTTACGACTGTACACGGTATATATAGGCGAGTTTTTTTGCCAGGTCACGGAAATACCCGAGTAAATACGATTGAACAAATGTTTTACGAAACCATCCGCATTGAGCTTGTTTAATATCAATTAGTCAGAGAAGAGAGCTCTCAATTAACTACAAACACATTCAAACGTTTATTCTCCCAAGTTTAACCTATATTGATCTTTAAATCATAAATTCACCAGTCTGTTCGTATTAACCGGTAGAGTTGCTGTGGCCGACGTCACATCCAACTTAAAACGGTGAAATCATTCACCGACGAGGTCAGGATTGAACGGTTTGTGCTAGATACAATAATGCAAGTACACCAGTTTGAAATAAAAATGAAATTATACGGAACCGGGGCCCGTTTTACTAAACAACTTACGGAAAATGTTTGCTTAAGTCATAATTGATAAACATGGATAGTATCTTCAATGAAAGTACAATGTTGCAATGCGTCTCGGAGAGAGGATTCCAATGATGTGTCACTTTGCAAAATTGCTTCGTCCAATATTGAAACAAGAGGAATTGTTGTTTTAGACTTACGCTAATCTTAAGCGAAAACTGTTTAGTAAAACGGTACCCTGGTGCCTTGTCAAAAAGAGTAGTTTTTTGAATATGTTTGAATAAGTATTAACCTATAGGAGACATACAATGTAACCCTTCCTTTCACATATAACGTTCAAAGCAAAGGCTATTTGTGAAGACAATCACACAGCAGTTTTGTCGTTTGCGGAATTGCATTTCGGCAAATGCCATAATCGCAGCCTTTCGGAACCTCTAAATTACCAGTTTTACGGCAGTGTGTCGTGTGTTTTGTTTTTATTTTGAAATCGTGATTGTTTCTAGTGCTAACAGGTTTGATGGGGTGAAAGGTGTGTCACTAACTGGTAGGTGAGATAACGTTCCTGGAAACCCGCGGTCTATACCGAGTAACGGTTCCGGGACAAACAACCAATCAACGGCGACCATGTACAACATCCGGCATAAATGTGAAGATAAAAAGGGCAGAATTCAGAGGAGTGCAAGACACAAGTCGCTGTGTGCTTTAGACGTTAACAGGTTATTGAAGAAAAACAGGTTCGTATAGTTATGAAAATATATGACTAGAATATTTGTTATAATGTATTTTACTTTTTACATAACTTATAACTTAACGAAGAATACTATCCATGTATATCATGAATATTTGAGTTCTTTATATTTGTGTTAAATTGATTGTGTAAACAGGGGAGAACAAAATGTAACGAAACAAAACAGCGGTAAAGTTAACGTCTTTTTAAAGATATGATTCAAGAAAAGATACTCAATCAAATTCCACTTTCAATTAAATTTTAGCTCAAGAAACCTAATCGATATTAGTTTGTCTGCTACAAGGTGAGTGTATATCGTCCGTCCGTCTGGTTGCGAGATTCCGATACAATATCTTACTTAATGAGGTTGAGATGCTAGGGGACATTGAAGTTAAGGTAGAATATCATACTCCACCATTTTGAAACATAATCTTTCGTCGGATAACATCGGTCTGAGCCGGAGCTATTCGTATCAAACCAAATAGATCAGGTCCGGACCGGTGTATGTCGGGAACAACCGAAGTCAAACGAAAGAAAATGTTCCAAAATGGCGGATTATGGGTAATCCATCTTAAGAAGGCCAATATTCTCGATCCTTTGGTATTAGACATTAGACATGGGATATTTGTTCATCAGGTTAATCAAGTTAATCAGGTAATGCATTTGTATCTTGTCCTTGTAAAATGATTTTTTTGCATTCTTGAAATAAATGAGTTTCTCACGTCGTTTAGTCAGTAAAACGGTACCAAGGATGTTTCGAGTCCATCACACTTGAACAACCTTACCTGGCACGAACACTATTTAAATCTGTTTGATCACATATTCGAGGATGTTTGGAAGTTTTCACTTATTCTACACTGTAAAACAGCTTTATTATTACCTGGTATATACTGGAGACTAGTCTTTATAATCAAAGGTATTCCGAATTCGCCTCTATGCTGTGAAAAAAGATAAATATTCATTTCCGAAAGCATTGTAACGGTTTTAAGATATATCGGATCTAGACTCTACATATTTGATATAGTGACGCCTCCTGCATTGAATATATCGGATCTAGACTCTACATATTTGATATAGTGACGCCTCCTGCATTGAATATATCGGATCTAGACTCTACACATTTGATATAGTGACGCCTCCTGTAATGAATATATCGGATCTAGACTCTACATATTTGATATAGTGATGCCTCCTGCATTGAATATATCGGATCTAGACTCTACACATTTGATATAGTGACGCCTCCTGCATTGAATATATCGGATCTAGACTCTACACATTTGATATAGTGACGCCTCCTGTAATGAATATATCGGATCTAGACTCTACATGTTTGATATAGTGATGCCTCCTGCATTAAATATATCGGATCTAGACTCTACATATTTGATATAGTGATGCCTCCTGCATTGAATATATCGGATCTAGACTCTACACATTTGATATAGTGACGCCACCTGCATTGAATATATCGGATCTAGACTCTACATATTTGATATAGTGACGCCTCCTGCATTGAATATATCGGATCTAGACTCTACATATTTGATATAGTGACGCCTCCTGCATTGAATATATCGGATCTAGACTCTACATATTTGATATAGTGACGCCTCCTGCATTGAATCATTTTAACGTATATCATACAACAATACAAAGCCTGTTTTGTTTCAGCAAAGTTTTATTTCGAATTTCAAAATTTCTCATATGTGAACAAGCACCTTAAAGTACACAACAAATAAGTTCCCCTATTTTTCAGAACTCCAATCCTGAAGATGAAAGTCGCATTTGCCCTCCTCGTTCTTTTGCCCCTTGTCTTCAGCGCCACCTTAGATGAGAAGAGATTCCTCGAAATCACGTTTGGCGGAAATATCCGTAGGTTTACTCTTTCCACTATCTGAAGATTTGTGACTTGTCCTTTATTGAAAGCTGCAAATATAAATTTGAAAAAGACATGTTCTGTATTATGTAGGCAAAACAATTTACTTTAATTGAAGACACTTGTGTCCATTGTGTCATGTTGTGTCAAATGAGATCTGCAATCGATCTGTGTTTTCACAACAAATGAGTCAACTCCTCGAACATTCAAAGTTCGCACTTAAAATGGGCTATATTACAGACTCTGCTGTGTGGGTTACAAATATTAAAAAAGATAATATAAACAGTCCTCATCTCTAAATAAATGACCACTTTCAATCACTACATTTTAAAGATGCAGAAATCTGCGATTTCATTTTATAAACGGGAAAGGAGCGTTAGGGTCTTCCATGTTTTGTTTGAAAAACTTGGACGCACTTTACTAGAGTCTTGAGGTTAGAGTATCGACCCATTTCATTATCTGGGTCCAAGAAACCATCACTTATTTCAATAGATTCGATGGACGGAAATAAAAGAACAACGTCTACCAGAAACCGTTTAAAGGTTTTATAAAAACCCTCAACATAAATGTGCTATATTTCCACTTTGGGGATATGCAAGACGAATTGAAGTATATATCAATAATATAGTTTTATATAGATTTTTGATCTGTGATATGACTGATGTCATCTGTTCGTAAAAGACATTTTACTTTTAAAAAGATTAATATCTAAATCTTTGCGATATTTCTTTAAGGTATCTTTTCGTTGTAATCTAAAAAAAGAATAGGAAGAAACATTTTATTTGTAAAAACATGTAATAAATGTATATTCAAGTAAACGGGTAATGTTTAACTAGTTTTATGTAAAAAAAAGAAATGATGTCAGATTAGTTCATATATGATACGATATTCTCATACTATTTGAGAGAGATAAACGCTAGTATGTTAGCATTTGTCAGGCGCATAGCTGCCTATACGTATGTACGCGGCTGAATCCACATGAATGTGACAAACACCTCAAATCTGTCCTGACTATAAGTTTTTTTCGCTGATTTAATGGTACCAAAACTGACTTCATGAGAACTACATTAATGACTCTGAAATCGCCTAGAATGAACCAGATTACACCATTATTTTCAAAAGTGTCCGGGGTAGCAAGTCCCCTAGCTTAAGCCTGAATCCACAGTTATGGAGGGCTAGCTACGCGCATGTTTATGTTTGTTTTCTTGTCACTGCGTGTTTCTTATCCATATTGTTTTTGTTTTGTTTGAAGAAGCATCCGACTTAATATATCTCACAAGGGAGCTGTTGGCCACTTACAGCCCTGACCAGACATTGGACGAGTGTAAATCCACAAACTGTCCCGAACTGGTGAATAAAATGTATGGGAATAATGCTCTCTTCACCAACGCCATATGTGGACGCGTCTGTAGTGAGTAAGTCCTGTTTCTCAAAAACTGCTTTGTTACTTTACTCTTTAACACAGACACATTGGTCAAACTAAACACATTTAGAAAGAATTATTGATTGCGTTTAGACAAGATTGTGAGCTATTTTTACTTGATCATTTGGTTTGCAAAAGGGATAGGATACACTTATCAAAGATATCATTTTTAAACGTCACTCGCTCACTAAACATCCAATTTAGGTTGTGCATAACCGTGTAATAAAACATTTACACTTTGTTGATCGGTCGTTAGTTTGGAAGACGAGCACTTAATTTTGTATATGAAATAAGAAAGTGGAATAGCTCAGGATGGTATCATTTCAGTAACGTTTTCAGTTTAACGTTACTTTTTTGAAATAAGATAACTTTTTTTGAAATAAGATAACTGATTTTTGGACAAAACTCTAAATATTCAAGCTTATATTCTCTTGTTGCCCAAAGCTCACACGTATAGATCCAATGTGGTTTGATAAAGAGCTTGGCATTTCGATGGGCTTTCGTGTTAACCCATCACATAACAATAACGACATTTGCCAGTTTGTTGCAGACGACTCTGGAAAACATTGTGGGAAAAGGAGAAATGGCTCTTAGCGAGTAATTACGTCTTTTCGCAAAATGTTTCTGCCCCATCAGAAGATTGTTTTTTTCAATTTCATCATTATTTGAAATGTCGTCAGCAAACTCCTTCAATTTGGCAAAGCCTAAAATTTGGCGTTTGGTAATGGGTTAAACGAGCCTCCTTCCATTGAAAGGATCAAACATGTTGTTTATATTGTTAAAAGATTGTCCATATTATCCTTGAACTTTTGACAATAACACCAACATTTACATTTTATTTGCCGGGTCCAGATTTTAGCCACACACTATTTGACAACACCTCCCTTCCAGGGATAGATACGCGAACGTTTTAGTTTGAACATTTGAATATTTCAAAGAAATAAATACCACCGATATGAATAAAATATGAAACAAAAATAACAAAGATTTCTGTTGAATCTTTTTAAGTATGTTACATAACGTCTTCGTATGTTACTCTATAAAATATCTCTCTGATTCGACCGCAAGTAAAATCTTACAAATCCATTGTGACCAAAGGATTAACATAAATATAACCTATTGTATTGTATTGCATTGTATTACCTATTGTATTGTATTGTATTAACTATTGTATTGTATTATATAACCCATTGTATTGTATTGTATTACCTATTGTATTTCATTCTTGACAGCTAAAAACGTTTTGATTCTGTTTGTTGTGATGAATAAGTTAATTGGATTGGTGTTTATTAAGGAGTGAAAACAAAATAAAGTAAAATCACTTTTCCCTTTTTTATGTTATCATTAGTATTTGATGTGCTTTCATGGTTTTTCAATACTATTGCATTTGCATTACACGTTTTTAACTATGTTAGTGCCATGTAATCTGTTTACCAAATACATTTACTCATCTATAACATTTGTATTTACAGGGCCCAGGTTTTGGCCAGTCACTATTTGACAACACCTGCTTTCTAAATGAAACCCTCCAGACGAACACGCTCAAAATGACGAGCTTCAGTGAAGATTTGAAAGTTTCAATGACGTCTATGATTTGAATAAAATATGTAACAAAATAGACACTTGCGTCTGTTGAGTCTTTTTTATCCATTACATGGTAACATTTCTCTTTAACCCTTAGAATGCTGGGTAATTTTCCAAATATAGATTTTGGTGTTGTCTGCTTTCCAAAACCTGAAATACCTGCTCAATTTCGATGAGGAAAGATACTCAGAATAGCAAACGGGTTTGATCACTAGCCAGCCGCGAATTTTTCTTTTCGACTGGCCTGTGCTAACCTTTTAGCATACGCATGAAGTCTGTTCCAGCACTATAATGGTTACCACATTTAGGAGTCTATGATGCCGCTCAGCAGGTATTAACTTCGATAGTTAATGCAGTCAATGCGACATGATTTATTTGACGTTCATCACTGACTCTGTATTCATGTAGAAAAGCAGTCAGAAGCTTGGAATGAATATTCTGCAATTCTCGTGAAGTTATACTTGGAGGGTGAAGAGGTACTCTGGTCCGCAATATTGACTTTGATACTACTGAAAACAGTGTGAATGCTGATTCAAGCAGATCCAGGCTAGATTATTGGTTTCGGGACGCGAGGGTTCGAATCCTGTGAGTAGCGGGATCCACATTGCGACCGACCACTTATCCAAATTCTTAGCAACTACTGTTAATCTATCCAGATAGCAGAATCGAGAGTGGTCAGTCTTCTTTGTAAAAACTTGTTTCACAATTAATGTTTAACAAATAAGTTTAAACTAAAACATATGTGATGCAGAAGGCCTTAGAATATTGTAAGAAACCTTATATTCTTCCTCAAACCTAAATTTAAATCTTTTAAACGGATTGTTTGGAAATATGATGATGGTGACTATGACAAATTAAAACGAAGTTTTCAAGAGGTTAATTGGAATGATATATATGACGATGATATAAATAGACACACGCAAAATATCACTAATATCATATCTAAAAAGGCTCTACAGGCAATACCTAATAAATTCGTTTTTGTTAATCCCCACGAGCCTCCTTGGATGAATGGTCTTGTTAAACATAAAATACGTCAACGAAAACGTCAATATCATAAGGCAAAAAGAACTAACAATCCTAGCCATTGGTCAAAATTCAAGAGAATAAGAAATGATTGTATAACTTTAATTCGACAGACGAAAGACGATTATCTAGACAAGCTATCTGCGAAATTGAGATCAGACTCTCTTTCCCCTAAGGACTGGTGGAAAACCCTCAAGTCTTTTATAGAACCATCATCTATATCTTCCTTACCACCCTTATTAGATCCTTCTACAGATTCAATTGTCGTCAACGAAATAGACAAGGCGAATGTCTTAAATAATTTTTTTGTAAGTCAATCAACAGTCAATGATTCTTCTTGTAACTTACCACTAAATTATCCCCGTTTTGAGGGAAACCCATTAAACTCTATAGATGTCTCTCATTCTGAAGTTGTTGATGTACTAAAGTCTCTTCGTTTAGGAAAGGCCTCAGTTCCAGATGGAATTAATAACAGAATATTGAAGGTGTGTGCCAATGAACTTGCATCCCCTCTATGTCGTCTCTTCAATATTTCTATAATTAGCGGTATAGTGCCATTGTCGTGGAAAATATCAAATGTTTGTCCTATTTTTAAAAAAGGTGATCCATCCTTACCTTCTAACTACAGGCCTGTGTCCTTATTAAATACACTAGAAAAGGTACTAGAACGGGTAATATATAAACACGTTTTTAATCATTTAATAAATATTCAATTTTTCACACCTTTTCAATCAGGCTTTTTACCAGGGGACTCGACTGTTAATCAAGTTACAATGTTGTATGATAATATTTGTAAAGCTCTAGACAATGGATTAGAAATACGCATGGTTTTCTTTGACATAAGTAAAGCCTTTGATAAGGTTTGGCACAAAGGCCTATTATTAAAATTAGAATCTGCAGGAATAAGAGGTAATCTTTTATCTTGGTTTGAAAATTATCTATATTTAAGAGCTCAAAAAGTTTTTTTTCCAGGGGGATCCTCTGATCAGTGTTCTATAAATGCTGGAGTTCCTCAGGGATCTATATTAGGGCCTCTCTTATTTCTGATCTTTATAAATGACATCGTCAACAATATTGAATCAAATATAAATCTATTTGCCGATGATACCAGTCTTTCTTTGATAGTTGGTAATCCAAATGAAACTGGAAGAGTTTTGCAGTCAGATATTGACAAAATATCAAGATGGGCTGACACATGGCTCGTGAAATTTAATCCATCCAAATCAGAAAATTTAATTATATCACGTAAACGCAACAAACCAGACCATCCTAATCTTTTTATGTCATCCATTGAAATTCCATCTGTTCAAACGCATAAACATCTAGGTATCCATCTTTCAAATAATGGGCATTGGGATGATCATCTAAATGACATAATCACTAAGGCCTGGAAACGAGTTGGGGTTATGCGACGACTTAAATTCCGCCTTAACCGTATAATTTTACAGATAGTTTATAATACGTTTATCAGACCTATTCTTGAATATGGGGATGTTATATGGGGAAACATACACCAATATCAAAAAGAAGAACTCGATAAGATTCAAAATGAGGCGGCCAGAATTGTCACAGGATGTACAAAGCTAGTATCAATATCAGATCTGCAAACAGAGTCAGGTTGGGAATCTCTAGGCGAACGTAGTAAAAAGCATACACTTATTTTATTCTTTAAGATGGTAAATGGTCTTGTTCCCAATTATTTAAGCACTCTTGTTCCACCCACAGTTGGTCGTATGTCATCTCGAAATCTTCGTAACTCTAATAATCTAAGAAATGTAAATTGTAAGACATCACTTTATGAGAATTCATTCCTACCCTCAGTTGTAAAAGATTGGAACACATTACCTCAAAGTACGAAAGATTCGGAATCAGTGGGTATGTTTAAATCATTAATCAATCATGATAAACCTACCCCTAAAAAGTTATTCTTCTTTGGAGACAGAAAATTCCAAGTCTTACATACTAGATTGAGAAATAGATGTAGTGCATTAAACCAGCATTTGTTTGGGAAAAATATCGTAATCTCTCCCCTTTGTCGATGTGGTTCAATAGAGTCAACTCAGCACTACTTTCTTGAGTGTGTTCACTATGTCGACATACGGGCTGAGTTACGGAGAACTATAACCAACCTTACTTTGTTCAACCTTAACTCTATACTTTTCGGTAATCCAGATCTCTCTGTAACAGAAAACGAAACCATTTTTAGTGCTGTTCATATTTACATTCGTGATAGTAAAAGATTCTGATGAATACGTTTGAACTATCATTGGCATAATCCTTTAGAGTATGTTTAAAGATACTAAACAGTAAGCCAAGATGTTGCATTAGTTTTTTTGTTAGATTCTATTGCAGTATCTATCAACAGCCTCATGTATTGGTTCCAACAATATCTCGTCACTCCAAATGTTTATTTGTTGTTTTGATTATCATTACCATTATACTGCTTTATTTCTTCACTGTATTACATCAATACGCAAATAATAATTAACATTATTATATTGTAAACGACCTGCGTGTCGCCATTAAGGAGAGGAACCTTATAAGCTTTTAGCTTTCGTTCCAATCCGTTTCACAAAATTGTTTGTAATGTATAATATAATGGTGTTTATTTTCATTGAATAAAATATGTTTAAACTAAACCTTATATGAACAATTCCTTTATTTCCTACCCTTTGTTTGTTTTTTGCTTCCTGAGAAAAATCTCAGTTCTTTTTCAAATAGGTTTTATACTCTTCAGTGTTTGATATGACGGAAGTAATTCACACGTTAGCTGGATATATAGAAGAGATGAATAGTATTTATGTATATTGGATTTTCAAGGTCGTCCAAAAAAAATCAGATTCGAGTTAAAAGTTAATTTCTCTCCCACTTTGTTAATGTGGGAGAAAAAATAGCGGAAAATTACACGGATTAAACGCTTTAAAGAGTTGGCAGGTCAAGGCAAACTAAGATCTTTGTAGCGATTTATTTTACGACTTATTAGAATATGTTGCGTAAGTCAAAACCAATATGCATGGATGTCATCTTTAACAAAAGTAAAATGGTGTAAGGTGACACGTCAATAAGAATGTTTCGTAGAACCAATTTTAATGGGGTGTTGCAATGCAATATTGCTTATCAAAGTCTTGAAAGAAGAGGGGATGTTGATTTAAACTAACACACATTCTCGTCATAGGATGTAAGAGTACAGTAAAAAAAAAACAAGCACTCTTATGGGTCGGACAAAGAATTAATTTCCATAACGTAGAAATTACTGGAAATCAAAAATACTTTTATATTAACCCTTTTGCCTCTTAGCAGGTACTTCGAAGCATGCAGTTTAATTGGTTATTGAAAGGATATAGAGGATATGCTATCATATATGTTTGTAGAAGCGGGATAATGCTCCAGCGTGGATCGGTTAACGTGTAAGAGCCAACTCCTCACAGTTATCTCCCATTTACCACGCTATTTTTTCTCATATCTTTAACCGGCTTATTTATATAAGCTTGTTTTGTATAAGTGTCTTCTGTTTATTTCTTACCAGTTAGATTGAACACTTTTTCGTTTTCTTTACAAATAAAGCACAAAATAATTATTTTTTGTCGCCGCCACCTTCAGGAAATAACGCTCTGAGGTGTATGATGTAAGAGTATTGACGCATAACCGAAGTGGACGAGTGTATTTTCCCACACTGTACAGCCCGTTACCAAACAATAACAACATTTGACAATTTTGTTGCAGACGACTCTGGAAAACACTGTGGGAAAAGTTAAACTTGCTCGGAACGAGAAATTTCACCTTTTCCCAAAATATTTTTTACTCTAACAGAGGATTACTTTCCAGTTGCATCACATTTTGAAATGTCGTCTGCATTCTCATTGAATTTTGGACAGTCGGAAATTTGCCGTTTGGTAAAGGGATATATGCATGGTAATGTAACGACTCGCCACAATAACGACTCACCACAATAACGACTCGCCACAAATGGGCAATTATCATTTTCATTATATTTCCAAACGGTTTTTTTTTTCATTTTTGTTAAATGATTGGCTGAGTAAATAGAAACAAAATAGAGGCAAAAGAATCAGTATGGCTCCTGACAAGAAATATAACTGGCTCGAGTATCACAAAACTGTCAGGATTGTAAAAATATCCGAATTATCGCCATTAAAACATATCTTTCTTTAAATACAAATAAAGGTGAAGGCTGTATTACCATTACATTTTCGATAACCAAATTAGTTAATGAGTTTATCTCACAGAACGTGTTGTAAGAGTTACCATTTTCAATATATATACACTTTGCTGATTGTTTCAACGGTTTACTTAATATGCAACATACATATGCTATAAGTCCACTATACATTTATGAAAGGAAATGATTCGTGTATCAGTAATCAGGCTTTCGATAACTTAATAGATCTGTGATGCCATTGCATTCGTAGAAGCCATTTTATCTTAAAAACGAATCTCAGTCTATAAAACTGTAGGAACCTGTTAATTTCTTTTACTAATATGTTGAGGGTTTTATTACAAGGCGGTTGTATGTGACAATGACTGCCAAATACGTACCAAACCATTCATAGAACAGGGTAACCACATTGCAATGGGCAACCGTAAATAACCTGAGCGTAGGATTTAAAATCAGTTTTATTCTCATTTATCGATTTATCTATTTATTTTGCTATTCTATTAGTCGATTCAAAACGAGGTAAGAATATCATTATTATGAATTGAGAATAAAGGCTACTAACATATCTATGATCATGGAACAATTTTGGAATATAATTTTTGGAATCTATAGATAAAGATAATATGATAGATAAACACTTTGAACTGCCCATTAAGATTAAATGTTTAAAAAAATGAATAATAATAAAAACAAACTCAATAACATGTATCTATGTTTTTATAAGTGTATTCTATTAAGAACCAAGGGCTTCTTCTACAAATAAACGTATATGTTCTATGCTTATATGTGTCCCGTCTAATTACAAAACGCAGCAAACATTTATAAAATGTCCAATCTTCTTATTCTTGCTTTATACAAAATCCTTTTCAACGCATCCACAAATAACAAGAAGTGCATGTTCTGTCTCCTTTTTGTTCAATATTTGATCAATGCTCTATGCTTTCTTCCTACATAAGCAGTGGTTGATGTAGGGAATTTCATCGCGAAGTGTACTTTGTAAATTACTTTATCATACGCTTGTCTCGTATATTTACCAGAATAAATTGTCTCCGCATCGTGAAAGACTTTCAAAACCAGATTATAAATACGATCAGTTAGAAACAAATTCATTAATACCATATACAAACTCAGGTTTTTACCCGCCGTGTCACGCAATCTGAACTCATCGGGTTTATCCAATGATAAAGCCTCTGCCATAATAAAACAGCCGTCATATTGTTTCTTGAACGGCCACTTTCGATGTGCTTTCGTTTTAAATGAAAGTGACATATGCAATAACTAAACATTATTCTAGCCTCTTAAAGAAAGCAAAACTATATCACAACTTATTCATTCACTGTTGTGTATGAATAAGCAATCAAGTATAATGATTCAAAATGATATTCAACACTCCACTGTACATTGAACTACTTCTCAAATTGGGCGCTTACAAGAAATATGTAACTAACTGAGACACAGTTTAACACAAACTTGTGTAACCATACACTTCTATACGAGGCGTAGTGCACAGGTCACGGAAATACTCGAGTCGTAGTTACGACTGTACACGGTATATATAGGCGAGTTTTTTTGCCAGGTCACGGAAATACCCGAGTAAATACGATTGAACAAATGTTTTACGAAACCATCCGCATTGAGCTTGTTTAATATCAATTAGTCAGAGAAGAGAGCTCTCAATTAACTACAAACACATTCAAACGTTTATTCTTCCAAGTTTAACCTATATTGATCTTTAAATCATAAAGTCACCAGTCTGTTCGTATTAACCGGTAGAGTTGCTGTGGCCGACGTCACATCCAACTTAAAACGGTGAAATCATTCACCGACGAGGTCAGGGTTGAACGGTTTGTGCTAGATACAATAATGCAAGTACACCAGTTTGAAATAAAAATGAAATTATACGGAACCGGGGCCCGTTTTACTAAACAACTTACGGAAAATGTTTGCTTAAGTCATAATTGATAAACATGGATAGTATCTTCAATGAAAGTACAATGTTGCAATGCGTCTCGGAGAGAGGATTCCAATGATGTGTCACTTTGCAAAATTGCTTCGTCCAATATTGAAACAAGAGGAATTGTTGTTTTAGACTTACGCTAATCTTAAGCGAAAACTGTTTAGTAAAACGGTACCCTGGTGCCTTGTCAAAAAGAGTAGTTTTTGAATATGTTTGAATAAGTATTAACCTATAGGAGACATACAATGTAACCCTTCCTTTCACATATAACGTTCAAAGCAAAGGCTATTTGTGAAGACAATCACACAGCAGTTTTGTCGTTTGCGGAATTGCATTTCGGCAAATGCCATAATCGCAGCCTTTCGGAACCTCTAAATTACCAGTTTTACGGCAGTGTGTCGTGTGTTTTGTTTTTATTTTGAAATCGTGATTGTTTCTAGTGCTAACAGGTTTGATGGGGTGAAAGGTGTGTCACTAACTGGTAGGTGAGATAACGTTCCTGGAAACCCGCGGTCTATACCGAGTAACGGTTCCGGGACAAACAACCAATCAACGGCGACCATGTACAACATCCGGCATAAATGTGAAGATAAAAAGGGCAGAATTCAGAGGAGTGCAAGACACAAGTCGCTGTGTGCTTTAGACGTTAACAGGTTATTGAAGAAAAACAGGTTCGTATAGTTATGAAAATATATGACTAGAATATTTGTTATAATGTATTTTACTTTTTACATAACTTATAACTTAACGAAGAATACTATCCATGTATATCATGAATATTTGAGTTCTTTATATTTGTGTTAAATTGATTGTGTAAACAGGGGAGAACAAAATGTAACGAAACAAAACAGCGGTAAAGTTAACGTCTTTTTAAAGATATGATTCAAGAAAAGATACTCAATCAAATTCCACTTTCAATTAAATTTTAGCTCAAGAAACCTAATCGATATTAGTTTGTCTGCTACAAGGTGAGTGTATATCGTCCGTCCGTCTGGTTGCGAGATTCCGATACAATATCTTACTTAATGAGGTTGAGATGCTAGGGGACATTGAAGTTAAGGTAGAATATCATACTCCACCATTTTGAAACATAATCTTTCGTCGGATAACATCGGTCTGAGCCGGAGCTATTCGTATCAAACCAAATAGATCAGGTCCGGACCGGTGTATGTCGGGAACAACCGAAGTCAAACGAAAGAAAATGTTCCAAAATGGCGGATTATGGGTAATCCATCTTAAGAAGGCCAATATTCTCGATCCTTTGGTATTAGACATTAGACATGGGATATTTGTTCATCAGGTTAATCAAGTTAATCAGGTAATGCATTTGTATCTTGTCCTTGTAAAATGATTTTTTTGCATTCTTGAAATAAATGAGTTTCTCACGTCGTTTAGTCAGTAAAACGGTACCAAGGATGTTTCGAGTCCATCACACTTGAACAACCTTACCTGGCACGAACACTATTTAAATCTGTTTGATCACATATTCGAGGATGTTTGGAAGTTTTCACTTATTCTACACTGTAAAACAGCTTTATTATTACCTGGTATATACTGGAGACTAGTCTTTATAATCAAAGGTATTCCGAATTCGCCTCTATGCTGTGAAAAAAGATAAATATTCATTTCCGAAAGCATTGTAACGGTTTTAAGATATATCGGATCTAGACTCTACATATTTGATATAGTGACGCCTCCTGCATTGAATATATCGGATCTAGACTCTACATATTTGATATAGTGACGCCTCCTGCATTGAATATATCGGATCTAGACTCTACACATTTGATATAGTGACGCCTCCTGTAATGAATATATCGGATCTAGACTCTACATATTTGATATAGTGATGCCTCCTGCATTGAATATATCGGATCTAGACTCTACACATTTGATATAGTGACGCCTCCTGCATTGAATATATCGGATCTAGACTCTACACATTTGATATAGTGACGCCTCCTGTAATGAATATATCGGATCTAGACTCTACATGTTTGATATAGTGATGCCTCCTGCATTGAATATATCGGATCTAGACTCTACATATTTGATATAGTGATGCCTCCTGCATTGAATATATCGGATCTAGACTCTACACATTTGATATAGTGACGCCACCTGCATTGAATATATCGGATCTAGACTCTACATATTTGATATAGTGACGCCTCCTGCATTGAATATATCGGATCTAGACTCTACATATTTGATATAGTGACGCCTCCTGCATTGAATATATCGGATCTAGACTCTACATATTTGATATAGTGACGCCTCCTGCATTGAATCATTTTAACGTATATCATACAACAATACAAAGCCTGTTTTGTTTCAGCAAAGTTTTATTTCGAATTTCAAAATTTCTCATATGTGAACAAGCACCTTAAAGTACACAACAAATAAGTTCCCCTATTTTTCAGAACTCCAATCCTGAAGATGAAAGTCGCATTTGCCCTCCTCGTCCTTTTGCCCCTTGTCTTCAGCGCCACCTTAGATGAGAAGAGATTCCTCGAAATCACGTTTGGCGGAAATATCCGTAGGTTTACTCTTTCCACTATCTGAAGATTTGTGACTTGTCCTTTATTGAAAGCTGCAAATATAAATTTGAAAAAGACATGTTCTGTATTATGTAGGCAAAACAATTTACTTTAATTGAAGACACTTGTGTCCATTGTGTCATGTTGTGTCAAATGAGATCTGCAATCGATCTGTGTTTTCACAACAAATGAGTCAACTCCTCGAACATTCAAAGTTCGCACTTAAAATGGGCTATATTACAGACTCTGCTGTGTGGGTTACAAATATTAAAAAAGATAATATAAACAGTCCTCATCTCTAAATAAATGACCACTTTCAATCACTACATTTTAAAGATGCAGAAATCTGCGATTTCATTTTATAAACGGGAAAGGAGCGTTAGGGTCTTCCATGTTTTGTTTGAAAAACTTGGACGCACTTTACTAGAGTCTTGAGGTTAGAGTATCGACCCATTTCATTATCTGGGTCCAAGAAACCATCACTTATTTCAATAGATTCGATGGACGGAAATAAAAGAACAACGTCTACCAGAAACCGTTTAAAGGTTTTATAAAAACCCTCAACATAAATGTGCTATATTTCCACTTTGGGGATATGCAAGACGAATTGAAGTATATATCAATAATATAGTTTTATATAGATTTTTGATCTGTGATATGACTGATGTCATCTGTTCGTAAAAGACATTTTACTTTTAAAAAGATTAATATCTAAATCTTTGCGATATTTCTTTAAGGTATCTTTTCGTTGTAATCTAAAAAAAGAATAGGAAGAAACATTTTATTTGTAAAAACATGTAATAAATGTATATTCAAGTAAACGGGTAATGTTTAACTAGTTTTATGTAAAAAAAAGAAATGATGTCAGATTAGTTCATATATGATACGATATTCTCATACTATTTGAGAGAGATAAACGCTAGTATGTTAGCATTTGTCAGGCGCATAGCTGCCTATACGTATGTACGCGGCTGAATCCACATGAATGTGACAAACACCTCAAATCTGTCCTGACTATAAGTTTTTTTCGCTGATTTAATGGTACCAAAACTGACTTCATGAGAACTACATTAATGACTCTGAAATCGCCTAGAATGAACCAGATTACACCATTATTTTCAAAAGTGTCCGGGGTAGCAAGTCCCCTAGCTTAAGCCTGAATCCACAGTTATGGAGGGCTAGCTACGCGCATGTTTATGTTTGTTTTCTTGTCACTGCGTGTTTCTTATCCATATTGTTTTTGTTTTGTTTGAAGAAGCATCCGACTTAATATATCTCACAAGGGAGCTGTTGGCCACTTACAGCCCTGACCAGACATTGGACGAGTGTAAATCCACAAACTGTCCCGAACTGGTGAATAAAATGTATGGGAATAATGCTCTCTTCACCAACGCCATATGTGGACGCGTCTGTAGTGAGTAAGTCCTGTTTCTCAAAAACTGCTTTGTTACTTTACTCTTTAACACAGACACATTGGTCAAACTAAACACATTTAGAAAGAATTATTGATTGCGTTTAGACAAGATTGTGAGCTATTTTTACTTGATCATTTGGTTTGCAAAAGGGATAGGATACACTTATCAAAGATATCATTTTTAAACGTCACTCGCTCACTAAACATCCAATTTAGGTTGTGCATAACCGTGTAATAAAACATTTACACTTTGTTGATCGGTCGTTAGTTTGGAAGACGAGCACTTAATTTTGTATATGAAATAAGAAAGTGGAATAGCTCAGGATGGTATCATTTCAGTAACGTTTTCAGTTTAACGTTACTTTTTTGAAATAAGATAACTTTTTTTGAAATAAGATAACTGATTTTTGGACAAAACTCTAAATATTCAAGCTTATATTCTCTTGTTGCCCAAAGCTCACACGTATAGATCCAATGTGGTTTGATAAAGAGCTTGGCATTTCGATGGGCTTTCGTGTTAACCCATCACATAACAATAACGACATTTGCCAGTTTGTTGCAGACGACTCTGGAAAACATTGTGGGAAAAGGAGAAATGGCTCTTAGCGAGTAATTACGTCTTTTCGCAAAATGTTTCTGCCCCATCAGAAGATTGTTTTTTTCAATTTCATCATTATTTGAAATGTCGTCAGCAAACTCCTTCAATTTGGCAAAGCCTAAAATTTGGCGTTTGGTAATGGGTTAAACGAGCCTCCTTCCATTGAAAGGATCAAACATGTTGTTTATATTGTTAAAAGATTGTCCATATTATCCTTGAACTTTTGACAATAACACCAACATTTACATTTTATTTGCCGGGTCCAGATTTTAGCCACACACTATTTGACAACACCTCCCTTCCAGGGATAGATACGCGAACGTTTTAGTTTGAACATTTGAATATTTCAAAGAAATAAATACCACCGATATGAATAAAATATGAAACAAAAATAACAAAGATTTCTGTTGAATCTTTTTAAGTATGTTACATAACGTCTTCGTATGTTACTCTATAAAATATCTCTCTGATTCGACCGCAAGTAAAATCTTACAAATCCATTGTGACCAAAGGATTAACATAAATATAACCTATTGTATTGTATTGCATTGTATTACCTATTGTATTGTATTGTATTAACTATTGTATTGTATTATATAACCCATTGTATTGTATTGTATTACCTATTGTATTTCATTCTTGACAGCTAAAAACGTTTTGATTCTGTTTGTTGTGATGAATAAGTTAATTGGATTGGTGTTTATTAAGGAGTGAAAACAAAATAAAGTAAAATCACTTTTCCCTTTTTTATGTTATCATTAGTATTTGATGTGCTTTCATGGTTTTTCAATACTATTGCATTTGCATTACACGTTTTTAACTATGTTAGTGCCATGTAATCTGTTTACCAAATACATTTACTCATCTATAACATTTGTATTTACAGGGCCCAGGTTTTGGCCAGTCACTATTTGACAACACCTGCTTTCTAAATGAAACCCTCCAGACGAACACGCTCAAAATGACGAGCTTCAGTGAAGATTTGAAAGTTTCAATGACGTCTATGATTTGAATAAAATATGTAACAAAATAGACACTTGCGTCTGTTGAGTCTTTTTTATCCATTACATGGTAACATTTCTCTTTAACCCTTAGAATGCTGGGTAATTTTCCAAATATAGATTTTGGTGTTGTCTGCTTTCCAAAACCTGAAATACCTGCTCAATTTCGATGAGGAAAGATACTCAGAATAGCAAACGGGTTTGATCACTAGCCAGCCGCGAATTTTTCTTTTCGACTGGCCTGTGCTAACCTTTTAGCATACGCATGAAGTCTGTTCCAGCACTATAATGGTTACCACATTTAGGAGTCTATGATGCCGCTCAGCAGGTATTAACTTCGATAGTTAATGCAGTCAATGCGACATGATTTATTTGACGTTCATCACTGACTCTGTATTCATGTAGAAAAGCAGTCAGAAGCTTGGAATGAATATTCTGCAATTCTCGTGAAGTTATACTTGGAGGGTGAAGAGGTACTCTGGTCCGCAATATTGACTTTGATACTACTGAAAACAGTGTGAATGCTGATTCAAGCAGATCCAGGCTAGATTATTGGTTTCGGGACGCGAGGGTTCGAATCCTGTGAGTAGCGGGATCCACATTGCGACCGACCACTTATCCAAATTCTTAGCAACTACTGTTAATCTATCCAGATAGCAGAATCGAGAGTGGTCAGTCTTCTTTGTAAAAACTTGTTTCACAATTAATGTTTAACAAATAAGTTTAAACTAAAACATATGTGATGCAGAAGGCCTTAGAATATTGTAAGAAACCTTATATTCTTCCTCAAACCTAAATTTAAATCTTTTAAACGGATTGTTTGGAAATATGATGATGGTGACTATGACAAATTAAAACGAAGTTTTCAAGAGGTTAATTGGAATGATATATATGACGATGATATAAATAGACACACGCAAAATATCACTAATATCATATCTAAAAAGGCTCTACAGGCAATACCTAATAAATTCGTTTTTGTTAATCCCCACGAGCCTCCTTGGATGAATGGTCTTGTTAAACATAAAATACGTCA
Source organism: Cerastoderma edule (assembly GCA_947846245.1). NCBI lineage: Eukaryota > Metazoa > Mollusca > Bivalvia > Cardiida > Cardiidae > Cerastoderma > Cerastoderma edule. The sequence continues at coordinate 237,505 of OX401407.1, forward strand.
ACGAAAACGTCAATATCATAAGGCAAAAAGAACTAACAATCCTAGCCATTGGTCAAAATTCAAGAGAATAAGAAATGATTGTATAACTTTAATTCGACAGACGAAAGACGATTATCTAGACAAGCTATCTGCGAAATTGAGATCAGACTCTCTTTCCCCTAAGGACTGGTGGAAAACCCTCAAGTCTTTTATAGAACCATCATCTATATCTTCCTTACCACCCTTATTAGATCCTTCTACAGATTCAATTGTCGTCAACGAAATAGACAAGGCGAATGTCTTAAATAATTTTTTTGTAAGTCAATCAACAGTCAATGATTCTTCTTGTAACTTACCACTAAATTATCCCCGTTTTGAGGGAAACCCATTAAACTCTATAGATGTCTCTCATTCTGAAGTTGTTGATGTACTAAAGTCTCTTCGTTTAGGAAAGGCCTCAGGTCCAGATGGAATTAATAACAGAATATTGAAGGAGTGTGCCAATGAACTTGCATCCCCTCTATGTCGTCTCTTCAATATTTCTATAATTAGCGGTATAGTGCCATTGTCGTGGAAAATATCAAATGTTTGTCCTATTTTTAAAAAAGGTGATCCATCCTTACCTTCTAACTACAGGCCTGTGTCCTTATTAAATACACTAGAAAAGGTACTAGAACGGGTAATATATAAACACGTTTTTAATCATTTAATAAATATTCAATTTTTCACACCTTTTCAATCAGGCTTTTTACCAGGGGACTCGACTGTTAATCAAGTTACAATGTTGTATGATAATATTTGTAAAGCTCTAGACAATGGGTTAGAAATACGCATGGTTTTCTTTGACATAAGTAAAGCCTTTGATAAGGTTTGGCACAAAGGCCTATTATTAAAATTAGAATCTGCAGGAATAAGAGGTAATCTTTTATCTTGGTTTGAAAATTATCTATATTTAAGAGCTCAAAAAGTTTTTTTTCCAGGGGGATCCTCTGATCAGTGTTCTATAAATGCTGGAGTTCCTCAGGGATCTATATTAGGGCCTCTCTTATTTCTGATCTTTATAAATGACATCGTCAACAATATTGAATCAAATATAAATCTATTTGCCGATGATACCAGTCTTTCTTTGATAGTTGGTAATCCAAATGAAACTGGAAGAGTTTTGCAGTCAGATATTGACAAAATATCAAGATGGGCTGACACATGGCTCGTGAAATTTAATCCATCCAAATCAGAAAATTTAATTATATCACGTAAACGCAACAAACCAGACCATCCTAATCTTTTTATGTCATCCATTGAAATTCCATCTGTTCAAACGCATAAACATCTAGGTATCCATCTTTCAAATAATGGGCATTGGGATGATCATCTAAATGACATAATCACTAAGGCCTGGAAACGAGTTGGGGTTATGCGACGACTTAAATTCCGCCTTAACCGTATAATTTTACAGATAGTTTATAATCGTTTATCAGACCTATTCTTGAATATGGGGATGTTATATGGGGAAACATACACCAATATCAAAAAGAAGAACTCGATAAGATTCAAAATGAGGCGGCCAGAATTGTCACAGGATGTACAAAGCTAGTATCAATATCAGATCTGCAAACAGAGTCAGGTTGGGAATCTCTAGGCGAACGTAGTAAAAAGCATAAACTTATTTTATTCTTTAAGATGGTAAATGGTCTTGTTCCCAATTATTTAAGCACTCTTGTTCCACCCACAGTTGGTCGTATGTCATCTCGAAATCTTCGTAACTCTAATAATCTAAGAAATGTAAATTGTAAGACATCACTTTATGAGAATTCATTCCTACCCTCAGTTGTAAAAGATTGGAACACATTACCTCAAAGTACGAAAGATTCGGAATCAGTGGGTATGTTTAAATCATTAATCAATCATGATAAACCTACCCCTAACAAGTTATTCTTCTTTGGAGACAGAAAATTCCAAGTCTTACATACTAGATTGAGAAATAGATGTAGTGCATTAAACCAGCATTTGTTTGGGAAAAATATCGTAATCTCTCCCCTTTGTCGATGTGGTTCAATAGAGTCAACTCAGCACTACTTTCTTGAGTGTGTTCACTATGTCGACATACGGGCTGAGTTACGGAGAACTATAACCAACCTTACTTTGTTCAACCTTAACTCTATACTTTTCGGTAATCCAGATCTCTCTGTAACAGAAAACGAAACCATTTTTAGTGCTGTTCATATTTATATTCGTGATAGTAAAAGATTCTGATGAATACGTTTGAACTATCATTGGCATAATCCTTTAGAGTATGTTTAAAGATACTAAACAGTAAGCCAAGATGTTGCATTAGTTTTTTTGTTAGATACTATTGCAGTATCTATCAACAGCCTCATGTATTGGTTCCAACAATATCTCGTCACTCCAAATGTTTATTTGTTGTTTTGATTATCATTACCATTATACTGCTTTATTTCTTCACTGTATTACATCAATACGCAAATAATAATTAACATTATTATATTGTAAACGACCTGCGTGTCGCCATTAAGGAGAGGAACCTTATAAGCTTTTAGCTTTCGTTCCAATCCGTTTCACAAAATTGTTTGTAATGTATAATATAATGGTATTTATTTTCATTGAATAAAATATGTTTAAACTAAACCTTATATGAACAATTCCTTTATTTCCTACCCTTTGTTTGTTTTTTGCTTCCTGAGAAAAATCTCAGTTCTTTTTCAAATAGGTTTTATACTCTTCAGTGTTTGATATGACGGAAGTAATTCACACGTTAGCTGGATATATAGAAGAGATGAATAGTATTTATGTATATTGGATTTTCAAGGTCGTCCAAAAAAAATCAGATTCGAGTTAAAAGTTAATTTCTCTCCCACTTTGTTAATGTGGGAGAAAAAATAGCGGAAAATTACACGGATTAAACGCTTTAAAGAGTTGGCAGGTCAAGGCAAACTAAGATCTTTGTAGCGATTTATTTTACGACTTATTAGAATATGTTGCGTAAGTCAAAACCAATATGCATGGATGTCATCTTTAACAAAAGTAAAATGGTGTAAGGTGACACGTCAATAAGAATGTTTCGTAGAACCAATTTTAATGGGGTGTTGCAATGCAATATTGCTTATCAAAGTCTTGAAAGAAGAGGGGATGTTGATTTAAACTAACACACATTCTCGTCATAGGATGTAAGAGTACAGTAAAAAAAAAACAAGCACTCTTATGGGTCGGACAAAGAATTAATTTCCATAACGTAGAAATTACTGGAAATCAAAAATACTTTTATATTAACCCTTTTGCCTCTTAGCAGGTACTTCGAAGCATGCAGTTTAATTGGTTATTGAAAGGATATAGAGGATATGCTATCATATATGTTTGTAGAAGCGGGATAATGCTCCAGCGTGGATCGGTTAACGTGTAAGAGCCAACTCCTCACAGTTATCTCCCATTTACCACGCTATTTTTTCTCATATCTTTAACCGGCTTATTTATATAAGCTTGTTTTGTATAAGTGTCTTCTGTTTATTTCTTACCAGTTAGATTGAACACTTTTTCGTTTTCTTTACAAATAAAGCACAAAATAATTATTTTTTGTCGCCGCCACCTTCAGGAAATAACGCTCTGAGGTGTATGATGTAAGAGTATTGACGCATAACCGAAGTGGACGAGTGTATTTTCCCACACTGTACAGCCCGTTACCAAACAATAACAACATTTGACAATTTTGTTGCAGACGACTCTGGAAAACACTGTGGGAAAAGTTAAACTTGCTCGGAACGAGAAATTTCACCTTTTCCCAAAATATTTTTTACTCTAACAGAGGATTACTTTCCAGTTGCATCACATTTTGAAATGTCGTCTGCATTCTCATTGAATTTTGGACAGTCGGAAATTTGGCGTTTGGTAAAGGGATATATGCATGGTAATGTAACGACTCGCCACAATAACGACTCACCACAATAACGACTCGCCACAAATGGGCAATTATCATTTTCATTATATTTCCAAACGGTTTTTTTTTTCATTTTTGTTAAATGATTGGCTGAGTAAATAGAAACAAAATAGAGGCAAAAGAATCAGTATGGCTCCTGACAAGAAATATAACTGGCTCGAGTATCACAAAACTGTCAGGATTGTAAAAATATCCGAATTATCGCCATTAAAACATATCTTTCTTTAAATACAAATAAAGGTGAAGGCTGTATTACCATTACATTTTCGATAACCAAATTAGTTAATGAGTTTATCTCACAGAACGTGTTGTAAGAGTTACCATTTTCAATATATATACACTTTGCTGATTGTTTCAACGGTTTACTTAATATGCAACATACATATGCTATAAGTCCACTATACATTTATGAAAGGAAATGATTCGTGTATCAGTAATCAGGCTTTCGATAACTTAATAGATCTGTGATGCCATTGCATTCGTAGAAGCCATTTTATCTTAAAAACGAATCTCAGTCTATAAAACTGTAGGAACCTGTTAATTTCTTTTACTAATATGTTGAGGGTTTTATTACAAGGCGGTTGTATGTGACAATGACTGCCAAATACGTACCAAACCATTCATAGAACAGGGTAACCACATTGCAATGGGCAACCGTAAATAACCTGAGCGTAGGATTTAAAATCAGTTTTATTTTCATTTATCGATTTATCTATTTATTTTGCTATTCTATTAGTCGATTCAAAACGAGGTAAGAATATCATTATTATGAATTGAGAATAAAGGCTACAAACATATCTATGATCATGGAACAATTTTGGAATATAATTTTTGGAATCTATAGATAAAGATAATATGATAGATAAACACTTTGAACTGCCCATTAAGATTAAATGTTTAAAAAAATGAATAATAATAAAAACAAACTCAATAACATGTATCTATGTTTTTATAAGTGTATTCTATTAAGAACCAAGGGCTTCTTCTACAAATAAACGTATATGTTCTATGCTTATATGTGTCCCGTCTAATTACAAAACGCAGCAAACATTTATAAAATGTCCAATCTTCTTATTCTTGCTTTATACAAAATCCTTTTCAACGCATCCACAAATAACAAGAAGTGCATGTTCTGTCTCCTTTTTGTTCAATATTTGATCAATGCTCTATGCTTTCTTCCTACATAAGCAGTGGTTGATGTAGGGAATTTCATCGCGAAGTGTACTTTGTAAATTACTTTATCATACGCTTGTCTCGTATATTTACCAGAATAAATTGTCTCCGCATCGTGAAAGACTTTCAAAACCAGATTATAAATACGATCAGTTAGAAACAAATTCATTAATACCATATACAAACTCAGGTTTTTACCCGCCGTGTCACGCAATCTGAACTCATCGGGTTTATCCAATGATAAAGCCTCTGCCATAATAAAACAGCCGTCATATTGTTTCTTGAACGGCCACTTTCGATGTGCTTTCGTTTTAAATGAAAGTGACATATGCAATAACTAAACATTATTCTAGCCTCTTAAAGAAAGCAAAACTATATCACAACTTATTCATTCACTGTTGTGTATGAATAAGCAATCAAGTATAATGATTCAAAATGATATTCAACACTCCACTGTACATTGAACTACTTCTCAAATTGGGCGCTTACAAGAAATGTGTAACTAACTGAGACACAGTTTAACACAAACTTGTGTAACCATACACTTCTATACGAGGCGTAGTGCACAGGTCACGGAAATACTCGAGTCGTAGTTACGACTGTACACGGTATATATAGGCGAGTTTTTTTGCCAGGTCACGGAAATACCCGAGTAAATACGATTGAACAAATGTTTTACGAAACCATCCGCATTGAGCTTGTTTAATATCAATTAGTCAGAGAAGAGAGCTCTCAATTAACTACAAACACATTCAAACGTGTATTCTTCCAAGTTTAACCTATATTGATCTTTAAATCATAAAGTCACCAGTCTGTTCGTATTAACCGGTAGAGTTGCTGTGGCCGACGTCACATCCAACTTAAAACGGTGAAATCATTCACCGACGAGGTCAGGGTTGAACGGTTTGTGCTAGATACAATAATGCAAGTACACCAGTTTGAAATAAAAATGAAATTATACGGAACCGGGGCCCGTTTTACTAAACAACTTACGGAAAATGTTTGCTTAAGTCATAATTGATAAACATGGATAGTATCTTCAATGAAAGTACAATGTTGCAATGCGTCTCGGAGAGAGGATTCCAATGATGTGTCACTTTGCAAAATTGCTTCGTTCAATATTGAAACAAGAGGAATTGTTGTTTTAGACTTACGCTAATCTTAAGCGAAAACTGTTTAGTAAAACGGTACCCTGGTGCCTTGTCAAAAAGAGTAGTTTTTGAATATGTTTGAATAAGTATTAACCTATAGGAGACATACAATGTAACCCTTCCTTTCACATATAACGTTCAAAGCAAAGGCTATTTGTGAAGACAATCACACAGCAGTTTTGTCGTTTGCGGAATTGCATTTCGGCAAATGCCATAATCGCAGCCTTTCGGAACCTCTAAATTACCAGTTTTACGGCAGTGTGTCGTGTGTTTTGTTTTTATTTTGAAATCGTGATTGTTTCTAGTGCTAACAGGTTTGATGGGGTGAAAGGTGTGTCACTAACTGGTAGGTGAGATAACGTTCCTGGAAACCCGCGGTCTATACCGAGTAACGGTTCCGGGACAAACAACCAATCAACGGCGACCATGTACAACATCCGGCATAAATGTGAAGATAAAAAGGGCAGAATTCAGAGGAGTGCAAGACACAAGTCGCTGTGTGCTTTAGACGTTAACAGGTTATTGAAGAAAAACAGGTTCGTATAGTTATGAAAATATATGACTAGAATATTTGTTATAATGTATTTTACTTTTTACATAACTTATAACTTAACGAAGAATACTATCCATGTATATCATGAATATTTGAGTTCTTTATATTTGTGTTAAATTGATTGTGTAAACAGGGGAGAACAAAATGTAACGAAACAAAACAGCGGTAAAGTTAACGTCTTTTTAAAGATATGATTCAAGAAAAGATACTCAATCAAATTCCACTTTCAATTAAATTTTAGCTCAAGAAACCTAATCGATATTAGTTTGTCTGCTACAAGGTGAGTGTATATCGTCCGTCCGTCTGGTTGCGAGATTCCGATACAATATCTTACTTAATGAGGTTGAGATGCTAGGGGACATTGAAGTTAAGGTAGAATATCATACTCCACCATTTTGAAACATAATCTTTCGTCGGATAACATCGGTCTGAGCCGGAGCTATTCGTATCAAACCAAATAGATCAGGTCCGGACCGGTGTATGTCGGGAACAACCGAAGTCAAACGAAAGAAAATGTTCCAAAATGGCGGATTATGGGTAATCCATCTTAAGAAGGCCAATATTCTCGATCCTTTGGTATTAGACATTAGACATGGGATATTTGTTCATCATGTTAATCAAGTTAATCAGGTAATGCATTTGTATCTTGTCCTTGTAAAATGATTTTTTTGCATTCTTGAAATAAATGAGTTTCTCACGTCGTTTAGTCAGTAAAACGGTACCAAGGATGTTTCGAGTCCATCACACTTGAACAACCTTACCTGGCACGAACACTATTTAAATCTGTTTGATCACATATTCGAGGATGTTTGGAAGTTTTCACTTATTCTACACTGTAAAACAGCTTTATTATTACCTGGTATATACTGGAGACTAGTCTTTATAATCAAAGGTATTCCGAATTCGCCTCTATGCTGTGAAAAAAGATAAATATTCATTTCCGAAAGCATTGTAACGGTTTTAAGATATATCGGATCTAGACTCTACATATTTGATATAGTGACGCCTCCTGCATTGAATATATCGGACCTAGACTCTACATATTTGATATAGTGACGCCTCCTGCATTGAATATATCGGATCTAGACTCTACACATTTGATATAGTGACGCCTCCTGTAATGAATATATCGGATCTAGACTCTACATATTTGATATAGTGATGCCTCCTGCATTGAATATATCGGATCTAGACTCTACACATTTGATATAGTGACGCCACCTGCATTGAATATATCGGATCTAGACTCTACATATTTGATATAGTGACGCCTCCTGCATTGAATATATCGGATCTAGACTCTACATATTTGATATAGTGACGCCTCCTGCATTGAATATATCGGATCTAGACTCTACACATTTGATATAGTTACGCCTCCTGTAATGAATATATCGGATCTAGACTCTACATGTTTGATATAGTGATGCCTCCTGCATTGAATATATCGGATCTAGACTCTACACATTTGATATAGTGACGCCTCCTGCATTGAATATATCGGATCTAGACTCTACATATTTGATATAGTGACGCCTCCTGCATTGAATCATTTTAACGTATATCATACAACAATACAAAGCCTGTTTTGTTTCAGCAAAGTTTTATTTCGAATTTCAAAATTTCTCATATGTGAACAAGCACCTTAAAGTACACAACAAATAAGTTCCCCTATTTTTCAGAACTCCAATCCTGAAGATGAAAGTCGCATTTGCCCTCCTCGTCCTTTTGCCCCTTGTCTTCAGCGCCACCTTAGATGAGAAGAGATTCCTCGAAATCACGTTTGGCGGAAATATCCGTAGGTTTACTCTTTCCACTATCTGAAGATTTGTGACTTGTCCTTTATTGAAAGCTGCAAATATAAACTTGAAAAAGACATGTTCTGTATTATGTAGGCAAAACAATTTACTTTAATTGAAGACACTTGTGTCCATTGTGTCATGTTGTGTCAAATGAGATCTGCAATCGATCTGTGTTTTCACAACAAATGAGTCAACTCCTCGAACATTCAAAGTTCGCACTTAAAATGGGCTATATTACAGACTCTGCTGTGTGGGTTACAAATATTAAAAAAGATAATATAAACAGTCCTCATCTCTAAATAAATGACCACTTTCAATCACTACATTTTAAAGATGCAGAAATCTGCGATTTCATTTTATAAACGGGAAAGGAGCGTTAGGGTCTTCCATGTTTTGTTTGAAAAACTTGGACGCACTTTACTAGAGTCTTGAGGTTAGAGTATCGACCCATTTCATTATCTGGGTCCAAGAAACCATCACTTATTTCAATAGATTCGATGGACGGAAATAAAAGAACAACGTCTACCAGAAACCGTTTAAAGGTTTTATAAAAACCCTCAACATAAATGTGCTATATTTCCACTACGGGGATATGCAAGACGAATTGAAGTATATATCAATAATATAGTTTTATATAGATTTTTGATCTGTGATATGACTGATGTCATCTGTTCGTAAAAGACATTTTACTTTTAAAAAGATTAATATCTAAATCTTTGCGATATTTCTTTAAGGTATCTTTTCGTTGTAATCTAAAAAAAGAATAGGAAGAAACATTTTATTTGTAAAAACATGTAATAAATGTATATTCAAGTAAACGGGTAATGTTTAACTAGTTTTATGTAAAAAAAAGAAATGATGTCAGATTAGTTCATATATGATACGATATTCTCATACTATTTGAGAGAGATAAACGCTAGTATGTTAGCATTTGTCAGGCGCATAGCTGCCTATACGTATGTACGCGGCTGAATCCACATGAATGTGACAAACACCTCAAATCTGTCCTGACTACAAGTTTTTTTCGCTGATTTAATGGTACCAAAACTGACTTCATGAGAACTACATTAATGACTCTGAAATCGCCTAGAATGCACCAGATTACACCATTATTTTCAAAAGTGTCCGGGGTAGCAAGTCCCCTAGCTTAAGCCTGAATCCACAGTTATGGAGGGCTAGCTACGCGCATGTTTATGTTTGTTTTCTTGTCACTGCGTGTTTCTTATCCATATTGTTTTTGTTTTGTTTGAAGAAGCATCCGACTTAATATATCTCACAAGGGAGCGGTTGGCCACTTACAGCCCTGACCAGACATTGGACGAGTGTAAATCCACAAACTGTCCAGAACTGGTGAATAAAATGTATGGGAATAATGCTCTCTTCACCAACGCCATATGTGGACGCGTCTGTAGTGAGTAAGTCCTGTTTCTTAAAAACTGCTTTGTTACTTTACTCTTTAACACAGACACATTGGTCAAACTAAACACATTTAGAAAGAATTATTGATTGCGTTTAGACAAGATTGTGAGCTATTTTTACTTGATCATTTGGTTTGCAAAAGGGATAGGATACACTTATCAAATATATCATTTTTAAACGTCACTCGCTCACTAAACATCCAATTTAGGTTGTGCATAACCGTGTAATAAAACATATACACTTTGTTGATCGGTCGTTAGTTTGGAAGACGAGCACTTAATTTTGTATATGAAATAAGAAAGTGGAATAGCTCATGATGGTATCATTTCAGTAACGTTTTCAGTTTAACGTTACTTTTTTGAAATAAGATAACTGATTTTTGGACAAAACTCTAAATATTCAAGCTTATATTCTCTTGTTGCCCAAAGCTCACACGTATAGATCCAATGTGGTTTGATAAAGAGCTTGGCATTTCGATGGGCTTTCGTGTTAACCCATCACATAACAATAACGACATTTGCCAGTTTGTTGCAGACGACTCTGGAAAACATTGTGGGAAAAGGAGAAATGGCTCTTAGCGAGTAATTTCGTCTTTTCGCAAAATGTTTCTGCCCCATCAGAAGATTGTTTTTTTCAATTTCATCATTATTTGAAATGTCGTCAGCAAACTCCTTCAATTTGGCAAAGCCTAAAATTTGGCGTTTGGTAATGGGTTAAACGAGCCTCCTTCCATTGAAAGGATCAAACATGTTGTTTATATTGTTAAAAGATTGTCCACATTATCCTTGAACTTTTGACAATAACACCAACATTTACATTTTATTTGCCGGGTCCAGATTTTAGCCACACACTTTTTGACAACACCTCCCTTCCAGGGATAGATACGCGAACGTTTTAGTTTGAACATTTGAATATTTCAAAGAAATAAATACCACCGATATGAATAAAATATGAAACAAAAATAACAAAGATTTCTGTTGAATCTTTTTAAGTATGTTACATAACGTCTTCGTATGTTACTCTATAAAATATCTCTCTGATTCGACCGCAAGTAAAATCTTACAAATCCATTGTGACCAAAGGATTAACATAAATATAACCTATTGTATTGTATTGCATTGTATTACCTATTGTATTGTATTGTATTAACTATTGTATTGTATTATATAGCCCATTGTATTGTATTGTATTACCTATTGTATTTCATTCTTGACAGCTAAAAACGTTTTGATTCTGTTTGTTGTGATGAATAAGTTAATTGGATTGGCGTTTATTAAGGAGTGAAAACAAAATAAAGTAAAATCACTTTTCCCTTTTTTATGTTATCATTGGTATTTGATGTGCTTTCATGGTTTTTCAATACTATTGCAATTGCGTTACACGTTTTTAACTATGTTAATGCCATGTACTCTGTTTACCAAATAAATTTATTTATCTATAACATTTGTATTTACAGGGCCCAGGTTTTGGCCGGTCACTATTTGACAACACCTGCTTTCTAAATGAAACCCTCCAGACGAACACGCTCAAAACGACGAGCTTCAGTGAAGATTTGAAAGTTTCAATGACGTCTATGATTTGAATAAAATATGTAACAAAATAGACACTTGCGTCTGTTGAATCTTTTTTATCCATTACATGGTAACATTTCTTTTTAACCCTTAGAATGCTGGTTAATTTTCCAAATATAGATTTTGGTGTTGTCTGCTTTCCAAAACCTGAAATACCTGCTCAATTTCGATGAGGAAAGATACTCAGAATAGCAAACGGGTTTGATCACTGGCCAGCCGCGAATTTTTCTTTTCGACAGGCCTGTGCTAACCTTTTAGCATACGCATGAAGTCTGTTCCAGCACTATAATGGTTACCACATTTAGGAGTCTATGATGCCGCTCATCAGATATTAACTTCGATAGTTAATGCAGTCAATGCGACATGATTTATTTGACGTTCATCACTGACTCTGTATTCATGTAGAAAAGCAGTCAGGAGATTGGAATGAATATTCTGCAATTCTCGTGAAGTTATACTTGGAGGGTGAAGAGGTACTCTGGTCCGCAATATTGACTTTGATACTACTGAAAACGGTGTGAATGCTGATTCAAGCAGATCCAGACTAGATTATTGGTTTCGGGACGCGAGGGTTCGAATCCTGTGAGTAGCGGGATCCACATTGCGACCGACCACTTATCCAAATTCTTAGCAACTACTGGTGATCTATCCAGATAGCAGAATCGAGAGTGGTCAGTCTTCTTTGTAAAAACTTGTTTCACAATTAATGTTTAATAAATAAGTTTAAACTAAAACATATGTGACGCAGAAGGCCTTTTAAATATTGTGAGAAACCTTATATGGACAATTCCTTTATTCCCTACCCTTTGTTTGTTTTTTACTTCCTGAGAAAAATCTCAGTTCTTTTTCAAATAGGTTTTATACTCTTCAGTGTTTGATATAACGGAAGTAATTCACACGTTAGCTTGATATATAGAAGAGATGAATAGTATTTATGTATATTGGATTTTCGAGGTCGTCCAACAAAAATCAGATTCGAGTTAAAAGTTCATTTCTCTCCCACTTTGTTAATGTGGGAGAAAATACTGCGGAAAATTACACGGATTAAACGCTTTAAAGAGTTGGCAGGTCAAGGCAAACTAAGATCATTGTAGCGATTTATTTTACGACTTATTAAAATATGTTGCGTAAGTCAAAACCAATATGCATGGATGTCATATTTAACAAAGGTAAAATGGTGTAATGTGGCACGTCAATAAGAATGATTCGTAGAACCAATTTTAATGGGGTGTTGCAATGCAATATTGCTTATCAAAGTCTTGAAAGAAGAGGGGATGTTGATTTAAACTTACACACATTCTCGTCATAGGATGTAAGAGTACAGTAAAACAGAACCAAACACTCTAATGGGTCAGACAAAGAATTAATTTCCATAACGTAGAAATTACTGGAAATCAAAAATACTTTTATATTAACCCTTTTGCCTCTTAGCAGGTACTTCAAAGCATGCAGTTTAATTGGTTATTGAAAGGATATAGAGGATATGCTATCATATATGTGTAGAAGTGGGATAATGCTCCAGCGTGGATCGGTTAACGTGTAAGAGCCAACTCCTCACAGTTATCTCCCATTTACCACGCTACATCAATCGCTGCATCTACAGGATGTTCATCCAGATTTGGAAATAAATAAAAAATATTTTTTCTCATATTTTTAACCGGCTATAGAAGCTTGTTTTGTATAAGTGTCTTCTTCTGTTTATTTCTTACCAGTTAACACCATTGAACACTTTTTCGTTTTCTTTACAAATAAAGCACAAAATATTTATTTTTTGTCGCCGCCACCTTCAGGAAATAACGCTCTGAGGTGTATGATGTAAGAGTATTGACGCATAAACCGAAGTGGACGAGTGTATTTTCCCACACTGTACAGCCCGTTACCAAACAATAACAACATTTGACAATTTTTTGCAGACGACTCTGGAAAACACTGTGGGAAAAGTTAAACTTGCTCGTAACGAGAAATTTCACCTTTTCCCAAAATATTTTTTACTCTAACAGAGGATTACTTTCCAATTGCATCACATTTTGAAATGTCGTCTGCAATCTCTTTGAATTTTGGACAGTCGGAAATTTGGCGTTTGGTAAAGGGATATATGCATGGTAATGTAACGACTCGCCACAATAACGACTCACCACAATAACGACTCGCCACAAATGGGCAATTATCATTTTCATTATATTTCCAAACGGTTTTTTTTTAATTTTTGTTAAATGATTGGCTGAGTAAATAGAAACAAAATAGAGGCAAAAGAATCAGTATGGCTCCTGACAAGAAATATAACTGGCTCGAGTATCACAAAACTGTCAGGATTGTAAAAATATCCGAATTATCGCCATTAAAACACATCTTTCTTTAAATACAAATAAAGGTGAAGGCTGTATTACCATTACATTTTCGATAACCAAATTAGTAATGAGTTTATCTCACAGAACGTGTTGTAAGAGTTACCATTTTCAATATATATACACTTTGCTGATTGTTTAAACGGTTTACTTAATATGCAACATACATATGCTATAAGTCCACTATACATTTATGAAAGGAAATGATTCGTGTATCAGTAATCAGGCTTTCGATAACTTAATAGATCTGTGATGCCATTGCATTCGTAGAAGCCATTTTATCTTAAAAACGAATCTCAGTCTATAAAACTGTAGGAACCTGTTAATTTCTTTTACTAATATGTTGAGGGTTTTATTACAAGGCGGTTGTATGTGACAATGACTGCCAAATACGTACCAAACCATTCATAGAACAGGGTAACCACATTGCAATGGGCAACCGTAAATAACCTGAGCGTAGGATTTAAAATCAGTTTTATTTTCATTTATCGATTTATCTATTTATTTTGCTATTCTATTAGTCGATTCAAAACGAGGTAAGAATATCATTATTATGAATTGAGAATAAAGGCTACTAACATATCTATGATCATGGAACAATTTTGGAATATAATTTTTGGAATCTATAGATAAAGATAATATGATAGATAAACACTTTGAACTGCCCATTAAGATTAAATGTTTAAAAAAATGAATAATAACAAAAACAAACTCAATAACATGTATTTATGTTTTTATAAGTGTATTCTATTAAGAACCAAGGGCTTCTTCTACAAATAAACGTATATGTTCTATGCTTATATGTGTCCCGTCTAATTACAAAACGCAGCAAACATTTATAAAATGTCCAATCTTCTTATTCTTGCTTTATACAAAATCCTTTTCAACGCATCCACAAATAACAAGAAGTGCATGTTCTGTCTCCTTTTTGTTCAATATTTGATTAATGCTCTATGCTTTCTTCCTACATAAGCAGTGGTTGATGTAGGGAATTTCATCGCGAAGTGTACTTTGTAAATTACTTTATCATACGCTTGTCTCGTATATTTACCAGAATAAATTGTCTCCGCATCGTGAAAGACTTTCAAAACCAGATTATAAATACGATCAGTTAGAAACAAATTCATTAATACCATATACAAACTCAGGTTTTTACCCGCCGTGTCACGCAATCTGAACTCATCGGGTTTATCCAATGATAAAGTCTCTGCCATAATAAAAAAGCCGTCATATTGTTTCTTGAACGGCTACTTTCGATGTGCTTTCGTTTTAAATGAAAGTGACATATGCAATAACTAAACATTATTCTAGCCTCTTAAAGAAAGCAAAACTATATCACAACTTATTCGTTCACTATTATAATGAATAAGCAATCGAGTTTTATGATTCAAAATGATATTTAACACTCCACTGTACATTGAACTATTTCTCAATTTGGGCGCTTACAAGAAACGTGTAATTAACTGAGACACAGTTTAACACAAACTTGTGTAACCCTACACTTCTATACGAGGCGTAGTGCACAGGTCACGGAAATACTCGAGTCGTGGTTACGACTGTACACGGTATATATAGGCGAGTTTTTTTGCCAGGTCACGGAAATACTCGAGTAAATACGATTGAACAAATGTTTTACGAAACCATCCGCATTGAGATTGTTTAATATCAATTAGTCAGAGAAGAGAGCTCTCAATTAACTAAAACACATTCAAACGTTTATTCTCCCAAGTTTAACCTATATTGATCTTTAAATCATAAAGTCACCAGTCTGTTCGTATTAACCGGTAGAATTGCTGTGGCCAACGTCACATCCAACTTAAAACGGTGAAATCATTCACCGACGAGGTCAGGGTTGAAATGTTTGTGCTGGATACAATAATGCAAGTACACCAGTTTGAAATCAAAATGAAATTATACGGAACCGGTGCCGGTGGTCAAAAAGAGTAGTTTTTGAATATGTTAGGATAATTATTAACCTATAGGGGACATACAATGTAACCCTTCCTTTCACACATAACGTTCAAAGCAAAGGCTATTTGTGAAGATAATCACACAGCAGTTTTGTCGTTTGCGGAATTGCTTTTCGGCAAATGCCATAAAGGTAGCAGTGCACACTAACGGGCCTTCGTTTGGGACGGCAGGTGCACGTCTGTTAAGTCTCGCCTCGCTGAGTCGCGAAAACAAAACGGACGAAAGCAATATTTACACACCAAATGCATATTGCCTGTGGCTCTCTAAAAATATGAAAAGAAAATCTGAACAGTTATCATAGACCTTATTCCTTGAGCAATAACCAGTCATGAATGTGGCAAAAAATCATGTGTCCGAGGCCCAATTTTGACACATTTTCAACTTCTATACAGAATTCCCTGTGAATACAGGAGGTCCATCGCCACTGTTTGCGCTTTCCACACAGTCTAGGCATACAACTTATCCACAGAAAAGTGGTGCACGACCATGAAGATTTTTTGCTATCGTCCAATGTATGTACCCACCTGAAAAACGCACTATTTTGACGCCCTTTTCGGTGTTTTTCCCAAGCAGCCGATAAGTTCCAATATTGACACTTCCAATGCAGAAATGTGTGTAACCAGCATATTCGTATTATTCAATATACCCTAATGAAACTTTATAATAACATTTACATTCAACAAAAAGCATAACAATGTCTCAGCACTGCTTATTATCAAGAATTTCTCCTTCAAACGGGTTGGAAGGCCCTACCAATTCGAAACCAAAGGTCAATTAGTGTTTACTGCCCCCTAATCACAGCCTTTCGGAACCTCTAAATTACCGGTTTTACGGCAGTGTGTCGTGTGTTTTGTTTTTAGTTTGAAATCGTGATTGTTTCTAGTGTTAACAGGTTTGATGGGGTGAAAGGTGTGTCACTAACTGGTAGGTGAGATAACGTTCCTAGAAACCCGCGGTCTATACCGAGACTATCTATGCACGTTCAGGTAACGGTTCCGGGACAAACAACCAATCAACGGCGACCATGTACAACATCCGGCATAAATGTGAAGATAAAAAGGGCAGAATTCAGAGGAGTGCAAGACACAAATCGCTGTGTGCTTTAGACGTTAACAGGTTATTGAAACAATAGGTACGTATAGTTATGAAAATATATGACTAGAATATTTGTTATAATTTATTTTACTTTTTACATAACTTATAACTTAACGAAGAATACCATCCATGTATATCATGTCTATTTGAATTCTTTATATTTGTGTTAAATTGATTGTGTAAACAGGGGAGAACAAAATGTAACGAAACGAAACAGCGGTAAAGTTAAATTCTTTTTAAAGATATGATTCAAGAAAAGATACTCTTACAAAAGCATGCTCCACTCAGACATAAACGGGCCAACAATTTAACTCAGCCAAGTTGGTTTACTTCTGATATACTTTTTGCTATTAAACAAAGAAATTACTACCACAAAATACAAGACCAATTTCATTACAAATTGCTCAGATCAAAAGTAAAAACGCTTGTCTGTAAGGCAAAATACAACCATTATAATGACCAAATAAACTCAAATAAACACAATCCTAAATTGTTATGGAAAGGTCTCCGTGAATTGTCAGGTTTAGAAAGATCTAAAACTCAAACGCCGTGTCTCAATAACGATGAAGGTAATTTCGTATCAGATCCATCTTCGGTTGCACATTTATTTAATGATCATTTTTGTAACATCCATAAGACTGTTCCTGTTAATGGATCTATAGTTTACAAACCGCATGATACCCTTAAAACCTTGAACACATCTAAGTTGACTATGTCTGACGAATTTACCATTCCTCCATTGTCTAGTGATTTTGTCGAAACTCAATTAAAATCCCTTGACCCCACCAAATCTACAGGTACTGATAATATTAATGCCAAATACCTAAAGTTATCAGCATCAGTAATAGCACTAGCTTTAACATCTGTTTTTAATTGTAGTATAAAATCAAATAGATTCCCTTTAGCCTTCAAAACAGCAAGAGTCATTCCGATTTTCAATAAGGGCGATATAGACCCATTTCTATTTTACCAGTAGTTTCATTGATACTTGAAAGACATGTTAGCAAATGGTTAAAATCTTATCTATCCGATAACAAACTTTTGTATGACAGACAATCAGGCCTTCGTGAAGCTCACTCTTGTCAAACAGCTTTGATAAAGATTCTTGATGACTGGATTTCAGCTATAGACAATAACGAAATAGTCGGAACATTGCTCATTGATTTGAATAAAGCCTTTGACTTAGTAAATCACGATATTATGTTACAGAAGCTATCACTGTATGGTTTGCATTTTTCCGCATTCAATTGGTTTAAGTAATATCTAGAGTATAGAACCCAAAAAGCTTTTATATCCGGTAAATATTCTTGTCCTGGAAAGGTTTCAGCTGGTGTTCCACAGGGCTCAGTTCTCGGCCCTCTACTATTTTTGATATATATCAATGACTTACCCCTATCTCTTTCACATTCAATTGCCGACATATTTGCTGATGACACCACCATATCAGCTCATTGCAAGTCTTTAGATCATGTCATATCTTCACTTACCAGAGATATATTAAATGTTGAAAACTGGTGTAAAATAAACCAAATGTCAATTAATGCTGATAAATCCAAGGTTTTATATATTACAAGTAAACGTAATAAACACCAAATTGTTAACTCAAATCTCAGCATTCCTTTTAATGATAATTCTATTGAAGTTTCTTCCTCAGCAAAGCTACTAGGCATCACAATAATGATAGCCTATCATAGACAGATCATATCAATAACGTGATAAAGAAGTGTACTTCCTATTTGTACCTTTTGTCTAGAATTAAATATTTCCTTTCGTTTGAAACTCGGAAACGCTTTTATAACGCATACATTCTCCCACATTTAGACTTTTGCTGTGTTATATGGGGGAATTGTACTAGCAGTCTGGAAGATAAACTTGTAAGATTCCAGAAAAGAGCAGCAAGGGTAATTCTTGATAGTGATTTTTCTTCTCCCTCTGCCATTTTATTTGCAAAATTTAAATGGATGACATTTCAAGAGCGTGTAATTTTTCAGAAGGCCATTAAAATGTACAAAACTCTAAGAGGAAATGGGCCTGATTATTTAAAATCTGCGTTTACATTCACTGCAGACATACATTCACGACTGCTACGCTCGTCGACTACTTATCAATTATATAGCCCTTAGAAACCAAATTCGGAGTTATTTCGACACACTTTTGTTTTCTCTGGTACTTCAATATGGAATTCTATTCCTCATTATATACAAAACTCTTCCTCTGTCCAACAATTCAAATCTTTATACTTACGTTTTGTGAAGCCGTCCTATTTTGAAACAACTACGGCTGTTACATGATAAACGAACAGTCCCATTGTGGAATCCACCAGTTAATGTTCGTAAATATATATACATGTATACATATTGTGTTGGGGAGGTTTGGGGAGGTCTTTCATTTAAAGAAAACCGATGTCTTTGAATAGTATGTTCTTACAGGGTATTCTGGCACTTGTGGTGTTTTTGTGGGGTATCAAATGCGTTTGACAAGTATTTATTTGCTTGATAAGTTGTCTTCATCTTTCATTTAGTTTTAAGATCATTTGTTCCTCACTGCTCCTTATACCTTTCTCAGACATATTGATACCTCACTGTGAGACGACATATGGGCCAAAATACCTTAATTGTCCTGAGTCTTTTAGTTTTATTGTTCACTTGTTCATTGTTGAGGATCTTATGGAAGACTGTCAGTTTAAATTGTCAAATAGGTTTCCTCGTTAAATAAAGTCTTTATTATTATTATTATTATTATTATTATTATTATTATTATTATTATTATTATTATTATTATTATTATTATTATTATTATTATTATTATTATTATTATTATTATTATTATTATTATTATTATTATTATTATTATTATTATTATTATTATTATTATTATTATTATTATTATTATTATTATAATTATCATACTTAGTTAAGTTCCACTTTAAGCTTAATTTTCAGCTTAAGAAACCTAATCGATATTAGTTTGTCTGTCACAAGGTGAGTGTATATCGTCCGTCCGTCTGGTAGTCAGATTCCGATACAATATCTTACTTAATGAGGTTGAGATGCTAGGGGACATTGAAGTTAAGGTAGAATATCATACTCCACCATTTTGAAACATAATCTTTCGTCGGATAACATCGGTCTGAGCCGGAGCTATTCGTATCAAACCAAATAGATCAGGTCCGGACCGGTGTATGTCGGGAACAACCGAAGTCAAACGAAAGAAAATGTTCCAAAATGGCGGATTATGGGTAATCCATCTTAAGAAGGCCAATATTCTCGATCCTTTGGTATTAGACATTAGACATGGGATATTTGTTCATCAGGTTAATCAAGTTAATCAGGTAATGCATTTGTATCTTGTCCTTGTAAAATGATTTTTTGCATTTTTGAAACCTCGTTTAGTCAGCAAAATGGTACCAAGGATGTTTCGAGTCCATCACACTTGAACAACCTCGCACGAACACTATTTAAATCTGTTTGATCACATATTCGAGGATGTTTGGAAGTTTTCACTTATTCTAAAACAGCTTTATTATTAACTGGTATATACTGGGGACTAGTCGTTATAATCAAAGGTATTCCGAATTCGCCTCTATGCTGTGAAAAAAGATAAATATTCATTTCCGAAAGCATTGTAACGGTTTTAAGATATATCGGATCTAGACTCTACATATTTGATATAGTGACGCCTCCTGCATTAACATATCGGATCTAGACTCTACATATTTGATATAGTGACGCCTCCTGCATTGAATATATCGGATCTAGACTCTACATATTTGATATAGTGACGCCGCCTGCATTGAATACATCGGATCTAGACTCTACATATTTGATATAGTGACGCCTCCAGCATTGAATATATCGGATCTAGACTCTACATATTTGATATAGTGACACCTCCTGCATTGAATATATCGGATCTAGACTCTACATATTTGATATAGTGACGCCTCCTGTCCTGAATATATCGGATCTAGACTCTACGTATTTGATATAGTGACACCTCCAGCATTGAATCATTTTAATGTATATCATACAACAATACAAAGCCTGTTTTGTTTCAGCAAAGTTTTTTTTTTTAATTTCAAAATTTCTCATATGTGAACAAGCACATTAAAGTACACAACAAATAGATTCCCCTATTTTTCAGAACTCCAATCCTGAAGATGAAAGTCGCATTTGCCCTCCTCGTCCTTTTGCCCCTTGTCTTCAGCGTCGCCGTGGATGAGAAGAGATTCATCGAATCTGTTGGACCTTTCCGTAGGTTTATTTAATTGAAGACACTTGTGTCCATTGTGTCATGTTGTGTCAAATGAGATCTGCAACCGATATGTATTTTCACAACAAATGAGTCAAGTCCTCGAACATTCAAAGTTCGCACTTAAAACGGACTATATTACAGACTGTGCTGTGTGGGTTACAAATGTTAGAAAGATGATATAAACAGCCCTCATCTCTAAATAAATGACCACTTTCAATCACTACATTTTAAAGATGCTGAAAATCTGCGATTTCATTTTATAAACGGGAAAGGAGCGTGAGGGTCTTCCATGCTTTGCTTGAAAAGCTTGGACGCACTTTACTAGAGGTTAGAGTATCGACCCATTTCATTATCTGGGTCCAAGAAACCATCACTTATTTCAATAGATTCGCTGGACGGAAATAAAAGACCAACGTCTACCAGAAACCGTTAAAAGGTTTTATAAAACGCTCAACATAAATGTGCTATATTTCCACTACGCGGTTATGCAAGACGAAATGAAGTATATATCAATAATCTAGTTTTATGTAGATTTTTTATCTGTGATATAACTGATGTCATCTGTTCGTAAAAGACATTTTACTTTTAAAAAAGTTAATATCTAAATCTTTGCGATATTTCTTTAAGGTATCTATTCGTTGTAATCTAAAAAAATAGGAAGAAACATTTTATTTGTACTAACATGTAATAAAGGTATATTTAAGTGTTTACACGGGTAATGTTTAACTAGTTTTACGTAAAAAAAGAAATGATGTCAGATTAGTTCATCTACGATACGATATTCTCATACTTTTTGAGAGGAAAAAACGCCAGTATGTTGGCACGTGTGTACGCGGCTGAATCCATATGATTCTGACAAACAATTCAAATCTGTCCTGACTATAAGGTTTTTTCGCTGATTTAATGGTACCAAAACTGACTTCATGAGAACTACATAAATGACTCTGAAATCGCCTAGAATGAACCAGATTACACCATTATTTTCAAAAGTGTCCGGGGTAGCAAGTCCCCTAGCTTAAGCCTGAATCCACATTCATGGAGGGCTAGCTACGCGCATGTTAATGTTTGTTTTCTTGTCACTGCGTGTTTCTTATCCATATTGTTCTTGTTTTGTTTGAAGCACAATTCGACCTTGATGATCTCGCAAGGCAGCTGTTGGACAAATACGGCCCTGACCAGACATTGGACCAGTGTAAATCCACAAACTGTCCCAAACTGGTGAATACAGGGTATGGGATAAATGCTCTCGTCATCAACCTCACATGTGAATTCATCTGTAGAGAGTAAGTTCTGTTTCTCAATAAACGCTTTTTTTACTTTACTCTTTAACACGGACACATTGGTCAAACTAAACACATTTAGAGAGAATTATTTATTGCGTTTAGACAAGAATGTGAGCTATTTCTACTTGATCATTTGGTTTACAAAAAGGATAGGATACACTTATAAATGATATCATTTTTAAACGTCAGTCACTCACTAAACATCCAATTAAGGTTGTGTATAACCGTGTAATGAAACATGTACACATTGTTGATCGGTCGTTAGTTTGGAACATGAGCGCTTAATTTTGTATATGAAATAAGAAAGTGGAATAGCTCAAGATGGTATCATTTCAGTAACGTTTTCAGTTTAACGTAACTAATTTGAAATAAGATGACTGATTTTGGGACAAAGCCCTAAATATTTCAGCTTATTTTCTTATGTTGCCCAAATATCACACGTATAGATCCAATCTGGTTTGATTAAGAACTTGGCATTTCGATGGGCTCTCGTGTTTACCGTTACATAACCATAACGACATTTGCCAGAGTGTTGCAGACGACTCTGGAAAACATTGTGGGAAAATGAGAAATGGCTCATAACGAGTAATTTCGACTTTTCCCACAATGTGTCTGCCCTATCAGAAGATTGCTTTTTCAATTTCATCATAATTTGTAATGTCGTCTGCAAATTCTTTCAATTTGACAAAGCCTAAAATTTGGCGATTGGTAATGGGTTAAACGAGCCTCCTACCATTGAAAGGATCAAACATGTTGTTTATATTGTTAATATATAAAGATTATCCATATTATCCTTCAACTTTTGACAATAACACCAACATTTACATTTTATTTGCAGGGTCCAGATTTTAGCCACACACTATTCGACAACACCTCCCTTCAAGTTTGAACATTTGATTATTTCAAAGAAATAAATACCACTGATATGAATAAACTATGAAACAAAAATAACAAAGATTTCTGTTGAATCTTTTTAAGTACGTTACAATGCTGCTTAATTGTTTACATATACTAACATGACTAATTCAATCGTTGATGAAACTGATCATCAATTTTACTTATCAACCGAAGATGTTAACAAAGAAGAACAACTAGCAGAAGTACTTTTTCCAACTATCTTTTCTTCACCTGTTAAAGAAATACATCTGTTGCTTTCTTTGTTGGGCGGGCGTTGGGGTGGGGGTGGGGGGTGGGGGTCTCTCTGTTTATCAACAAGACCAATGTCGACACTATTTCTAAGGGCGGATATCTAGTGTGACGATATCAAGGCGGAATGTAGGCTATATTTTTTACTTATTGTGTTTCAACTCTCCGCCAAATAGTAAGCGTAAGCAGAAAGATACATGATTTATCTGGTTGAGAGGATTGAAAGATGGAGACTATAAATCTAACTATTACGGGTCAGCAGACGAATTGTAATAGGAGAAAATGGACCAACCCCCTCCGCTGTAGTTTGTGGCAATGAGGAAAAGAAAACCATAAATTACTCCTTTTTGCCACTTAATCATATTGGTTTTACATCTAAGCACCCAAATTTAAGCAAAAACTTATTTTAACGGGGTTTACCAAAGGCACCATAAAGCTTGTTGAGGCATCTGATTTTAAAAGAAAATCCAGTTTATCGCCGTTTCTCAAATATACACTTTTATCTTTCACTTTTGATGTTACTAGATATAGTATCAGCATACATTCTCTATAACAAAATAAGTTTGCAGCTTGGTCAGCATAGTTTAAAAATGATTCTAAAATCTCACTACCTTGGATGTGAATTACAACAGAAGCGAGCTCTCCGAAAAAATGTCCTTAATAAAAAAAAAAAAAACAACTGTGTGTAACAAAGATTCGTAACTTCGCGTCTACGTGTACAGAATTGTCGTTACCATTAAATCTCAAAGGTGGTTTTATGTTTGTAAATGAAAAAAAGACATGCGTTTAAAAGAACTATGAAAAAAATTAACAGTTTGGGCTCACTTTCCGTTCACATCTAAGTTAGCACTTTTCTGGGGTATTCTTTTCCTATTGATAATTCGATTACGAGGAAATCTATCGAAAGAACAATCGTGGGACAGGCCACTAAACCTCAACAGAACATGGGAAAGCCGGTCGGGAATATGAGCAATGGTGCGAGAAGTATGTAGTGGTTGTCTCGATTAACAAGGTAGACTTTAAATTATAAGCGGCCCGGATAGCTCAATCGGTAGAGCGTTTGCACGGTTTTTGGAGGTTCCAGGTTCGAATCGCGGTCTGGTTGCATGTTTTTCTCACAGTGGTTACATTGGCGCTAAACGTGAATGACCTGTGATAGCTAAAGTGATAGATACTCCAAATTCGTTCCCCAAACGAATGCTGTTCCCAGAATTTCTCTTGTGTTGGGGAGTATAAAAGTAGGGGTCTAAATTTACAAGATAGAGTTAAATGCGTTAGCGGGCCGGATAGCTCAGTCGGTAGAGCGTTCGCACGGTTTGTGGAAGTTCCGAGTTTTAGTTCCGGTCTGGCTGCATGTTTATCTCATCTTGGTTACATTAACAATAAATAATGTGACGAGGTCACAATCTTTCTCTCCACGTAGTATTCGCCAATGGAAAATTCTTCCTGTGTCTTTACAACCATGTGCCAGTTCAGATGCTTTTAATGGACAACTGTATCCTTGTCATAAATTTCTAACACAGTTCTTTGAGTAGTCTTTTAACCCTTTCACCTTACTAACCAAAGCAAAAACAAGTTTTTAATCAGGGGTAGAATATCATAACTGTTCATTCTTCTCGGACAGCCTATCTGTAATTGACCAATAGCTAAAATGCGTACTTATGAATATTCATAACGGTCTAATTAAGATTGATGTAAACAAACAAATGCACGTGGACATTGCTTTGAATGGTTTCTATTCGAGGGATCAATACAATATTATAGTAAGTCCTTCACCAGGACTTGTAAAAGTCTTGCACTGAACCTTCGTATTGCAAAGTTACTCCGACAAACATTGGGTCGGGGTCATGTTTGTCGATTGGTCGGCCGGTCAGTTGGATGGGAAATGGTACATTCAACATGGACAAAACTGATTAGGACTTCGTGGACCTTGAAGGTATTTTTACACTACAGCTCGGTAGTTCAGAGTCTGGTTGCGTGTGTTTGTGGCTGTGGGTTCGAATAACCGGCTAGGTATGAAAAAAGATAATCTAACTTATAGAAAGTGTCCCCCTTTAACCTATTCTTCGAACGGTAATAAAACACAATCAAATAGAATTGTGTTCACTTCTAGTCTTAAAAGCGGGTCTGTTGAGCATTCAGCCATTATCTATCGAGGGAAGAGATACCTCCGTGATTGTGTTTCTAAAGGTATTATCTTGAAAACTGTGTTCTGTGAGTAACAAACAGTAAAATTGGTGATCAAATCAATCATCGTCACAAAATAAAATATCATTTTAATATCCTTACTCTACAGATGCTGACATCTGTGAAACGTTAATTAACGCATATCAGTGCTTTGATTTGAAAGCTTGGTTAAAAAGAGCCATGGGTTGCTTTCCATTTTTTTTTCTTTTTCTTTTTACTTGAGCGAAATGATACACCATAGTTTACAAAATAAAACGTTTAAATAGTTTACAATAGTTGCAAGACACTTGCTAAAACTTATCAAAAGGTTGTTAACGTGGTTGAAAAGCATACCTACCACGTAGATTAATGTAACTTTATAGATCTTTCATCCGTAGAGGACGTTTCATTTTAGAAAGATTAAAACCTAAATCTGTTAAATATTCCCTTTCACTGTCATGTTATATAGATATCAAAAAGACAGCTTGGAAGGGAGCACCGCACAAAAAATCGATCAAAACATTGGATCAGTCTAATGAATAAATACTCTACAGACATACTGCACCAACAGGGGAGATTAATCCGACTCTCAACAATCAATTGCACAATTATTACTTCCCTTTGATTGTTTTCATTACAGGGCCCGTTTGGGACCTGTGTCTGAAACCAACATTAACTTTACTAAACTATAGGTATGTGATGTTATTTCACTAGTACAAGACATTTTATTTTGGAAAACTTGGAAAGAAACTAGGCTAGTGTGTGGTATATGCACGGGTTAGGACCCCAGGCTAGGATTGGTGCAGCTAAACAAGGGGGTATAACTCGGAGGAGTTCGAAGGTTCCTCTGCAACGGTCCCTTGTGACGTTTACATTTTAGATACCTACTTATTCACATACACTTTCTTGCTTATAAGCATCTGAACGAATTACATGCACAGCCTTATGAACAGAGGATATGCGGGGACCATACCTTCAATAAATAGCCTGCTGTTTGTAACTTGCAGCTCTTCTGGATTAAATGAACGTTAATAGAACTTCATGACAAGCATTGTATGGATTAATGTTGCCTGTTTATGAACAAGTAAAGACAAACTATTATCGCACCAGAGACCATCTTAGCATCATTGTGTGTGGAATAAGGTCATGTAATGGTGTCCCTTCAAACACAGCGCTTTTAAGTGAACTGTAACGTCTTAGCATTGTTTGTAGACCGATTCTCGTTCAAAGGTGAGGACTTCATATTGGACTGATCCAGTTAGACACTCTACTCAGATTTATTGAGGCGAGGTGAATCCGATTCATTAAACCTCATCAATATGAAATCAATACAACTATAATCAAAGTAGTTCGAAATGTACTATGGATTCTTATTCATTTCCACCTATTCGTATGACATGGAACCCAACAGTGTAGCGTGACGGAGAGGAGAAAATAGCGTGACATGTCAGAAAGTTAATCAAACAGACATGAAAGTCCCTGAATAGAGCCACATAGGCTTTGGCAGCAGGTACTAAAGCTGGCGATATTTGATATTCATGGTGGTTCGTTACGAAAATGAAATAGATGAGATGTTTACCGGTATCTTAAATTGAAGCTGGTAAAACAAAGAACTATGAATCCTTTCATATCCATAAAATGCGTTGTATAAAGAAATGGTTCCGATGTTGTTTTTCACACCTGACCTCAACTGTTTCCCAAAACTTACAAATGACCATCTGTGGGCTAAGAAATTATTTTGAGATTTCGTAATGGAGGTAATTTTGTATTTGTTAGTGCCAAAGCTTTTTTTATGCACATAGAATAATAGTTTTTCGCATGGATGACCCTGCAGTTATCTGTTACATAGCCTTCAATGCCATGTCGGCACCAAACCAACTGAAACTTTAAAGAGATAACCTGTAGATTTTATCCGTTTTGGTGACAATTAATAATTGAATTAAGGGGACACAAGAACTCCGCGTTTGACTATCATCTTCTCTCATACTACATTCGCAGTTGACTTCAGAGAATATTGTGACAAGGGAAGAAATTCCTAATAATAAACATTATCCATTTTACTCATGTGTTTCTTTCCAATACATGTATACCAAAGAAAAGCTTTATTTTCTTATAGCTTGCATTTGTCTTAAATATTGCTTTCAGTTTAGAACATGTATATAATCAAACTTCAGAAATGTTGTCGTGTTTCTGTTTCTAATGATTCTTAGACATTGTGGAGTGGAGTCTTTAACGCTTTATCAAACGCCAAATTTCAAATAAGAAAAAATCAGTTAATGATAGCGACACTTGCTTAATCAAATATTTTATGTATTAGTTTGCATTATCATGACTCTCAAGATGATATTTGTGGGTCATATTCGTCTTTTCATTGCATTATATTTTGTATTATGATATTTTTCGCAAAGCCATATTGTTATGAAGTTTGTTGATGCTCTATGCATCAACAAATGGCTCCAAATGTGCTTGCTTTGATTGCATAGTCATCCACTGCGACAGGAGGAGAAGTTTTTCACAATGAACTATTTCTCCTTCTGTAGCAATGGTTGCTATCCACCGAGACGAGGAAATTACTTTTACGTACTATTGTGCATTGTTATGCCTTTCAAGAGGATATGTGTGGGTCATATTCGTCTTTTCATTGTATTGTGTTATGATATGCTTATATTCCTTTTTCTGGTACGCTTATTTTTGCAAAACCATATCGAAATGGAGTTAATTGATATTATGCATTAATCCATGGCTCCAAATTTGCTTCCTTTCATTACATGATAATCCGTTGCGACAGAAGATGTTTTCACAGAGAGCCATTTCTCCTTCTGTAACAATGTGTTCTATCATCAAAATGAGGAAATTAAACCACTCCTTTGTTACTTAAAATTGTGAATTGTATGTATATTGGGCCAGAGGCCTTTAATACGAATAAAACATATTGTTTTGTATTGTATTGTAAATGTTCGACTGTCGCAAATCAAGAGTTTGCAGACGACATTTCCAAATATGATAAAATTGAAAAAAGATCTTCAGATAGAGCAGAAAACAATGTGTGAAAAAGAAAAATTCTCTTCACGAGCAATTTCTCCTTTTCCAACAATGTTTTACAGTGTCGCCTGCAACAAAGTTGTTAACTATCGTTATTGTTTGGTAATGCCTTAAGAGTACTACGAGGAATCGACACCGGGAACATTCGCTCCAATTTTGAAATCAGCGCTTTTTCAGACATCATTCCATGATGTCATGCTACACACGTAGCTTTAATCATGACATCAATTATAACCAGCCAGTTCAGGGGTCGAGGTTATCAGTAACGACAGCGCACCTGTCGAACATAATGTCCGGACCCTTGAAAAATAATTATCCCAATACATTGTTTATACTTCTTAGTGCAACTAGTGAATATTAGACAAACGTATTATGCTTTTATAAAAATGATTTACGAAATTCTCTGTAAGCTAGTTTATACGAAGGAATGGTTGGGTTCAAATCCCAGAGAGGGATGTGGATTTTCATGAGAGGTAGCCTCCCAATTGACAAACGGAATGCCGATGGTTCTTCCCGGATTGACCAGCTCTTATAGGCAGTTGAGTATGGGGTTTTGTTCCACCATTAAGAGTCAAACATCGCAGCATAACTGAACTATTGTTGACGCGACTTAAACCCATACAAATAGTGTTACTGTTTGATGAACACTCGTGATTGGAGTATATTAGTTAGGATATAAATAACCATAACTATTGGGATCCCTGGTTCAGGAACCATCTGAAGGACTGTCTACCTCTGCAGTTTTAGGAGTGCACTTTTGCTAGATTAAGTACAAGTCAATTAAAATTAAATCCATGGAATCTGTACCATTACAGATACAATATTGACACGGATGATGGGAACACACCGAGCTTACAACAAACCCTGGAACTTAATATTTACTGATGTTGAGTGTGTAATGTATAAAAACAAGAGCAAACTCACATTTTTTCTTAAATGATATAATCTGTTTTTCATTCATAATGTTATGGTATAAAGGCCATTTTAGAACATGACGGGACCCAGTCAATAACAGCTGCAGGTACCAGCCATCTATTGATTCACGGAATTGGTCCACCAAGATAAGAACCGTCTGTTGGATATGGTTTCATCTTGCCCCAATCCACATGCTATGTTATACTCGCTATAGTGTTTAGAATCATCTTAAATCCGTTCTGCATCGTACACAATTGCATCTGCTCCGAAACACTTGAGGAACCGCTGCATCAAAAGAATAAATTGCTCATGATGAGAAATTTTAATCTTTTGTCACAAAGGTTTCTACAAATACCATACGCATCTTTTATTTCCGTGGTATTCTGACAATTCTTTCAATTTGGACAAATCAAATATTCCATACATGGGGACGTGTAAAGGTAGGGAGATTGATTCCATGAACCCGCGATTTTAGATTCAAGTTTGAGGAATTCGTTCTCAGATATGTCTTTTATACAAAGCGAAACAATCATTTCGAGTAAATAGGTTTAGGCCGGTCAAGGGCAACGCTTGTGTTCTTACAGTACTAGAACCGACCAAGTAAATTGGTGGCTGGCCTATGCTCTAACCTATTTTCTACTCTGGGTATCTTTTCTCAGCAAAATTATACAGATATTTAAGGTTTTGGAAAGTAGACGACACAAAAATCTATTTTTAGAATATCACCCCACCCCCCCACTCCCCGCATTCTAAGGGTTAGACAAACGTTCTTTCCTTGGCAATACAGAAATTGTAGAATAAGTTTCTACAAATAATCATGTATTATATATAAACCATTCGAGGGGTCTGCAGTGGTAAACACAATGTCCGTAGTTTTGTGTTAAGGTTTGTCATTGTCACCGTCAATGTATGTCATGTTTAGTATGAGATTCATGTCAAAACATAGAAAACGTAAATGCAAATTATTTACATACATACAAAACAGAAATCCTCAATATATACTCATATACATACATATATATATAAATGCAAAATAAACGTAGAATGACGGAACAAATAATGTGAACCAACTCGTATGTCCATAGAAATCCACATGGTAATCCCACGTGACCATCCATCAATGTGGTTTGCAAAACGAGGCTGCAATTACACACATAACCCATCTACTATCCACAAAATTGTATGATTAATTTAAAATGCAACACATTACCTATAATGTATTTCACAACAAATGTACCCTACGGCAAAAGTATTCGATTTGAGCCTCAGTCGCATAAATGAGAACAATGTTTTAAATGAATAGAAACAGCTTTGTGCAAGTCAGTTTGTACATAATCTTAAATAACCCCTTTGTCACCGGCTGGACCAGATAGTGTAGCCAGAAGTATATGGACATACGAGCAAGCCAATGAAAAACATATGAGCACTACTTAAATGGGAAAAATATGGCGACCAGCCACATTTATTACCTTTAAATGCTTAACTTTGTAAATAATATCTCTGTCATGGTCAACTCAACTGGCAAAGAATATATGAAATGCGATTTAAAACAAAAAGAAAAAGGATCAAAACGAAGAATACCCTTGTGTCAGAAAGAGTAAAACAAAATCAAAAGTTCTATAGAAGCTACGATTGAGCGAGATATTGAGCAGGTTAGTGGTAAAAGGGAGGACAAACTTTGTCACCTTGTAGATTTTAGACGAGTTAAAACCATTACAAATAACCGAGAAAAACATACATACACTAACATGTCCGATTGTCACATAAGGATAGTCTAAACAAATCAAATACTAAATATCAATCACACAGCCGATGCCAGTTATTAAGTCATGGCTGGAGAGAGAGAGAGCAAGTTATTCTAGACAAGTTGATCTCATTGGTATGAAACATTTTGGAGCACTTAGTAATATTATGTCAGAATGACTCTTTTTTGGCAAAACAACTTAAAGTTTGATGAGAAATATATTTTTGGCAAAGGCGATTTCGATTACAGTCTGGGCTAAAGCATCGTACCCAATCCATTCAACCCAAGAAACATGTGTACTAGTCAACAATGTGAAATGTTATGGTTAAAGAAGTTCCGTCCCATGGTTTCGAGTGAATAAAATTAGTAAGCCATGCGGGGTCAAGGTCAAACATTGTCCGCCGTGTACCGTTCCGGTTACTCAGTGTAATATAGAAAAACACCGGTATCCTCTTGAAGATACCCAATCGCTGGCACCCGTTCTGTGAGTCAAGTTTCTACCGGTTACACCATACTTTATTTACATGTGTTAGTTTGTTAGATGTGCGTCGGTCCTCTCCGCTTGTCGAATAAAGAAAATCAGTCAACCTTGTCTAGGGCGACCACTCTTAATGCGCTTATTTGGGATGCTATCTTTACACAGTCTGCAAGCCATGGATAAATATACTGGAGCTTCCACCACAACGTGCAAACTGTATCAAGCCGATGGTATCCCATAGTAACAACAGTACTGTGGTCATTTAGTACAAGATCGGCTGAACGTACTTGGACTGCACACTACCACTACTACGTCAGGCCGACAGGCTGTTACTGTTATAAAGCTGTGAAAAGGTAGTAAGAAGTTAATATATATTAGCGGTGCGGTTATTGTTAATGGATGAGTTGTTTGTGAGTAGATTTGTATGTACTAGGCCCCGTTACATAATTAACGCTGGGAAAACCGTGATTAAAGCGCCAATCTAACTTTTTACCGAACCAGGGTTAGGTTAGACTCTTTTAATTGAGTAACACTGTTATCGTCTTTAATTGAGAAGATTTGCACAAATCAATTTGATTTGTCTTAAAGATGGACGATGTTCCTCAAGTGAAGTATAAACGCTAAAATTTAAAGACAGACTTTTTCAGACCCATCTTTTCTTTTAATCTTTCCTCTATTTAGTCTTCTGTGAATTAGGCAGATGACTGAGATAGTCAAAATGCAAATCTGTACTTAGACTGTGCGTACAACTTAATATCTTTAAATCTCTCAAACCCATGGACAAAGCAAAGCAAAACTTTTCATATCTAGCCTGCAGTCCATTGGTTGAAACATTAAGGAAACATCTTCAAATTTCTAATTACAAGAACGAGTGTACAAACAATGCATTTGAAATATAAAAACGGGTTTCCTATCCTACCAATACCTGAATTCTTTAACTATAAATCTGCATATTTGAATATAAAAAATGGATTTCTATCAAAGACTTTGGCCTTTGTATCAATACTGATAAAAACAAAGTTTGTAACAGGTTTTACACACACCACTATACGTTATTGTGTTAGTAAGAAAAGTAAACTAGTAATGCGTTAGATATGAAAATCTCTTTATTGCATAAGATGAGTAAGAAAACTAAAATATATACTATCCGCACACAGCAAATCTAGGTCAAATTGGAAGCTCTTTAAAATTTTCCATATCATTACCAAGGCTGGTTTTGTTCATATTGGCATAAAAATAACATCTATAATAGCCATCTCAGCTATGAAACAAAACCATTATTACATAGGTCCTGTTTACAACTATGTTACTACTTATGAAATATATGTGTATCATGTTTTATTTTTATATCGGTTGATACATATCTTTCAAATGAGCTGATCTGAGTATCTTTTTCAGCAGTTTTGAAACATTTTCATCAGAGATTCTATCTATGTATTGATTGCATGATCCTCCTTTCCAACTGCAGATTAACCTGGTAGAATGTGAGCAACATATGGTTTATATGGGATTTAACACCATGACAACAATATTTCATGTATGTTACTGCTTTCCTGGAGTCACCAGTACTAGGCTAGGTCTCTGAGGTCTCTTGCCAAAGGACACTCCTTTGAAACCAGAGATTCTGGTTGGGCTCCAACCCAGGACCCCAAGTTTAAGTCCCCAACCCTAACCACTTGGTCATTTAAGAACCCTGTAAGCATCATATACCAGTCTATAACATCCAAATGTTACTGTGGCCAAGATGCTTAGAGGAAGCAGCAGACATTTGTTATATTATGCTATCCAATGAGTAGAATTGTCTCCATCAAGTTTATCTACAGTTGTTCTAAATAATAGCAATCCTATTATGTCACAGTTTCATTTATCCCAGTTTCATTTATCCCATTGCATAATATACAACACAGGCACAAGTGGGCAATATTGATGAATGTAGTGGGCAATATTGATGAATGTTCAATACCAAACACAGTTCCTCTAGAGTAACCTCTACCATACAAATATAAAAACACATATACCAGTAAATACATTGTTTTTCAAAAAAGAGCATGAATTTGGTTCAAAAAATCAGACTTGGATAACTTTATTTCATGAAAATAGGTTTGATATGATTTTTCTCTTTAAAGTGCATAAAATTACAATGCATTTTACTCCAATACAGACAAGAGCAGCTGAGTTAGGGAACATTTGTCACACACCATAAGCATATCATATCATATATCTAATTTTCTATTTTAGATCATTTCAATGTGTTTAACAATCAAAAGTTAGGAGACCGCCTAGAGGAAATGAGTCCTATGTTACATGTAAGGAGTGAATCTCTATCAATAACCCATGTTCAGTTCACAGTAAATGGACAATGAGTGAATGTTAACAAAGTTATATTAATGATAGTAATGTACTTCATGCAACCATAGTAATTCAGAACGAAAAAATGGGTCAGTCTATCAAACTTATGGTAGAGCCATTCTCATCATTACAAACATTGTAATTGAATGATGAATGCATTTCATACAGCTGAATACGATCTTTACATGTGCAATAAAATAGAACTTTTACCAAGAAAATATTAATAATGGCAAATACCACATTTCAAATCAATTTAAGATCAATAAATAAAACTTGACCGTCCCCATTTTTTCGTTTCGAAGATAAAATGTTAATAATTAAGGCACTCTGTGAGTATCTATCAATGGTTTCGTGAATACCAACACTACAAGCAGGTTTGTTAATCATGTAGAAATATGGGACAAATTCAATAATGCTACAGTAATGTTTTTCTAACATGTTTTCTACAACCCTTATCATTTTTTGCTATAATGTATTCATTTTTCATTACTAAAACAAAATGTCAAAACCCATAATACTAGGTTATAGAGCATTAATACATATCAGGGGGTTAGAACTATAGTAACATAGAAGCATTGTTATCAAATAGGCTATTTTTAACCACTAACTCTGATATAGGTAAATCAAATCATATTTAAAATAAGCTTTCAAACTTGCAAAAAATCAAATTGCCTTTTATAAAATATTTTTCAATTGTAGCCATTAATATGACATATTACCCTGAATTAGTAATCTCACACATAAGATAAACTTTAAAACATTTATTTTGTTCTAGCCCTTCTTGATTTTCTTTTACAAGCTATGGCTCTCTGGTAGTCCAATGAATTTTGTTTTTACAAATGTAGATTTTCCACAACTAACAAAACTTTTCATGATATTCATTGTTGGACAAAGCATAAACAATGTTGTATGAAAACACCATCATCATCCAAAGGACTTTTCTGTACGATAATCCCATTTACTGAACTTTGATGTCTCTATCAAAGACCTCATTTAGGTAAACAAAGTGACCACTATACTGATTCTTACAGCCAAATGCAAAATAAATGGGTACTTATTAAAAAAGCCAGAACAAATTGCATGTTTTAAAGTCATACTTGAATATTACCAACAAAAATGGTTAAGCCTGGTTAAAAAGCATTCTACTAACATAACAATGTCTATTGAAGAGGCTCAACTCAGATTAAAATTTTTGGCATATAGGATGTCACTACTATCAGATTCTAACAAAGTACTACAATGTTTGCATAACAACTCTTAAATATGTTAATACAATTTAGCCAATTAGGTAGTCAATATTTCAGAGCAAAACTATAGCCAGTCATTCCAATACAGTTGGGGACATTAACTGGTCTTGCACCAAAACTCCCAAATGACCTAAATAAATGTGAATATTCATGGAAAGGTGAGATGTATATCTGCTCCATGTTAAGGTCTGTACAGATTTCATACCCTGCATAATTTGCTACCTCTAGTAGAACAATATAACACATCATAACATCTATTTACAAGTAATTCTATTAATGAATCTTGACCTGTGATGGTGTCCTTGCTGGTGCTGTGACTTGTTCTTACAAGTTATCTGTTGTCAGCAAACATACTTAACTCTTTACCACCTGCAGACATTGTTTTAACTTGAAGCAGACGACTTTAGAAAAGCTTTGTAAACATGTCAAAAACCTTTAAGTTCTGCTGATGTGATTTGTGAATATATTGAAAAAGCATTGTGGCAAAAGGAGAAATTGTTTGTCACAAGCAATTTCTCCTTTTGTCACAATGTTTTTTGAAAGTCGTCTATTTCAAGATGCAAAAATGTGGCGTTAGGTGGCAATGTTGTAATGAAAATGTGAAAGTATATACCCGGTAACTTTTCTGTTTTTGAGGAATTTGAAGATGAAAGCAAAGAAACTGAATTAATGCGGACATAATAAAATGCATCTTTGTTAAATGTAGCAGGAAACCATTATGACAAAAGGAGGTTACTTTATATATATATATTTTATTTTAACATTAAATATTCCTTTTGAAACCATTCAAGATCTTGAAATCATGTTTCAAAGCTTTAATCCAGAGGATGCGATCCATGACAATGAAAACAAGTTTACGACTTAACTAAGACACCCTTCTGATCCTTTGTACATACGGTTTTATATCATTACAAAATGGAAGACTTAACAAAAGCACAAGTAATGATTAACCATCATGTGTAAAGCATGAAACAAATCAGCACCAGGGTTTTATTAATAGTTCTATTGGAAGCCCTATGGAGTGTGAAGGTGAACCTCAATTTACCCTTTATAATGCTTCATTCTCATTCATAATGAATACTTATCTCAAATAATGACCAAATCTTTCAAAGCTTTGTCTTTATATTCTCCAAAACTTTGACATGGTCAGTAGCAATCATTAAATTAATCAAACAGGATTGTACAAATATAACAAAAGAAAAGTGATGTATATCTAATTATATGAGTCAAGACTTGAGAAAAAGCCACATTGCATCCAGCACAACACCACCAGGTCTTGGTTTCTTGAGTATATCAGCAGGTACGTGTGGAAGACTTCAGTAAATTCCAAGTCTCACAGAGTATTTACAGACCACAATAAAAATAAAATAATATGTTTCATATTCATTGCATAGATGATTATTTGAATGATTAATCTAAACATGTTTGAAATAGAAGCACACAAAGGATGAAGGTAAAACTTTTAACATGTTTGAAATAGAAGCACACAAAAGATGAAGGTAAAACTTAGTAACATATCTTTTTTATCTAAAACTATCCTATTAATCCAATGCAATTACTCAGGCGAATTAGAAGTTAGTGTTGTTATAACCATTCAAATGCCTGCCAAAATATAAGACAATTCCCAAGCTTAATATCTTGTTTTCATACTAGCTGTTGATATCTTGATATGATTGGTTAGGAACATTACATACCTATATGAACAATGTTTTAGCTTAGAGTTAGTTCTAATCAAATAGAACTCGATAGTTTCCTTACGTCTTGTCAATGTTTTTTCAGGAATAATGGTTTGATACAAGTGACCTCAACAATTCGGAACCGAGATCACCACCATGTTTTGAATTTCTTAAAGAAAGAATTTAAGAATCTTGTCTCATGTTGTCTCATAACTCTGATAATTATTCAAGCTGTCTAACATTGTCTATGTAATACATCTTATTAGCTTCAATTGAAAAAGAATATGTTGACCATAACCATTTAAGGTGTCCCATATTTGTTATTGTACAATATGAATTGCTTATTACTATTTGTAGAACAAGCAATACATTTGGGAAAATGAAAAATGAAGATAAATAAAGAGGCTACACAGAAAACATCAAGAGAAACTAAGAAGTACCTATTTATAAACAACTCCAAAATATTTCACACATAATTTTCGAAGGAACCTGCTTCAGGCAAAAATGAAGAATCAGTCCAATTATAAAAAAAAAAAGATTCAGAAAAACAACAATGATAATGAAAATCATTAATTAGGAAATATTAATCAAATAAATCCTGCATCTGTCCCATAACTTCATTGATTCATGAAACAGATGTTCAAATGATTGTATTAATTTGTACAAAAATAAGCAGTATAAACAGTTATCACATGGGTGGGGTTTTAGTAACAAAGTTTACATGTGGTAAAAGAAGCAACAGTGGTAAATTTTCAATATCTGGACAGTGCATATCTATTTAGACATTTAAAATGAAAGCATCCCTACCAACCTATAACCTTTAAACAATTACTCAATAGTTCTTCTCTTTGACACAAGAAAAATATTTCTTACCATCTGCTGTTGTTACCAACATCAACAGCAGTCTTCAATTACTTTATGCATGAATGAGCTCAGGAAATCTTTAACCTATTAAAAAGTTACATGTTCAGCACACAATCTTTTAAATCCATCACTCTGCTATCCAAACAGAATTAATTCACGAAACTACACATATCAATCTTACAAGAAACTAATAACCTTGTGGTGTTAAAGCTATTTCGATCTAATCCAAAATGTTCCTATTTAAAGGACTCATAGATGTTTAAGGCAAATGCTAGAGACATTTCTCCACAAGAGTATGTTGATTTCAGAGTCTTTGTTGTGAAACATTTGTAATATGGTATGAATGCTTTCCTGGAAATAAGGCTTCATTAACCAGACCAATATATGGCATACAGCCGCGGACATGTTGATATGTGTTATGTGTACATGGACGGTATTAGATTAGATAGTTTACAAAATGTCTATAAAAAAAAAAGAGCATCTTTAATAGCACAGAAATACTTATCATTCCCAATATCTAGTCAAATATGTAAAATTGGCCACTTTAGGCAGGGTCATATTACATCAATGTCCTTCAAAGACAGAAATAAAACTCAACCAAATCTACAGTGGTTCATTCTGTCTTCATCTACTTTTGTATTCTTTTGTAAATATCAAAATTAAAGTTACAGACTTCTTTCTTTACTATCATAGCTTTACAAAGTTACTTACATAATTTGATAAAGAATATACAGTGTATAGGTAAAGTATTTATTGATGCTATCAAAAATGGTCCTTACTAGGCATAAAAAGCGGTGGAAAATCATAGTATTTATCCTTGAGTATAATGTACAGCGAAACATGTGTAAATGATATGACAATGTAAACCTTCTATACAGAAAGATATCATGTATAAATGCAATTTACAACTCCCATATGGGATTTTAACAAGCTCTCAGATTTGAGGAACTCTGTAACAGAAAGATTAAAATAAAACCAAATTAATCTCATCATCTTTCTAACTAATACTAACAAAAAATATGAAATAAACAGTTTTTCTTTACTCTGAAATCCTGCGATTTTGACCCTATGTACCATGTTCATCAAACTTCAAGTTGACAGCACACAAAGCCATTGAGACAAAACGAAAAATTGCTTAATATTAAACAAAATTTCCTTCAGTCATAATGGCTAAAAGCTTATTTCTCAAAAAAAAAAGTCTTTATTAAGTTTTATTTAAATTAAACAAAACTTTAAAAACCAACTATAGAGAGTTCAATGCAACTTTAGCAAGTCTTTCACAGACCATCATATTGTGTTGCATTGAATTCTCAATATGAAGGTTAGCATGTTATCACCCTCCGTCAAGTTTCAAGTTTCTAAATACTATCAAGTAATCAATCAATTGGGCATCTATCAAATATTATTCCTTTTTCACAATGCTTCAAGAGAAATCATAATATACCTAAATGCCATAGACTTAGGAACAACTGTCTGTCTGTACCAAATATAAAATGAACAAAAAAAAAACTGATTCCAAACATAAAAGGAACTGCTTTAAACAACCATAACTATCTTGCAAAGAGTCCTAATTATACACAACTTTGCCATTACCGACAATCCAAAAGAGATTTCTTTTACAAATTCAAGGATAAATACTTCCATAAAATCATAAAGGATATAATACAAAAAAAGGCTATAGATTCACAACAGTTCAAGGTAATGAGATTCAATGTACATAATATGTAATAAGTACCCTTCTAATAATGGGACCAGTGCACACAAACCTTGACAAATGAATTGTGGTCGGAAATTATTGTAGATATTTCACCCAATTAAACTAATTCAGATTTATCCTTTAACCCTTAACTCCATTATTTTGATACAATTCTTTGCAGAAGTCTTTTGAAATCACATAAAAGAAAAAGATTAATTGCACTTAATGAGCAACATATCCTATAGTTATAGCTGATATTATGAAGATGTATGTTATTCATGCTCTATTTTATAAATTCTGATGTACCTTTGAATGTGAATAAGTCACAAATGTTTTTATAAGGGGATTAGAATACATCTTCCACTAATAAAATACGAAAACTTATACAAGTTTGAACAGGCATATTCAGCTAATGAAAACCACAAGCTTGTTGTATCAAGTAAACCATATCAAAGACCTGAATTCTTATCTAAATGAAGGAAAAAGTAATGAAGCAAAAAGTAATTTGGACAGGTAGTATCAAATTATTGACTCAAGGTAGCTTAATTTAACATTTCTTATTTCAATACCACCTGTTTAAAAATTGCGGTCAAACTTCTATTGCCTAAAGATATTCATTTGTATCAATGTTTCTTTTTGTTCTTTTTTTTATCATTTCCTATTGGTCACAAATACTCTTTTTCTCTAAATCCAGAAGTTTGTTCATGTGGGGTACAATACTGTGTCAACATTTCTGCAGTTATGTTATGACTCCTTGATTTACAAAGTAGTGGGCTAGGTGTCTGAGGTGTCTTGCCAAATGAGACTCCAAGGAATCCAGAGGTACCAGTGAGGCTCCAACATGGGACTCCAAGTTTAAAGAATGCCACCTCCACCTGCAAACCTTAACCTCTGTATCTAAAAGACAGAAATTCATTTTCATTGTTTGAAATTGCCAACTGCTTTTCTTTAAGATGATATTAAGTTTATTTAGTATAATTGAGTGAAATAGATACATATCATACACTGTATTGCATAATCTGTCCACAATTCCTTTTCCAAGAGTGACCCATACACTACAGAAAGACATATTAATCACCTCTAAACCATGGTTACGGAGGTTTGAGCATTATCTAACTCATAGAAGCTTTATCTAAATGCAAAAAGGTTAATAAAACACCTAAGTCAAACTTTGAGTTCTTTGAGATTCAAATTTCTACGAATTATTTCTAAACAGTGACAAAAATGAAAATATACTTATCCTGACCAAATTCTTTTGTTTTATTGAGTTTAACATGCATCAATTAATCCTTATAGTGCTGAAACCCACCTCATGTTTATAAAAACAGGTTGGATCCAGGCCAGCTACCAAGTAAATTGGCCGCTGGCCTGTGATCTGACCTGATTGCTACTCTGAGTATTTTTCTTCATCAAATTAAGCAGATATTTAAGGTTTTGAAAAGCAGACACAAAAATCTATTTTTAGAAAATTACCCAGCATTCCAAGGATTAAAAAAGCAATTTCTATTAATATTCACGATATTCATTGCCACTTGGTAATTTTTCATTGGTGCCTCCAGCTGCAAAGTCCTCAGAACACAGAAAAAAAAGAAATTGCTTGTCACAAGTAATTTCTCAATATGTTACAATGATTTCATAATATTTATGCTAAAGGGCCCATTCGACACTGTATGTGTGGTGTAGAGGGCTATATACATGTTGATATGAATGTACATTTTCTATCATACAAATGATTGTCATTATGCTTTCTAATTTTTATGAGCAAATTGTACAGTTTCTATCAGGACATTTGTAGCCGAAGACCTCAAAGCATTAACCAATATAACAAAAACATATCCAAAAGAATCTTGCAAAAAGAGACAAATAACCAACATATACGATTGTAGCAAAAGTTAAAAAAGAAATGTTAATTCATTTTTATCCCTATATTTCCAAATTGCATCAAAGCATTTTAATGCAAAAGAGCCTCTTTCAGCATCTGGTAAAGCAAAAGTGCATAACTGCTCATAACTGGCAAAACTGCATCTGATTTTAAGGTTATAAATGGCATGTTGTTCTTTTAAGTTTACTATATTTACCAACACAATTAAGTCATGAGCAAAGAAATATGAATCTCAAAGAAGAAAAAGTTTGTGCATAGTAATTCAATTTCCCCTTAGATGCCATGAAAATCACCATTGTGACATATAAGAGATTGTTTAAACATGATATACGTCTCTTAAGCACATAATGGCATCATATGTGTTATTAGCACACCATATGTCAAACATTAAGAATGAAAAAAGTTGTAAACTAAAAAAGTTGCATGGTTATCCAAGGGGTGTTAAAGTGACATTTTGGGCATGTAAAAAACATGTATTATGTATTAATAACAAGTGGTATTCTGAGTATATGAACAGAGAAAATTCATGGTGCAAAAACAACCAACAAGAATGTATATATAACAAAATATGGTTTAACATAATGTATATCTACAGATTGTTACCATCCCAAACTAAGCTAAAATCTTAAGCCCTATCAAGCACAAATAAGTCCTGCAGATTTCTGAATGCAGAAATCTTCCTAAGGAAATGCACCTTTAACTGAGCAGCCAAGAAACAACTGTGAGAAAAAATGTTCTTATAACCAAACATTAATCAAGGGTTCAGTGCAATCAAATAGTTACTTACTATAGCTTTACATTGAACTCTCAACTTCTACTTTTGTAACATTATTCCTTGGGTGATCTGCCGTAGGCGGCTTGCAGTGAGTATATTAAGTAGTATATGATTGTATTAAGTACAAATTTTGTTCTAAATGCAGCTCTTTTGTTGAGTCAACAGGAAAAAAGAGATATCACATTTGTTCAGTTCTGAAGCACATGTAAACCAAAGTACTTTGATCTTGTACAGTACAAAGTTGCCCACCAAGATTTTAACATACAACCATTTACATGATGTGTCAATGAAGTATTATGACTTATTTATTAGTATTTAAGTAAAATTGTGATTCCTGGCTTAAAAAAAAAGAAATAACATATCAGCATTCCTAGTTACTTTCAACTTAGGCATCTTAATAAATTCTTACACAATGACTTCAAAGCCAGAAAAGATCAAATGATTAGATAAAATACGGAAGATGGGATACAGGGAAATATAACTGACCATGATCAGAGAGATTCCTGACATCAAATCGATGCAACTCAGGACACATACAAAATTTTACAGATGGAAATATAAACATTCAAATATATCTACATACCTTATCAAATTGAGAATTTGGCAGAAAAAGTAAAAAAAAAAAAAAACTAGTAGATTATGACTTTGATGAGCAACCTACAACTGCAGGAAAAGCATACACAGGTAATAAGTTACTAAGTTTACACAGGTAACAAGTTACTTAGTATACACAGGTAACAAGTAACTGTCATCACGGGAAATGTTGAATTGTGCTCATATGTGATCTACACTGTATGAAACTATCCCAGGATATGATTCTCATGGTGCAGAAATAATTATTCTTGATTTAGCCAACCATATAAACATTTGACACAAAAAGACAAGACAGAATAATATCTTAACTTGAATATCCCAAACATCTTTAACATTTCCCATGATGCACTTTCAATTTTCCGTTCTTTCATATTCGATGTGCTCTGAAACATGTGGATAATCTCTCCTTCTGTAAACAAGGGTTGACTCAACAAAATGTGACGATAAAACTCGACATAATTCACAAGATGATTTGATATGCATACCCGTTTTTAATTGGCACAGACGTAATTGACACCATTAGCCAATGAGAAACCATCGCCAAACAAACAACACTTTCTGTCTCCAAACACTACATTTTTTTGCAGTGAAGTTTGATGATTTAGTGCAAGACTACAGCAAGTCATTTACAATGAGGAAGGACTTGATTTAGTCTTGCACTGAACCCACATATTGGTCAATGGTATCATAGGCTAAGGACAAACTAACTCTGATCACAAAG
The DNA here is from genome assembly GCA_947846245.1 of Cerastoderma edule. Lineage (NCBI taxonomy): Eukaryota > Metazoa > Mollusca > Bivalvia > Cardiida > Cardiidae > Cerastoderma > Cerastoderma edule. The sequence continues at coordinate 281,345 of OX401407.1, forward strand.
TTGACATCATTTGCAGACTGGTACAATAAATTCTCACAACACCAAATAAAGTAGACCTTTTAGCGCCCTTCAATATTCGTTAAAAAAAGAGAGTTAGTATAAATGATTAGTAACAAGGCACTTTTCATGATATACATATTGGCACTTTGTCGACTCCGATAATACACATACATGATAACAACAGTGATAAATGTTATGTTATAAATCTCATCTCATATCCATATATATAGAAAAACAAGAAAACAACTGTTAATTCAGTCCATAAACTCTCTCTATCAAATCTCAACTCCTCTAGCTGGGCACAGTTAGTTGCAAATAAAAGGCATATCAGCGAAACGTGGTGTACACATGTTGCTAGTAAGGTAGTTGTTATTACTGGTATCAAGTCTTTGTGAATAGGCCAAGCCATTTGCTTATAAACTCCAGGACTCTGGCAGCACATAGTCTCTCATGGACCCCCGCATCAGGGTTTCCTTCCCTAAACAAGGTTCGGAAACGCTTCAATCCTTCTTGAGAAATTGCAACTGGCCGTTCATATCAAACGGCATGGCGGCCATCATGGGGAAACCTTTGGACTGATGCATTGTGGTTGGTGTCTGCGCCAAGGACAGGTTAGAAGGCAGCTGCAGATTAGTGAAATAAAGAGATAGGTTAGTTCTCAATATGGCTACAGTAAATAAGACTTCATAAAAGCAATGGAAGTAAATTGTTTCAGGTATTTCAATAAAAATGTGCAGCAGACAACACAGGAAAAATCATTGTCATTTATATGGTACTTATAAATTTTGTACCAAAAGAAAAAGAAAAACCGAACTTCAGTATCCAATAGATTATCAATTATGTCCAATAGTCAAACTTTGTGGATAGACATATTTTGATACTTCCATCACCTTCATAAAGCACATGTATTATTGAATCAGTATTATGTAAATGCCATTCTGACTGTAGAGCAAGGACAAAAGTTATTGGTCGTGTTATACCTGTAAAGACAGTACTAAAAGATTTGCTGATTAAAGTGTGCAGTTGGTTTTAGAAGTATTGACACCATGCTAAAGGCAAATAACATGCTTTATAAATAAAAGACAATTAATAAGAACAGTGATAGTTTAAATGACCCAAGTTTTAGAGTTGTGATATAAGCCATACAATTAGTTACATCTACGGGGCATTTAGGATACTTGGTCCATTTCCCAAATTGTATTGGATCTTATTTTGTCTTGATAGTTTGAGGAAATTTGGGTAAAAGTTTATCTTATCAGTTTTATGTTATAAACAGACTGACTACAAATACATTTTTAAGGATGTTGCCAGTGATAAGTGGCCTACCAATAGTCAGCAATAGGGCAATATTCCTATGTTGACTCCCATCAATTTAGTTGTTCCTGTGTGAAAACCCAGTACTCATACAATTGACAACTTAACAATGTTATATTCATACAACACTGTTACCAGGGCTTGAATAACTCAAACTTTCCCTGCCTGTATCTAGTTAATCTTTTGATATAACCTTCCATCCATAGATAACTATGTAAAAGGGAATGGCTTTTTGAAGAATCTGATAGACATGCCTATTGTGGGAAGAAAGTTAAAACTACACTACTTAAACAGGAAATCATCCATATAAAGCGATTATACTGTGTAAAAACAGAAAGGCTTAAAAGTACTACTGACCGGTAGAAAAGCAGAAGGATGGGACAAACAAAAGGTTAAGATTATCAAACCCATTCTCTCATTTGAAATTTTGCCACGGATCCATAAAATCTTCTGTTTGACATTTGGTTGAACCCATGGCAACTTGGGAAGAATGCTTGTACAAAGCAATATTTCTCATTTTGTCACAGTGGTTTCTTGTATCTTTTGCCGCAGGAGTGCTAAAGTGAGTATCATTGAAGTCATGGGTTAATATACAGGTATCCAACCTATGATAAAGAGAAACTGTTAATCTTTGACATTGGCAATCACATCTACTCTGTTAATTAAGACATTCCAGACAAAGATAGGACGTATGTGGCCACTAGACAAAGCTCAATAAATCCTAACAAGAGTGTTATCATGATATAATAGTGTAAAATCTGCATGGGCTGACTAACGGCAGGCGTACTGTTAAAGGGTACTTGTGACCAAAATAAATATCTAGAATTCTCAGTCTTTTCCATATTTGGCAAAAATCAATGTTTGAAGTTATCAAGGAATTTTGGCACTTAAAGGAATGTGAAGATGTTGCTAGCTTAAAACTAAAGCCATTGGACAATAACATCAGAATTAGCAGAGCAATTAAAGAAAAACATAGAATACACATTTACTTTCTCACTAATTTTTTGTTGAACAGTTTTATTTCTTGAGTTAAACCTTATCATGTTAAAATAATGAGGTCACTGCGTATTCCATTTTGAAAAAAAAAAAAAAAATTTAGTCACAAAATAACATTGTGTTGGTTGTCATGGTTACAAAGAGAGCAAGGTTATTTACTAAAAGCATGGTGTGGGAAATGAACACAAGTATGCTAAGGTAATATTAATATCTCTCACTTGGAAACTCCGATTAAAATGTGACAACATTATTGTTCACTATGCAATACAAATTGAACCATTGGCACATCTTTAATCCACAAACTGTTAGTATTGCCTTATTAGTACCATACATATAAATATATCAACCTTAGTGATGGTATGAATAAATATGGTGAGAATCAGTATTTTTTCACCTTGATACAAAAACACAGAGAAGCATGAACTCGTTACTCCATGGAATGGAAATGTTGCTACACTTCAGACAATGCTAAACACTGTCCATCTTGTTGTTGATGTTTGTAGTTGGTTACATTTCCTTGCAATTCAGAAAGAAGCATGGAGTAGCGATAATAGCATGAAAGGATGATACAAACTACTGATTATCTAGTGCATGATCACAAAAAATAGCAACTGAACTGTTTCCAGGTGATATTAGGTATTATTTGTTTCACTTGTCATGTTATTGTTGGTAGCTTAGAAAGACAGAGAGAGCTGCTGTATCAGAGACTGGTTCTTGTTCTACTGTCATGGTTACAGACTCACACTGCCACCTTAACCAGCAGGGTAAACACTTGCACAATATCTATAGAATTAACCACCACCTACACCACCTAATTTAGCTCTATATCATATTAATAACTTTAAAGCTCTCTATTCCTTGTCATGTCAATTAATGTCAGAAGTCAAGGTTGTCGTCATGGAAACGTAATGTCTGTCCTGGACTGAACAAAACAAGTCATCTTTAAAGGCACAATTTCAGTGTATCATCTTTTTTTTTTAATTCTATTTGTACATTAACAATAATTGCACAATAACAGATCACAAGAAACATGGTTATTTCATTGATCCTATCGGCATGTAAAATTTAAAGGCATCAAAGCCGTACGGTTCCCTGCCCCCAATCAATTTCATCAACATCTTAAGATTGTACCATTTTGTGAATCTTTCAGCCAGTAAAGATTTTGAAACCAACATCACATAACACACTGTGAAAGAGCAATTAGCCAGCCATACATTTTGAGATGGCTTTTTCCTTTCTATCAACTTGAATCTATTTCTCCCAAACTTTGAATATGATCCATGGCACATTTCTTTTTCAGAGAGCCACCTTAATGATACCAGTTCCTTTAAACTTATGTGATTAATAGATTAATGGCTTCTGAAGGCTACCAAGTACCCTGGCTCACCATTAGACAAACATTCCATTCTTTCTAATATATCTATCAAAAGTGATTAATAGAACCATTGATGGGGTTGGGAAACTGAGCAGCTTTAGAAACCTTCATTGTTGTTCAACTCTTTGGAAGACTTTGATTAACATTCAATTCTATCTTTCCATATCTCCCTTTCCCTTTACTATCTCTCAAAAAGATCACAGACAAACAATACATAAACACTGGGTTTATGTTTTAATACAATGGAAAATACTTTCTGCACATCTTTTTTCAAGATATGGATATATTGATACAAATAATTACATAATAAACAAATATATTGTCACACATATCTTCACACTTTCATTGCATGTGTCACATAGCATTACTCATTTTCTATCCCATATGAGGATCTTTTTCCTTATTTTTTGGAGGAAACATCTTTAAAGGTAATATAGACAAAAACGCAAGACTGCTTGTATCTTTAAGTGGTTGTTGGAATGTACCCTGATTTAAAACGCAATATACAGTTAATAATTCCTACGAACAAATACTTTCTTAATTTTACTGGTCAGAGTTTAATGGCATGTTAACTATTTCTCATGTACATCATGCTTTTCCTTAGGGTTAACCAGTACTAGGCTAGGGCTCTGAAGTGTCTGGCCTCAGGACACTCCCAAGAAACCAACTGTCCCAATTGGGCTCAAATCTGAGACCTCCAAGTCTTAATATATAACCTTTAAAGAAAGTCACTCAATTAGAATAAGTAGATACAATAATTATAAATAAATTAAGGATGTCAATATCTGCCCTTTTCTATTTCTATGTGAAGCCTGAATTACAGTCAATCACATATGAGCACTGTGACCAAAAACAAGGTAACTTATGTACCATAAACACACTCTCATACTTCAATCTATCAACCATTTCACAATTACAGTAGCACAAACCCCTTTTCTCCCTCGCAAAAATAGAACACTCACACCAGATATGGAAATGTTTTAAAGCTTAAATATTTACACATTGGAAACTTCAACAAGGGCAATAAGAGAGTGAATTCAAATTCCCTGGGCTAGGTGTAATACAACACTGAAGGATGGCATGCCCAATTGTTTAATGCAAAACTATTGCAAGCCCTTCACAAAGGTGACAGCTACACAAAGGTGAAGGCTACACAAAGGTGAAGGAGCAATAGTTTTGCATTGAACCCTTGTACCGTAGAAGTGTACTATGGACCTAAATCTGTTGTAGGCTCCTGTAAAACATGATCTTGAGTTCAGATTGCCATGTGGAAAGGGACATCACCTTCAGGTCCTTAACTGCTTCATAGCAATTGGTAACACACCAGGGAACATTAAGACCAATTTATACCAGACTCACCATGTGAGTTTATATTGAATGACAACCACATAAACAGTATGCTGTCATCCGATGGTATTCATACAATGATCTCACCATAACACTTATTGATAATTGGTTTGGGAAATTTGATTATAATAAAAAAGAATGATAATAATAATAATAATGATGATGATGACAGAGGTGATAATGATGATAATTCATTTCAATATTTATATGTATAATAACAGGTATAACTCGACACTTTGATCATGTAGGGGGAAGGGGGATCATGTGGCTGAATACATAATTTTCAAACTTCAATTTGAAAATTGGTGCTTTTGAACTTACTTTCCAATTGCTTTTGAATGACAACTTCAAACTCATGTACAATTATTTAGCTTTTGAAGCCAACGACTGGACAAAGTTTGGAGGGGTTACTCAACCGAAATTGTAACAGGAAATGAGTAGCTGCTCTCTTCAAATTTATTTGTATCACAAAACATTCTTCTTTTAAACCCCAAAAGATGAAACATCTGCTACTTTGTAGTATGACACAAGCTTTTTGTTAAAAAAAGATAGAACTTTCTTCGTAATAATTGAATCAAAACTCATGTGACAATAGAAGAAAAAGACTGCTATGAAATATTTCTTCTTTTATCACATTATTTTCTGAAACCTCTTCCAGCATTCATTGTCCTGTATAAATTCTTGCACTTAGCAAGCACAAGTCAATTTGCAAGTAATAATATCATTCGATCAATAAAAGAAATTAAAACCATTTGGTTTTTAAAAATATATTAAATGCATTTGCTAAAAGAAAACTATGTAAAATTCATAAATAAATACACATACAAAGAATAAACATTTAACCCAATACCTCAATTAAAATTCCCCTCTTAATGGCATGAGATTAAATACAAAATCAGACATAGCTGAGCCAGATTTCATTTTAACAGTTTTGAAGATGCTCAAGTCTAGATGACACATGAATTGACATATCACAATGCAAATATTGTCAATTGTTGATTAAAGCATCAAGAGTGATGATATCAAGATATAGGGTTTAAACTTTTATTCATAAATGCAACAATAATAAAAATAAAACAAAACAAAGTAAACATTTCATGGGATGGTAGATCTATGATATCAAATTCCAAACTTGTTTGTTTCTTAAAAAGATTTCCATTAGAACAGCAAACAGTCTCTTCATATATGAGCTTCACAAGAAAAAATATCCACATACTTTCTTACAGTACTGTATAATGGCACTTCATTGTAAATAAGCAATTTCATTTATATTTTACTATACATGGATTTTATTTGATTCTACAAATACCTTGCAGGATTATTATCTATTCATTATTTAAATATTATTTTGTCCAAGATCTAACTTTAATGCTCGGTTCTAATCAAAAACATAAACAATTCAATATTTACAAAAAGATGTTGTACTGAAAGCTAGGTTGTTATTTTTGGTAATTGGAATCAAAATTTGGTAATTGAAATATTTTTCTCTTTTTTAAAAGCGTTTACAAAACAGCTTAAACTTATTTCTTCTGAAACCCAAGACTTAAATGAATCTACTTTTTCTTGTAGTGTCCTCCTTATTTACATAAGTGATTTGAATGTAAATGTATATCAGAAATTATTGACTGTGTGCAGAAAATTGGCTATCACAACTATGATGTAACTTCCAGGTCTTCACATATTTTAAAAGAATTGTGCTAATTAAGCTCCAAAATCTTTAGGGTAAAAACTTCAATAGTAACATTTTCAATTCTATCTTAAATAAATAAATAATACTTGCATAAATATTTTTGCTTAGTGTCTCAAAGTGCATTAACATTAATTGGTATCAAATGTTTAAAGGTACATGTATAGATGTAACCTTACAATTTTCAAGTAAACCTGACTAACATTTCCAGCTAAGTTATTTGATGATGTCTACGGGCATAATTAATCTACTATAATTCATAAATGTCTTCATTAAGTTGATGAATAAAAAGTACCTGGTAAAATGTCTAAAACCGTCTCCTTTGAATTTGAAACTGGAACAAACTTTACCATATGCTATCATATGTTGATTTTCAAGTCTTTAGGCTTACACTTGAATAACAATGTGTTTGTTGGCATACAAGAAAAACAGTTTTGGTAACAATGCAGTATCCATCTTGAGTGTTAACCTCACGCTAGTTCCCTAATTAAAACAGGGTTTCTGCAGTTAGAAATCTAGAACTACTGGGTTATTGTAATAATGTGCTGAATTAATACAAGACAATAAAAACATCTAGTGAGCAAGTTTGGAATGTATCACAGATTCACCATCAGAGGGTATCAGCCATTGCCAGTTATTCCCAGTCCTGATTGCCTCAAGGGTAATTATCCTTAAAACTAGTTCTTAATTGCATGAGTCAGCTTTCAAATATTTGTACCATATTGTAATGCCCTAGTGGACTCCAATTGTATCAAATTGGTTTACACCAATAATCAACAAAAGTACCATATATTGACTCCCATATCCAATTGCGTACCATGTTACCTGGCCAGAGCAGATCCCAACTGCACCATATTGATTTATTAAAACCTGACATCTTAGCATTCTCCCTACACATTGAGTTTGATCAAAGGATTAAACAACTCCAAACCTAGGTCTGATGCTCCTTTAAAATCATTTTGGAAAAGTATAGAACCTTCTCCCCCATGGAGATTCAGATCAATTCATAGCAAGAATCTAGCAAGAACTACATGTCCCATAATACTTCTGACTTTAAAAACTATTAAACACCAGGCCACCCTAAAGAAATATTTACTTTTCAAATACATAAGAAGAGCATAAAACATAAGTCTGGGCTTGGGGCACTTGCATAAAGTAATAATTTAGCCACCTTTATCAGGTTAACCAATCTGACTTCTACCTTCAACAAATTAACATGCACCAATGAAATTTTCCAAGCAGGGAACAATATTCCATTGAAACAGTCAACCTGATGGACATATACCAAGAGCACATCATAGGGTCAATGCAAGACTATAGTAAGTGGTTCATAAACATGAAGCACTTACTTTAGTCTTGCATTAAACCCTCCACATAGTATTACAGCCCATGACTCATCCCATACTAATGTTATAGAAAGATGTTATTTTATAAGTAAGATGTTCATGGTGTTAATAGTTTTGTCAGTAGTACCTGCCTGGCCAACAAAGTCCTATCTATGGAAATTTGCTGGTGACAACGTCCGTGGCCAAAACGTCTGGGATAGGCCCTCCATTGGCCAGAGCATCTGCTCTCCCTAGTAAAATACATGGTTATTATGAAGCGTTGGATCACGAAATGCTTGGTTTTAATAAGAGACCATCCCTTGTTTGCATAGCCAAATGTACCACCCAGTTCTCCAATCCAAGTATGTGTATATCATTAGTTATTTTTAAAAACACAAACTACTTTGTATGCTTGCAGACTAAAAGACTGAAGAAAATTAATTTGAAGCTTGGCACAAAAAAAGCTTTATCCTTATCATAAACCTTTTCTTCCTAAAAAACTATGGTAGCCTCTATTTCAAACCAACCTGACTTTTACGCATCTGGCCCAAACTAATATGTATCCCAATTAAATTTGTAACCCAGCCTAATTGTCTAAGACTATTCTCATGCAAGCCACTTTTCTACACAAACCAATCCCTTCAAATCAACACCCACCCAAGCCCCTCCTTCCCTTCATCACAATTTGGTACTTAGACATGTACAGCATTGTACTTAGCAGGCTGGGAAACTGGACTTACTATGGCAGTATGTTTACTCTTGAAATGCAAACTAACCTCCCACAAATATTATGGAAGTGAAACCCTTACCCCATAAGGGTGCTCCCGCACTCCTGCTAGTGTTCTTCTGAGTTTTGGAACAGCACCTAAAATTTGTCAGCCAACACAATTAATGATGCCCAATTTCTACAGCAAAACAAAAGTGCAAGAGAAGTTAATAGTTGTTTATATACAATGTATAGATCACAATTTGTCTGATGCTAGAAGAAAGCTGGTATAGAAGTGTTACAAATGAGTATGATTATTATTTCACCAGAGTTATATTGATTCCTTTACTCATCTTGATTTTCAATCTGATTCTACTATGGTTCAACAATGTCTTCGCAATAATTCTGTAATAGCTTGAAGGTTCCTCATAAGATTGTGTCATAAAGTAAACTGAATCGAAGCATGAATAGAAAGGTTCATCATAAATGACTAAATTAAGCATGCTACTCTGTGTATCAAACACACTATTTCAAGTAGAGTGGTGTCTGCATATCATATAACAGTGCAGACCCAAATGGTATAAGATGGCCTTAGAAAGGGACACAACTTTATTCTAGCATCAGCATGTCATTCAACCACTTCCGAGATAGGTCCATTTTGAAAAGTATTGGAATCTAGTATTTATCCAAATTTAGCAACATTTCAAATACCTATTGAAAGAAAGATTTGAGAGCATCGATGGAAAAGGGAACAGTTTCTCATACCTAGAAACTGTGACGTTTTCCAAAGAAACAATTTACTTCAAAATTGCATTTCACACAAAACGGAAACAAATAGGAAACAAATAGACCGCGTTTTGAAAGGCATTAATCTTCAACATGTTAATCAGGTGTCTACCCTTTCCCTTTAAAGACACATTTTTTTTGTTTTCTCCAAACACTTTCAAAAACACTTTTGGAAATGGATACATTCTTAAGTACTCCATTTACATGAATGTTCTTGACTTATCTTAAAGACCTTTATCAGGTTTGGTTACCTCTTTACCAAACTAATTTCATTGTTTTATAACAAATATCTGCAGAAGACATTTTGAGGGTTCAATACAAGATTTAGTTTGTCCTTCACATATGTGAACCACTTGCAATAGTCTTGCACTGAACCATCTAATTGACTTGGAATAGGAATTGAAAGCTTATTGTACAAAAACGGAGCAACCACCTAAACAGGCAAGTTTCTCGGTTTCCCCACAATAACCCAAAACAAACATTTGTTTGCTACAGAAATATTAACCAATTGCCAAACAATCGAGACATTTAACCACTTTGTTGCAGACACTCTGGAAAACATTGTGGAAAAAGGAGAAATTGCTCGTGACGAGCAATTTCTCCTTTTCCCACGTTTTCTCCACTTTCGGAACCTTATTTTCGAATTTCATCACATTTTGAAATGTCGTCTCCAAACTCTTTTAACTTGGGACAGTTGAAAATTGGCATTTGGTAAAGGGTTAATTACATATACTGTTTGGTAAAGTTTTAATAAAGATAGTATCAGTTTGGAAGTGTCCAATTATCAAGGAAAGGGTTAATTTCCATCTCTAGGAGAATGGGGTTAAGAAGACACATCTCCTGGTTGTACTTGTGTGTATGATTATTATATTAACTGTCACAATGGTTTAATTATCTGTATTCTCATTGGTCTAAGCATAGTAACCTCTATGACCAATCAGATGGCATAACTTGACAACTGAACATTGAGAAGTTTGTGTAATCTTTAGATATGCAACTAAACAGCATTCTATTGATGAACTTAAATGTCTTTTGAGAACAATCAAATTCATTCTGTTTAGTTTTATGTCATACGGGAAACATGAAAGAAGTACTGTTGACATATCCTTTCATTTTTGTTAATGTGTCCAAAAAATGAAGCCAGTATTAGCTGGCATGTTAATTGATTATGAAGTCAATATACATGTGTGATCAGTTTACTTTTTTAAACTAGGCTAATACTTTTTGAATACAACTTTAAGGATAAGACATATGTTCTATTAAAGTATATGGTTTTACTTTTAATTTATCTCTTTATGGAAGAAGCAGACTTAATTCACAGGGGCTGTTAATTGGTATTGTTAATAACCCTTTCCTATGCACAAAGGCTATCATACATAAAATGTACCTTCTTTTTATACCCTAGAGTCACAACTAAACATGTTCCCCTATATGGAAAACCATGATCAATGCATATAAAGGAAGCAACACTAGACATTTTTAAAATTAAAAATAACTATTTTCTTAGTGATTTTGGTATACCATTGTCACAAGCCATTTCTCCTTTTGTCAGATTTGAAATGGTTTCTAAGTCATCGGAAGCAATGGTGGAAAAATGAGGCAACATGAATTAGAGGGAGGTGTTTCGGAGTAGGTAATTACAGATGCAATAGACAATAAAAATGCTAGCTTTGTTTCTATTTAGATGTGCTGCAGCTGTAAGATTTGTAGCGATTCCTCCCATTGCACCAATGTTTTCAAAAAAACATGTCTTTAAATACATGTGATACCTGTGAGCAGGAAAGGGTTAATAGAGTGTAAGTCACATTACAAGATTGGTATTCTGGTACAATTTCTACACAGTATTAATTAAAAAAACAATGGAAACCATCAGCTTTATTTTAGGACTTGATCTTCGTTACCAAGCTTGAGATTTTGTGCAATGTTAATTAAGGCCATAACTTTCACAAACTTCACACACTTCAAGTACGCCAAACATACAGGCATTTATATTAATATATCTTGTCAAAGGTGCAGTGGTTAGTCAGTATTACTTTCCATAGAAAACATATACAAGTGAGCAACACCCTGTGATTTGGAATGTCCCAAGAAATGGTCACAGACGCCCCATGTGTCATCAATGACATGTTTATTAGTAGGGATGCAGACTAGAGAAGGCTGCATGCAAATTGTCTTGTCCCTTCGAGTGTTCTTTGTATGGCAAAGATAGAATGGATTAGATTAATACTCTGCTTATATAACAGAGAAGGAATAGATGCAAGCCTGATATAGGGTCATATCTAAGACTGAGGCAAAGACACTACAAACAATCAAGAGCATTTTCAAGAACAGGTGGCTCCAAAAAAAGCTGAAGGTGCAAATGGGAAGTAGCCCTTTTATTGACTAAATTTAATTCATCTTAGAACCTTTATGCTTAGAAATTCTACAACAAAAGGAATTCCTTTATAGGTAAAGATGTTGAAGACTTTTTACAATTGTTCAGATGACCGCATTGAAGTATATTTCACATTCGTTTAAACCACTGACATTCCAGCACTATCATTAAAAGGTTCAGTTCTAAGTTTTTCTATTAAGTAATTGCGTTAAATGTTATACTCATCGATACTATTATAGTAACCATTCCTATCCTATATGAACCAGCAGTCTGCTTGTACCTTGAGTATTTCAAAATTGTGATAAGTTAATGAATACATCTAAAGCCATTTAAAAGGACCTGTTCCTAACTATGACCCTATTTAGTAGACGGGTGACTAATATTAATAAGTACAGCCAGGAGAATGTGTTTTTTGTGACGACATAACTGCAAAATAAGCGAGAAATTAATACATGAAATAATCACTACATACACAAATTATCATGATGAAAAAAGCAAAATAATCAATAACAAGGTTAAATACTCTAATTACTGAAATCCACCACCAAAGAAAAAGTTTTTTGTTGTTTTTATTTTTAATCCTAGTAAATACGGATTAATGGGAGACAATTAAAGTGAACATGTTAAACTTGGGGGGTTATCAAATATAAATAATTATTATTATTTTAGATACTGCATGTCCAAACTTTTAGTGAGCCCCCTGCACCCCTAACACTGGGGTACAAAGGGGGGTTCGCTACCTTAAATCATGTAGAATTTGGTGAGATATATACAAGCTCATCCTTTTTCTAATACACGGGGCATTTCTCTTCATTTTATACCTGTGTAAACAAATAATCAGGGTTTATACAGTGAAAAACCATGAATTATCATGCACAGAAAGCTTTTGCAACCTATAATTCATATTGAGAAATACTTTGATTAATAAAAATGAATGTCTTTGGTAAAGCTTTAAAAAGAAAGAAAAAACATGGAGGGAATCATTTGTTGACAACATATCTATTATACTTTGATAATTATGGATAGATTGATGCTCAAGTAATGGTGTATGACATACTTTCTCAACTTGGGGATTTTTTCTACAAAGGCATAAAGCAAAAAGGGTAACTGGTACAGTTCACTAATTTATGTTCCTAGATGTACTAGATCAGAAAAATGTGCTTTCACCATGATACCATTCTGTGAGGACAGCCATCAAATCTTCTCAAATGTTTGTTTCAAAAGCCCTAGATAAGTTGAAATTACTGCCTCTGTTGGTGCAGGAAGGTTTCAATGAACCTATTAAATGTCCATGTACGGTACTTGAAACATCAGTTCCTGTCCATGTCCATAAAACAGTTGTTCTAGCATGTATCAATGCAGTCAGTATAGGTAACCACACATGATCGGCGCTGCAAATTGGCCGATATATATTTCTTTTTACTTCAACCATGTAAAAAAAATTATCACCCATTATGAGAAAATAGTTCTTTGTGCTCATTACAAAAGAAATCATGAAACCCCTAAAAATAATACTAGGAATGTTTCAAGTAAAGGAAACCGCAGAGGCTTGTGTTGATATATTATGCATATAATTCTTTTTAAATGTTATAATTTGAAAACAAAACAAAATTAATAATGATTGTCAGCATAAAATATTAAATTAAAAGTAAATATGACACCAATGGAAACTGCGTAGATTCATGGAATTCCTAGAAATGGAATTACAAAAATGTAAAAAATAATCACAACAAAAATTTAACGAAAGATTTATGAAAAATGCATCACAAAAAATGGTTCTCTAGGAAATATTTGGAGAAATGATGGGTAGGTAAAATATTGAACATTTGTGTTTTTGATCAACAAACTATTGCCTTTTAAAGAAAAAATATTGCCTCTCAAAAGTCATTTAAGATTTTCATTAAATGTGATAAATAATTGACCTTGAATAAGCATCCAATGAATAAAGCTTGCGCCATTTGTAGAGGACTTGCTATAAAAAAAAATTTTAATGAAGGAAAAGTCTTCATTCATCTATAAATTAGTTTAGTAGATTTCAACAGCATCAGGACTTTATAGTAATAGGATCTACATTTACATAATAAGAGACCAGTTTTTATCTCAAAGATGATTACATAATTGTTTCCCCATTTCGCTGCATTACAACACTGTTCCCTATGGCTGTACCAAGTGGTTCCAGGCCCTGTGGCATGAGCAACATGAGCCTTGAACGCACATTCATTGTCACCTTACAAAGGACAGAGACATACCCGCAGCTGTCTGATCGAGGGTAGGATATTCGAGGATGTGGGTTCCTGTGTGTCCCAGCGACAGTCCTGGATACTCGTATGGATTGTAGAGCAGGTTCTGTGTGGAGGATTCGTTGGGCGACATCAGTGGGGGCGGACCACCATTCATGTATCCCGTTGTGGCGCCCGTCATGGCCTGCGATGTCTGTAAACCCTGGATGTTTGGAATTCTGGGAGCCAATATAAGGGGGGCACCTGCCGGCCCTGGAGATCTTAGTGTTGGAAAGGCCGTCATACCAGCCAGTGGGGATGTGATGAATCGTGCTGCTTCTGAAATGTTACGTTAAACAATAGTTAGCTCACTGTGCAGTAAAAACCTAACTCGGCACATCTGTATAACCAGACTAATGGCAGCATTGTGACACAGGAAAAATGTCCTTGAGACAATTAACCACAAGTGTCATCAATTTGGGTTCCATATATTTTCGTTATCTACAATGTATCAATACTGATGCACAAATCATGAAATATAACATCATAAAGTGGTCAACTGACTCTTATCATCATGTCATGTCATGATAAAATTTGTGCTTAACTGTTAGTAATTGAAGAATGTTTTTTAATTAGTTTGTATTGCACACAAACAATCTATCTTCTTTTCAATCAACACATTTTACTCTTTTAATGCAGACTTATCAAAATAAATTTGACATCTTTGACTTTTTTTGCAATTTTTTAAACCAACATATGTCATATAGGTTAAGACGCACAAATTAAATACCACAATTGATTTCTTCATTGATTGTAATCTATATCACACATTGAAAGAATAGTTTAATGACATTAATTGAAAAAGATGCATATACAAAGTCAAAACATATTGAATCCTCACTCACAAAAAACACAAGAAAGTTCAATTTAAGCCTATAATAAGTCCTTCACAAATACGAAGCACTTATTGTAGTATTACACTGAACCCTAAAAATAGCAGGTCATCTGGAAAAATCTTGAAAAGGAAACCACACCATGCATGTTAGACATTATATCATAAACTTTTTCATACATTAGATATTTCACAAATATAATAGTTTCATTATTACAATATAAATTAACCAAGTTAAGGCATAGATTGTTAAGATTGTAAAAATAAATCTCTTGATGGGTGAAATAAACAACTTCATCTATAGGTCACTCATAAAAGTAAAACAATAAATCAAAATCATGCAAATCCCATGCAACCTATATATTTCTTTATATACATACTAGCCCTTGTAAACATACACATAGCGATATTAAGCCAAGTTATCTATGCCCATCACATTATATGATTCATACTTCTGCAAGAACACTCTACTTAAAAATATTTACTAAGTATTCACACAAAAAACAAGATTGAAACTAGAAAGGAGACTTCAAATCCCAGACATTGACCACTTCTCAACAGAGATTTCCTAAGTCTTGTAAAGCAAAAATATTTAGTTTTCAGGAAAATGGAAACCTGAAGAATCTACATGATGAATTCTTAATACAAAGTACATTTCATAAAGCATTTTAAATAAAACAGAGGTGTAAGCAGAGAGGTGATGGCATTTAATATGGAGTGTGTATGTGTGTGTGTGTGATAATGTAGTTTTTATATACAATTCTTTATATTGATAGCTGTTGGGGTGTGAATATGAGCCTATCATAGTTTTCAGCAATCCTTAATCTATTCAATGGCAAACAGTACCTATTGGACCTCCTGATCTGTTTCGTTTTAAATAAAAAGTTCTGAACATTGGGTATAATGCCTTTTCAACAATTGTTTCAGTTATATTATAGCTTTCCTGGTTTCGTCAGTACTATGCTAGGACTCAGAAGAGTCTTTCCAAAGGACACTCACATAAAACCGGATGTGCCACTGCAACTCGAACCCTGGTCCCCAAAGGACCTCTGGGCCATGCAGTACCCCTCCAAGCTCCTGTTCTTTCCTCAACAGTTATAAATAATCTAGTCTGACTGCTTTCCTATAACCTAAGCAGTAGACTCCATTTATCACATTTTGGTTAGATATATATATAGTAAGGATTGATTTTGATTTTCAAGTTTTCTTAAAAATCGGTTATACAGATTCTCTGTATTATTTGATTGTCACTTGATATAATGTTCAACAATCAAACAACAGAGAAAGCATTTGCTGATTTGGTTTCCAGCCTTAGCTTCATTTAAACTTATTCGTTTTACAATGATTGTGATACAAGTTCTTACAACTTAAATAAATCGCTCTCGTTTCTGCTTCCTGGAAATATGACCAGTACTTGCCCTGTATGTGGGTAAATGAAAGGACGCAAAGCAGATCCTGTTTCTCACAGGATTCGAACACACGACCCTCGTGTCCTGAGGCTGACAGTGGTTCTGGCCTTGATTATTGCTTGTGCTTTTGGCTATCATCATAAAATCGTTTTAGAGTTAAAAACAATGAAGAGTAGCTTAGGGTGGTCAAAATTCAAAGAAAGGAGAGTTCAACCCACTACAAAGCAGTCATACCAGAGTACAGATCTATTTATGGTGGATAGTACGGCAAAACAGAGCTTTATTTACCCCAATAAAAATCCTGCTTCGGGTAGGCATAACAAAGTAGGAAAATGAAGGCATTAATATCATGTTTCGAAACAAAATGTTAAACAATTTCTCCATATAATGCTGTCAAATCAATCTAAACCAATAGCATGAACATATTGTATTTTTGAAGAAGGATAAAATATCATTATAAATCTTAAAATAGTATTATCATTTTGGCAAAGAAATTTGAAATCTCTTTATTCTTGTCAGAACCTGCTCTAATTAGCAGATCAACAAAAAGCTATTTAAATATAGGCCTATTGGGTCAACTTATGCATTGTATCCATTCACGAGAAAAAACAAGACAATGGTAAAAATTGTCTAAATTGGGATACATTTTCAATAAGACAATTACTAATACTATTATATTGATTATAGCTTAAAAGAATTATTTAAAAAGAAATATTCAGGTTAATAATAAAAAATAACAATACAATCAAGTCTTTAAAATCAAATACAAAAAGAGGGATTTGAATCAATAACATCCATTTTTTCACATAATCAACCATTTCTTCATACAAATAGCTCAAGAAATACTTGATGAAAATAAAGTTATTTGCTCACCACAAGCAGTTTCTTTTTTTGTCAAAAAGGTTTCTTGTTAGTTAAACAAGGAACATGAAATTTTCTATTCCTTTCAATCGCACATGACATATGAGAAATCCTTAAAGCAAAAGAAGAAAATGCTTATACCAAGCAATTTCGTCTTTCCTAGCAATGTATTTCGTCAACATCACATTAAGACTTGACATCTGATCTTGCTGTTTGCTTGGATCTCTTATAATATAATGATGGCATATTGATGACTTTTGTAATTAAGTCACTGACTTTAATCATAACCATGGGATATAATGCTGAACTAATTTCAAATGAAGTTATGGATTCAAAAATGAAAGTTTATTGTAACTACTAAGAGGAAAACTACAACACACAGAGAGAGGCAGACATGATAGGAGAATGGTGTTTATGTCATTAAGGAATAACTACATCAGAGAATGTTGAGATTGTGAATAAGGAACAGGCATGGAATGAGGAAGTTCTATGAGAGAGAAGGGAGAGATATACAGAGAAAAAAGACAGAAAAATTACTATAAACACTACATAGTTGAAAGGTAACTTCAAGAAGTGCAAGTGAAATCTTTGATATTCAAATTACCATTCCTCGACTCATAAATTGATAATTAGGTAATTTCATTAATTTTGTGGTTATATATTTGGTTGTAATTCATGGTTTCTTATATGAAAGACATGTCAACTCTTTCATATATTAAACTACTTTGCATTATAGTAATTTCACTCATGATATGTTTACTCCATTCATTCTCCATTCATTCTCTTTTAAGATACATTTCAAATAGAGCAATTATCATTACCTTTTATTGCGACAATGATCTTTTCTCAATATCCGTAAGAAATCATATTTTTTCATACCATTTTGTGGTCTGGTGCTGCTTTCAATTTGGACTATTCACAAATTCCCATATAGGGGAAAAGGGTCAAAAGATTCCTGCACTTTCCAATAAAAAAAGCAACATCAATTGATATCAAGATTTGTTTAATTGCACAACCTGTGTCCTGTAAAGTTTTAGCTTGCACTTCCTGTGACTCATATAATAAATGAGGTAGGGAAAACTATAAAATATAAACAATATCTCTTGTGTCCAAAAAACAATAGCAGCTAGAAAAATGCAACCTTTGAACTTACAGCAGACTATACATTCATGCAATTTAGTAAGAATATAACATTTCTACCAGGTCAGGATTTCAATGCTTTTAATTAAATTGTGATTTCCAAATTTTTGTCATAGTTCTTGTGAACTTTAAAGTGAAGGCAGACTTTCACCTCAAAGGCTTAAAATCTGCCTATTTCTTTGCAATACTGGGTAAAAACAGTAATGACAAAATATAGTATTGCTCATAAGGAGGAATTACTCCTCTTGCCATGGTGGTTTCGGTTTTAAGGTATTTTGCACCAGGTGGATCAAAGGGTGGTGCAATGGAATGATGGGTTTAGAACAAAGATGATCTAACAATATTTCTCATTTAATTATGAATTAAAACAAAAGGCAAAGGTTTGCTAAGATTATTCTGGTTGGCTATGTTTTAGGAACACAGAAGCACCTACATTCCATTCTGATATAACATGAAAAAATAAAAATCTTACAATGTTCCCTCTATATAACCCCAAACCATAATGCATATTCTTTTTAATGTCCTTTGATATTGTTTCCAGTCCCCCACCAAAGTATAAAGGTGTTTGTATGCTCCGGCACTCTCACACTGTGCAAGTGCCCCACTCCTTACCCATCATGCAACGCAACAAAAGCACTCTTAATTAACACATTCCTCCATATAGAAACTTCTAACAGATCCAAATTGAAATAACAGCCAGGGAAAAAAAATGGCTGAATAGACAAACTACAATTTCTTTATGATTTTGGATAGAAAGCACTTTGAAAAGAATGAAGTAATTGTTCATTGAGAACAATTTGTCCCTTTTTTCACAGTGTCTCTACAACACTTTTACAGCAATTGCATAAACATGAGGTATTGTGGAGAAAGGGGTTAAAATCATACATTGTAAAAACATACTATTGAGGTCGCCCTTGATAAAAACAAATGTATCTCAAGTCATTACCACATTCTCCCATTTGGAATAAATAAATTATCAAAATTGTGATAATTCTAGGATGCCAAAGAACAATACTTCATCTTGCGACAATGGTTAGCATAACTTGCCATCAATAGATAAGTAACATCAAGTGAATTATTAGTTTTATGTAACCATAGATAATAGATATGACAGTTGTCACCAAAAAAGATATCAAAGTTGCAAGGGAAGAAATTGCTGGCACCAAGACGTTTCTTTCTTTGTCTTAATGATCTCAAATCTATATGTGAGTGAAAATTTTGCCTGCCTTATTCATCATTTTCAAATGCATAATATGTTCTTTATAATAACTTATAGCAACCAAATAGGATAATGGTTTAATTAACTGTGGTGTACATAAGGGGTTTCATAATGCACAACTTTAGCTTTGTGTATGATATCAGGCAGTGCAGAAAAATGATCTTTTTGAAAAACCTCAATGGTATATAGTCAAATGCAAAGATGCAGAAGAAACATCTACAGGTGTTTAACTTTATTTATACTATGCATGACAAGTCAGATTTACTAAACCAGTAATGTGCTTTGCATCTAACAAAGTCCCGAAACTGAAAGTCTTAAATAAAAAAAAATTAAAAAAAGCCTTGTCATGAAAAGAGAAATCTTGCTGACAAATAGAAATTCGCTGACCTTACACAATTACATAAACGATAGTCGTGTCATACATTTCCTACTTGTGCAAGATAGGGTTAAGTTTGCCTTGTGCCTATACCACACATTCACATTGAAACCCCTACAGTATCCCTGTCACCAATAATCTTTCACAACACTACTCTACTCTAAAAGAAAAGTATTTAACTAAGCATGAATCTGCATTTAGACAGGATTCTAGGGGGAGTCTACATCATTTGAATACTTTAATACCCCTGGGTGTATCCACTTAAAACCCTTACCCATGCTGTTCCAAAGCATTGAGATTCATGTCAAAGGAAGCAAACAGTTTTGAAACAAAATTGACAGCTCTAAGTATGATTGGCTTTCTTTGCCTTGTGTTCTGAATAGAAGACAGAAATGTGCAAAGTTGTAGGGTTGAACTTCTCACAACTCAAATAGAATTGTGCAAATTTGTAGGATTTTAAATCCCAAAAATCAAATTTTGCAGATTGTCTAATAAACTTTCAGGATTACAATTAAACGTATTCTATAATAATGATGCAAAAGTGAATTAAGGTCTTTCATTACCAAAACAACTGATTATCAAATAGATCCAGATTTTATGGTTGATGATTTTGATTATTTCCCCCCCCCCATGAGCCTCTAAATGCAGAAACATATAGCTGGTTCCCAGCGGTTTTTACAAGTAAATAAAGAGTACAGAAAGTCCATGCAGGGTACCATCCAGCTTCAGCAGCCAACCAACAGAATAAATAAAAAATATACAGGCTATAAATAGAAACAGGGTGAAAAGCTCAACACTCCTATAAAACAGTGTGGCGACCATGTCGTGGCAGGATAGAGAGAAGCCGACATGTACCAACACCGACTTACGAGTCACGGACGGGGTGGTGGATTGTGTGGACGTGGGTTTAGATGTATCACGATATGTCCCATTTATGATTGCTAACTCCATGAGTTGACGTTTCTTTAAATCATCTTCACCGTCTGGCTGAAATACGTAACAAGATTAAGCTGATTACACACACGGTTAGTCAATGTCATAAAAACATAAACCCCGCCCCTCGATAAAGGTTGGGGGTACACTTACGAGCAGCAGCCGCAGTCATGCCCATTGTCATTGGAATTAAAAATTTGTTATCACGGTATGTTCCATTCAAAATGGCCAGCTCCATCAACTGCATCTTCTTTAACTCATCTTCACCTTCAGGCTGCAATAAAACAGGTCAAAGTTGAAACAACCACTTCTACCATTGATGCAATAGTGACCTTGAACTCTTGACCTTACCTCATCAAATTACTGGATTCATTATATTGGCTTTACAATGCCACAGCATTATTTCATTTATGTTGCATTAGTATTGCAAAGCCCAACTCATAATGAAGGGGGAAGGCCCAAAGCTTTACTGCCCATAGGGACTAATCAAGCAGGGTTGAACCATCAGTATTTACTAAGTCAGTCTGGAGACAGCTCCTCATAAAAATCCTAGCACCTTCACTGGGATTTTAACCCATGGGGTGAGGGGACATTTGATTTCAAGTTCTGTACTCTAACAAACTAGGCTAGAGAGGTCCCTTAAACTGCTATAAAAAAGAACAAATGCTAATGCAATTCTATCATCCAGACAAATTGATATGTACTATACTTATAACTTATATCCATGTTATAACAAACTATTCCTTGCTCTAACATGTCAGCTACAGATACCTTTTGAAGTAATCTTAAGAAGAGTTTTAACAGAAGGAGTCATCTTAAAGGAATGACGACTTGAGAACATTGTTATAAATGGCATAATGTGTTGTTACAGCATACAACTTATCTGTAAAGTATTATTTAAACATCTTCAATAAAAGTTGGGAGAAAGGCAAGAGGGTTGAGAAACAGAAATAACAGTAATCAAACCTGTTTACCGCCTCTATAATCAAACTGTCTGTCTGCCTTTTCAGACCTATCAAATTGGATGCATTGGAAATTAAATTCAATTTACTTATCACACAGAAGGGGGAACCAGCCCGGTCTATCATGCTTTAGGCCTATTTTCAGTGAAATTCAATCTGTCTGCACATTCTCAACTATCTGTGTTATAGAAGACTGACCCACTATGTACCTTATGTATGATCTTATATAAACCCTTTGCGGAACGCCAAATTTACGACTCTCAAATTGAAACAGTTTGCAGACGACATTTCTGTTAGAGTAGAAAACATTGCACGAAATGGAGAAATTGCTTGTCACAAGCAATTACTCCTTTTCCAACTGTGTTTTCCAGAGTTGTCTACAACAAAGTGGTAAAATTATTATTGTTTGGTAATGGATTATAGCACCTGTGGCAGAAAACTTTGAAAACCCAGGTCCAATCATAATTGCTTTTCTAAGTAACTTGACTTAATCATTCACTTCCTTCATTTAAATCCCCTTGCTAAATAACATCTTAATTGCCTCTAGAAACCCTATATTGTGGTTACCCATTAGAATCCCCACACAACTCAGACCACATACACACACCAGTCTCCCTGAACATGTGTAACCCGTTTCAAAAGGGGAGGGGTTATCTCCACATCGCCAATAAGGGCTTATCAGCAGATCTGATAAGCCCTTCCAGAAAGCAAAAAGGCACAGAGATATCATCAGACCTAAGACTCCCATATCAATACTTGGCTTCCAAACTTCCTCTTTGTTACCCTAGATAAACCATCAAACAATTGCACAGCAGTAATCATCATTAACCCATTACCAAACAATAACAACATTTGACCAGCTTGCTGCAGACGACTCTGGTAAGCATTGTTGGCAAAAGTGTAAATGCTCTTTACGAGCAATTTCTCCTTTTCCCATAGTTTTCAAACCTTATCAGATTAATATTTTTCAATTTCATCACATTTTGAAATGCCATCTGCAAACTCTTTCAATTTGGGACAGTTGAAAATTTGGGTTAGGTAAAGGGTTAAGGCTACGATGTTGTAACCATTTTCATATAAGTGTTGAAGGACCAAAATGAATGCCTTGCAAGCCCAATGTTGGTTTATAGAAATTTGCTTCCACTGATTTAAAAGGGAAAAAGGGGTTAAGTTTACTCTAAGATTTTAATAACCTTTGGGATATTCACAATTGGTTAAAGAAACATTTAAACTTGAGCTAAAGGGATTAGATTCCCATGGGCTCTGGTCTGTCAGAAATTGACATGTTTTTCTAAGGATTTTCACTGTCAGAACCTGCTCTGTTCATATCAATGCAATCAATTCCCATTGGTGAAGTTCTCAGTTCAGTTATTGTGGTATAAGAAGCAACATTCAATGGAGTTTCATCCTAGAATTTAATCAAGTTGATGACATTATAGCTGAAAATCCCTTCTGTAAAGGAGCTACTACTATCAACTGCTGAGCTCTGTTTGAGGAAGCACTTTTTATGCCATACAGTAAGATGTACCCAACTTTGTGCCATCTTAACCCTTACAGTTATTGAACCGACTTCATGCTTATGCAAACAGGTAAGATCCAGGCAAACCCTCAAGTAAATTGGTCACTGGCCAGTGTGATCTAACCTGTTTGCTTCTCTGAGTATCTTTCCTCAACAAAATTATGCAGGTAATTAAGGTTTTGGAAAGCAAACGACACAAACATCTTTCTTTAGAAAAATAGCCAGTATTCTAAGGGTTAAAAGGAGAAAATGAAGGACGTAAGAAACCAATTTGACAAAAGAAAATACCTATCCTTTTGACACAATGGACTTGGTTCGATGTTTAAAGAAAGTGTGTTGATATTTGTTTATGCCATCACTTGTCTTCTGATGTTGCTTTCAATTTGCACAAATAAAAAGTTTCCAAATCGAGAAAGGGGTCTACCCCTGTACTAAGTATGGCAAGATTGAGTCTTTTTTAATTACTTAATACCTAATTAATATCTAAATGTTTACAGCAGACATCATTAACACTATCAAAAGAACCAAAATAACAAAAAAAGACCAGAAAACTGCAATGATCATTATACACCTTCTACAACTTGTCAAAAATAGGAATACATAAACTATTACCTGTTACAGAGGCTTAGAAAGTAATTTATAAAAAGGAACAGAATAGAAATAAAAAAGTAACTGGTAGCAATTCCTATAGATAATTAGAGCAGAGACGAGGAATTGAAGACACTTCCACTATCAATATTTAGATTAAAACCACAACTGTTTCGTAACCTTCCACAAAATAATTCATCAATGCCAACAAATAACAAAGTCTTATCCCCCCAAAAGATAAGACACAAGGAAAGAAACTGACTAAGCAACATTTGTCATTTGTGATTAGCCAGGATGATTATTCCCATAAGTTTCAAGGTATTTCTGGTACAAAATTCTTTTTATCTATAATTTAAAATAAACAGTTTTACCTAAAATTCCTTATCAAGAACATATGAATCAATCAGCAAATCACAGTTCTAAGGTGTAAGACAAGATATTAAATTTTCAAATTGAATTGAAATCATTGTGACAAAGAGATTACAACATTACAACAAATTCCTATCTATTAACCAATTGAGTTATTTAGTAATTAATGAAAAGATTATTAAGATCTAAATGCGCTCCTTGTAATCAATGATGCAAGACTAAAGTAAAAGCATTTGTGAACCCTAGGCATTCTCCTTTTGAGACAACAATCTTATTTAAATTTCCAAAATCAAGCAAAAAATATGTGCAATTTTTCCTAAAGATTTGACATTCATAGGTTTTAATCTGCTTTGCAGCTGATTACAAAGTTTATATGTTTAAGCAAGTCACGCAGTTCTAGCCTAGCCAGCTTATCTAGACCTCTGAGGTACGGTAAGTAAGCAAGCAAAAACCTCCGAAAGGTTTATTGGTTTCCGAACTGTCCAAAGCCTGTTTCCCGGAATCAATCACAGATCATTTCTGACACATGTCAATCCAATCAACCAATTTGATGATCATGTTAGTACAACTATCAGTTCCAATAAACATGAGGGTTGATATCAACAACTGATACCAAATACTGTAATCTGACTAGAGATGTATCTAGGGAGAAACTTGTGTTACTCTGTCCTGTCTCATTCCTCCATGTTTGATTCTTGAGACTGATCCAAACAGCAGACCACAAATAACAAAATAAAACTCATTTTCATAGCATTGCAGAGTATGAATCATTGCGACGAAAGGAGAAATTGCTTGTCACAAGCAATTTCTCCTTTTGACTCAAAGGTTTGTTAAACTTTTGTGGGCGACAGTGTTGCAGTGGTAGAGCATTGGCCTCTTGTACTGAGGGACCCAGGTTCGAATCGCACAAGGTGAAAATTGCAGGGACTTACCCATAAATCAGTGCGAGTACTGATGTAGTATACAGGAAGCTGTCATCGAGAGTGAATTAAATAGGCTTCAAGCTTCCATCACAGTTAACTAAACTTAACTTTTGTCAACAGAAGTCTACAATGAGGGAAATGGTACAGACTAGCAGATACAAATCTCAAGGGGTTTAAGAATGACACCAAACCCATTTGTGAAACTTCCTAACAGATGCAACAAGCTAACTAACTGTTACAAGACAAAAGACCTCAACAAGTTGGAGAACTTGGCACTTTCAATATGAGGAGGGCTTGGAAACACATACTGGTATCAAATTCACAGACAAATTTAAAAGTCAAATTTGAAAGTCATTTTGTTTGTATGATGTGTCAACAATTTTTCAGTTATGTTACGGCTTTCCCTGATCCATAAATACTCGAAGTCAAGATTATGAATACAAAATCACCAAAACAAAACTATGTTTTTACTTCCTCCTTTCAATTAAACATTTAATAAGTAATACCCGAATTACTCTACATTATCTTCCGCAAAAATTGAATGAATATATAGAAAACCAGTTTGGCAAGAGAAGGACGAATATTTACGTCAAAACAATTATGTTCTTTTGTAATTGAACATGAAAATGATATTCAACAAAATTTCCATATTGTGAATGCTACCATTCTTTAACTTTCTAAGTGTTTCTATTGATTGTTTGATAGTTTATATGGGTTTTTTTCATCACATCAGTATTATTTCAGTTATGTTTTAATGACTCTTAATGATGATGGACGACCCCACGCTCAACTGCCCATGAGGGCAGGTCGGATGAACGACCCCACACTCAACTGCCCATGAGGGCAGGTCGGATGGATGACCCCACACTCAACTGCCCATGAGGGCAGGTCGGATGGACAACCCCACACTGAACTGCCCTGATGAGGGCAGGTCGGATGTACGACCCCACGCTCAACTGCCCATGAGGGCAGGTCGGATGGACGACCCCACACTCAACTGCCCATGAGGGCAGGTCGGATGGACGACCCCACACTCAACTGCCCATGAGGGCAGGTCGAGCCGTGTAGAACAATTGTGATTCCACAAGTCAGTCGTAAGTCAGTCTTGAGACTACCTTTTGTATAGAACTTGGTTCATTCTTCACAAAGACAGACAACTCAGTAACCCTATGTTTTGTGCCTAGTGACAAGGGTGGATCATGCTACCTAGGGAACCAATTAGACCAGTACCATTCCCACACTGGAAAACAAACAAATCATTCCATCAACAACCAATAAAGTCTCCAATTACTTGCCAAGCTATTACACCAGGTAATAAAATCTTCCCGATTGACATGTCAAAATGCATAGCTGTGCAGTTCAGTTGTAGGTAATATGCATGTATGAGTTGCATGTACAGATTCTGCTGGAAACGAAGTTTGCTTGCTATATATTACAGGTACTCATTCACTCATGATGAACATCATTGATAATATTGTCCATTATTTCAATCAAACTGATTATTCTTGAGCCTATCACAGCATCTTAAAGGAATTATTTTCTATTTCACAAGATGGCTGAAAACATTATCTACATAACTTAATCACAATTTCACAAGCTGACGTAAAATTGTGAGAAAAACAATGCTTTGCTAGGATTGATTAACTTTTTCAACAGGTTGTATAACATCATTGTCCAAGAAAACAAACTAATAAGGCATCAAGAGTCCACGAGATAAAGTAGAATGTGTTACAATATTCCCATCATCAAACAAAGGCACAAAAGCAATATCCTTTTACTACACAAAATCTTTCAGACTATTCAAATTTGCAAGAGTTTTCAGACAACTATTAATGACATGGACAAAACTGAAAAATCATAAGTTGCCAAGGTTCGCGAACAATTCCCGCTTTCACCACAATAATTTCCTCATCGCAAACCAAAGACATGTCGGATCGCTTTTGCCGGATAGGGTTCATGCTTCAGCAAGTTTGAGGAAGCAGAAAGTCAGGGGAGATAACTTAATGATAAGGCAAAGCTGGTATCATTCATTATCACATTGAACTGTCAGGAACCCTGTACAGAGACAAAACCTTTCCCATGTAACATCACCCTCATGGAAATACTTGTACACACTCCATTACAGGGAAAATAAAGCTTTGAATTGATGTAGTAGTCTGTCAAATATTGACATTTCTATTATGAAATGTATATATCAGTCATATCCTCTCTTTTGTCTGGAACATTTTGGAAAAACCAGCAACACCTACTTTGACAGATATTAAATTAACCAACTTCAATGAACTATGTAGCAATAACCCCTTTTACATCAATGGACCAACATTGGATGAAAGGTTTGGGATATCTAGAGAGTTAATAGTTCATTTAGGTTTCATGTTTATACACCAAGTTTTTAGAATTACATTTAAGAAAATCCCAGTGTTGATATGGGCAACGTCTTTTTCCCCCAATTAGCCAGAGTATGATGCATATCAAAATCACAAAACATTCATATTGAAATGTGTGACAAGTCTCAATTATACAAGGTCATCAGCAGCAGACACTAAAAAATATCCAAGAACATGTCATTATTTCAAAAGGAGCAATAATCCAAACCAAGTCCTCTATCTCGTCAATATTTTAGTGTAAATGATGGAATTTCTCATTCTGTTCCATTCTATGCATCTTAATACTTGGGAAATTAAATATCTTGCACCACACATCTGCCACATCATATAAAATGGCTTCAAGCTATACTCTCAATAACATTCATTTTCTCTTAAATTCCAGGCAATATCTGCCAAAATAATTCAAACCAATTTCTCTCACTTATATTTGGTTGCAATTTCACATAAGTTTGAAAGCAGTATCGTGAACTACATAATGAAGATATCTTTCCAGAAAGCATGCATCTGTATCGAGATACAAAGCTATCAACAAGGAACATTTATTTCTTTAAAGTAGGATACCCGGCATTGAGGGCATTAAGTTAAAAATTCATAAACGCCTCAAGCAAAACAGACTTCTCTTGTTTCAATAAACTTTCAGGGTAAATGGAAAACAGCCTTAGTGAAAAATAAATAATATTTCTATATATCATATATTTCATGTAATGCCCTTCATTCTTCCCGAACCATTTACTTGCTTACCAATATGATCACAACAATCCAAACTCTCCCAGACTGACCATCAAGTGACTTGTCGAAAGATTCTCGAGTTAACTGTATATACGTTCATATACATGCAGGGTTTTCCAGACTAATCTATTGATACAAGTTGCCTTTTAACACTTCAAGTAAACACTAGATGTGAGCTTGTCCAGGTGTTCCTAATAATTAACAGATTTCATTTCTCCTCCTCAAGTCGAAATCAGTATATAAAAGAAAAGGATTACCAGTAATATTTTAATGTTTGTTTTTTCATTGGATTTATAGATTGCATCAACAAATCTCAGTTACAATATGATGCCAGACTCAAAATGAATGGAAAAAGACCCGGCCCTTCCTAAACTGTAAATAAGAGCTGGTAAAGCTTCTAAGGATGAGATAAGTAATCTGACCACAATGCCTGTAACAGAGGTATCAAACATCTGAAGCCATCTGACTATTTTGACTTACTAAAATATTGAAAAAAAAGAGAAGAGATTTTTTTGAAATTTTTCTTATAAAAATCAAGCATTCCATTTGCTTAAATATGTTCATTAATTGTTCATTAACTGTCTTTTTATCAATTTACCCTACAATTCCCTTAAGCTTATCCAAGAAATAAAGCATGTTTGAACACGAATCACCTTGAACACATAAGCCAGACATGGCATAACAGGAGAACAATAAGAATTTAAATCTTTAAGCTAGTTGATCCAAATGAATGCAGTCTATTTCATGTGTTAGAACTAAAATGAAAGCTTTAAAGAAACTCACAATCAAAGCTTTAAAGTTCAAACATCTTTTCAAACCTAGCAAATAAGACTTTATAAACTTAATTCCCTAATTTCCAGACATTAAGGAATGAATAATGTGGAAACTTAAGAGAAAGCATAAGGTGCAAATTAGACCAAGATTAAAAATCAATCAAAACAACAAAAATGTTTAAAATTAAGCAGAATCCTGTTTGGCTGAAGGCAAATCTTTGATTTTGAAACAGAACAACTTTTGGAAACATTGTGGAGAAGTGAAAAATGCCCAAGAGAATAATCTGGTATGTTTGTAAGCTTACTTTTATTTGATCAAGTAACATTATTCAGACTTTTAGGTATGTTTGATAATTAAAGTAGTTCTAATATTATCTCCTACAAATTGATAGCATGTGGCATTTAACCCATTTCCAAAACTTAACAGCATTTTACCACTTTGTTGTAGATGACTCTGGAAATAGTGTGGGAAAAGAAGAAATTGATTGTGACGAGCAACTTCTCCTTTTCCCACACTGTTTTTACCCTATCAGAAGATTATTTTTCAATTTCATTACATTTTGAAATGTTGTCTGCAAACTTTTCCAATTCAGGACAGTCGACAATTTGGCATTTGGTAAAGGATAAATAACAGGGCTATTAGTGATAAGTTAAGAGCAGTGTTTGAAATCACCCCAACAGGGCAACTTTGTAAGACAATAATTACATAACACTTTTAATGAGTTCTCCGAGAGATTCCTTAAATTAGAGGTTCCTTATGCTAAAAACACGTTTTCCCCATATATTTTTATAACCAGCACCCTGAAACTTTTCAAATTATCACACTTCATTTTCTTATGTTCAGTACAAGAGTGTACTCATTTGAAAGTTATTTGTTTACTAATACAATGTAATGAATTCCAATTTTACCAATTTCAAAACATGCATTATAAAAATTAATGTAAAACCTTAAAACTATCAATGAAACTGTTCATAAATCTGTGGAAATAACTCAAAGATAGAAAGGGATAAAAGGGCAGAGTATTACAATATTATTAAGGAAAGACCTTCATCTAAAACTTGATATAATCTTCAGGGATTTTTTACCCAATTTTCCATACTTAATTACACCACATTTACGGACTGGAGGGCAGGCATTAGAAGCACCCTAGACTGAATGGGCTACACATGTTTTCTATGAAAATAACCAAAGGCTGCCCTCTATTGTATAAACACTTGTCGACACATTAAAGATGATTGGTCCAATTATTTCCACCAAGTCTTCCTATTCAATGTCATACATGTCCTAAACTGTATACCTTGTTCGTGAACAACTAGTTTATCCTTGCATTGTAAATGAAATCAAACACGTAGTGACATTGATAAAACTATATAAGTTTAGAAAACAAAACCCTACCAGTTTGCACACCAAATTTTCTTGAGGAAAAAGTAACAATAAAGAATGATTTTTCATGCCAAAGAACATCTTTTCCCATCAATATTAAGGCATTCCCTCATATTGAATGATACCAAGGGTCTGTCCCTTATCTATCATAACACATTTTCTACAGGTCATAAAAGAATAAAGTATTCTATCTTCTATAAGGAATTTCCCGACATATTTCAACTCTCCTGAGCAAGCCAATACAAACAAATTAGAATTAGTCCTCTTTTGACAATGCTACAGCAAAGAAAGATTTTATTAATTCAGTCACACTTATAAAAGGTTTGATAATTATATAAAATCATTTGGACTTTTTCTGAGATCTTTTGTGTCAGAATGATATTTCTCATATTTCTGTATCATGTTGCCTGTTACAACATCAGGAGAAAGGGTAAAACAATGTGGCAAAGGGTCATCATTCACCTATCCTTCCATTGAAACGCCATTATAGGGTTCTATTAACCGCTAAAAGAGATATTATACACAATAGAATAATATCAAATCATTATAAACCCCAAGGTGTAATCCATCAGAACACAGAACTCGGGCCTCCTTCAACCCCATATCACACCATTCCTTGCAAAACATTGCAATACCAATCATTGTTACAGAATCAGAATTTGTTTGTGAATGTCGATCAATCAACGTTTCAGGAGTTCGTTTTTTAAGTTTTCAATTACTCAGAGAGTTAATGAAAGCGTCTCTGCTGTAAGTTATCTTAACCAATAACCAAACAATAACGACATTTGACCAGTTTGTTGCTGATGACTCTGGAAAACATTGTGGGAAAGGGAGAAATTGCACTTAACAAGCAATTTCTCCTAATCCCACAATGTTTTCTGCCCTATCAGAAGGTTATAATGGGACGGTAAAAAATTAGGCATTTGGTAAAGGGTTAAAAATATGTGGCAAGTGTATACCCCCCATTGCCTATCATTATGTATATCATTATCATTCAAGGCAACACTTAAAATTGAAAAATAATATCAAAATGACCTTAATAGCTGTACAAATAACCTTCAACATTGTTTAGATAGTTAATCTTCAATAAAATCAAGTTGAATTTTCGCCATTATTAACAACATTAAATTATGTCTTGGTAGACACTATTAATGCACGAAATTCTATCCATGCCACTAGCGGAATTCCCACATGAAAAGAATTGGTACATGTAGAATAAATCATATCGCATTGATTTCATAATTGAGGAAAAAATTGTCAAGCTGTCTCTCAAAACAAGGACCTTGGAATGCCAAGTCAGACAAACTATCTGCTAAATAACTTCAAATAAAGATGTACCTGCCAATAGTCTATATGAATATGCTTTCAATTTAGACTAACAACAATTCCTCCTTTCAAATATCTTTTATCATGATTTCTATTAAGGTTGACTGTTAGCTATTCATATTTGGACAAATGAGCTTTTGTTAACAAGTTTTGACCAAAAAATCTCATTCAAAGAGCATTAGTGGACAATGGTTCAATTCCCAATATATTGTCATTAGAGTTTCCTCTACTTGATGGCATTGGCAATATAATCCATACAAACCCATGATAAAAGCATAATATCCACCAATATCAGTTTTATGGGTACAAAGACACCAAGCCTCATTTAAAGGTCATATTTCCCGATAAACAAAATTTTCTTTAATTATCGTTTTTGAATTAGGTTATGGTTTCGTTATGACGGAGGTAATGATTTTTTTCTCATATAGAAGCGAAAAATGTTGTTTTTGACTACTTTTATTCACCTTTATCGATTTTTGTGAATGACTTATCTCCCTTGTTGTGACGTCATTTGTGCTTCAAAGTCATATGAACTAACAGTAAGAAGAATCTAGTTCTCAGTTACGACGGTGTTTTTGCACAAATTTCGGACATTTTAAGTGTTGAATTGTGTTTGGGAAACATAAATTGGATATTGAATATGGTCTTTTGACAGGTCTTCTGGTGTTATTCTGCTTTTGGTCACAGGAATGCGAGTTTCTCCCGTTTTCCGACGAACATAAAAGCTGCAAAAAGTTTCGATAAGTTAACTGGACCGTGTTTACTTTACAAATAAGCAAATGATATTCCCCAAACAAAAACAGTAGGCTGTGTTACTTTCACTTCGACGACGGCAAGTTTACGCATTGTTAGGCGTTTCCAAAAAAATGATTTTAATGATCTTTAAATGATCGGACTCAATTCAAAGTAATTTATACAGGTGAAGACGCTTCAAATTCATTCTACTTATTGAGTAACCGTTATATTTTCCTTATTTGAAACACACCAACAATATTCACTTTACCTTGATGTATTGGTTTCAAGACTGTCAATTTAAACCAGACAAAGCTAATCTCACTTTCAAACACCAATCAAGCGATAAAGCATACAATCATGCATCTTGTTCTTATTTGCAAAACTTGTTTTATGTTTTAACATAATCGTAGAAACGTTGCCATTGTACATAAATGAGACAAAATGAAAAATGTACGTTGATTGCTATGATAACAAACCGATTAAAACAAGCAAGTGTCTTTTATCTGCCGTTGTCTTTGAATGAAAATTCAAAATAATGAATATTTGATATCCGCAAACGGTCTCTGAACTCATCAACGCAAATGATAATGGGTTCGATCTTAACTTAAGCATCTGCTTTTCGGAATTATTTAAATCACACATCTTATTTTTTTGCCATTGGTAATATTGGTTTAAATGACGTATGTCACACTGAAATGCAGGTGTTCAAACATGATTATTACAAATTTATATTGATAATTTAGTAATAAGATCACTAAATATATAATTTACACATTTGAACATAATCTCTTTGTTTACAATTTAATTGATTATTGTCAGTTTATCTCACATACAAAGGGTCAATCAACAGACATCGGACATTACAAGGATTAAGGGTCGTGATGCAAATTAACACCAATCTGCCACATTTGCACAGTATGTTTCAAGTCTCAAGTCCTCTATTGTTTAGGCGAAAGATAGCCTCTGGCGTTAATCTCTTAAATATCTCTGTTGTTAATTAACAGGTCTGACACGTTCTGCTATTCCAGACATGAAATAACAAGCGGCAAATTCTCACACTTTCAATGCGTGGCAATTAAATTTATCTTAAAAATCCATTGTTAAGATATAACCAATTAAGACCAAACTCTCACAGGATGTTTGGATTGATAAGGTGTCAGGACATATTTATCTCTCAATGTGACTTACGTGTGATACTTTGTCGTTATGATATTCAAAGAAGTGAACATGTTGTCTTTTCTATTAGAATAGTTTGACACTTCAATAAGTATATGATAATCAGTATTCACCAAAACGGTATTAACTCTATGTTTTCAACAAAAAAACGTTTTAACATCAATTTCAAGTTTTGTCAAATTGATATTTAAATTCCCAAATCATAAAAAATAAATTCAAATATGTTTATTTAAGGTTGTTAGTAAAATAAACTATGACGATTTTTTTGTTTTAGCTGTTAATTATTAAACCTGTCCGAAAATTAAATGCTCAATATGTCAAGGCTACTTACACGAGAGAAAACGAACATAAATGTAAAGTGAATATGAAGAACAATTCTTAAGTTCTTAACAGTTGATCTAGAAAGACGACATCGGAATCAATTTCGAAATCATAGACCTCTTACTGGGGGTGGAGTTACTGGAAAGTTGCCGGATGATTTTAACAAATACTCTTGAATGTGCCAGTGTTTAGTTTTGAAATTTGGATGTGTGGTGAAAATGTGAGTTAAAGGATAACCATCGTATCACAAGTAAGTTGATGTGTAGTGAAAATGTGAGTTAAAGGATAACCTTCGTATCACAAGTAAGTTGGGTTATAATACGGTTTGTTTGTTCGCAATTTATGATCTTCTCCCGTTTCATTTCATGTATTGATAAGACAATGCAGGGTGAATTTGACAGTTAATAGTTATACGATGTACGGTGTTAAGACAATTCGTTTATTCAGACCTGTGTCTTTGTTTACTACTCAATTAAAACCTTAATGCTAATACACGATCATTGACGAAAAAGTACTCTTGTTTTTTTTTGTTTTTGCTGTTTCAACAAATATCGTCAAAATTTCAAGCCGATTCTTACATATGAAAACATTTACAAATCCTTTCAAATTTACCCGTTACGTCACTTACTTTTTTTTCAAAAGAATATTCTTATAATATGAAACATATTCAATAAAGAAAATGCACTGTCAATCCAAACATCGACTTAAGGATTGCTATTTCGAGGAAAATCGTCCAAATTTCAAGCCGTTCCTTTTCATATGAACGCATTGACATATCCTTGTAAATTCACGCGTTAAGTCACTAATTTATTTTTTCAAATGGATTTTCTTATAATATGAAAACTATCCAGTATAGAAAATTCACTGTCAATCCAAACAATGACTTAAGAATCATTTAATTCAAGGAAAATCGTCCAAATTTCAAGCAATTCCTTTCATATGAACAGGTTTACGCAATGACAAATCCATGCAAATTCACGGGTTAAATTATTAATTTATCTTTTTTCAAATTGATATTCTTATAAAATGAATCATATTCAATAAAGAAAATGCGCTGTCAATCCAAACTATGACTTTAGGATCGTTTATTTGAAGAAAAACACCAATTCTAACCAGCGATCGCTCTTCACGCCCTATACATGGCGCATTCAGTGGATCACGAGTGACGTCACAGCAAAGGGAAGTAAGTCATACGAACTTTTATTAATCGGTGCGCTATGACGGTGATTTATGACGTAATGCGTTATGCTAAAATGTTGCAAATAATTTCAATGTGATTCTTTTACTTCATATTTTAATTTTATGAAATAAACCCAACCTGTACATATGACCTTTAAGTATGGTCAAGTTGAGTGGAACCGTTGGCATTCCGTAAGTCTCGAGATTTGACCTCTCATGAAAATCCAAATTTATGGCTAAAATAATTCAAACCCAAGCCTTAAGGGGGCAATGTGATTACAAGACCTAAGCTCTAACTAAAAAGTCATGGAACCTCAACAAAAGTGTTCTGCTTTAGAAATAAAACCCACATTATCACAACTACCAACTAAGCTTAAAACAGAATGAAAAGCAAGCCTTTTCTTCATACAAGGAAGGTACCAACAAGACCACAGGGATAATTCATTACGCCTATACTGAAAGTATAGGTAAGATTTTTATCCAGTAATTGTACACCATTACAGACAGTTATTTTCGGATTTAATGGAAATATCATTCAATCAAACCTCAATTAAAGGACAATTTCTGGAGAAAAACCAGACTAAAATTGTCAATGGGACACAGTTCCCTTTTTTTTTTATATTTTTTTCTTTTCTATAAAAATTACAAACTTCTCATGGTTGTAAGAAGAACCCACATGAGACCCTATTATGGGAAAACAAGATCTTTGTTAACATCAGTATCCTTTTACCAACAGTGTTTCCAAAAGGAATGTACATAACACAGCATCCTCTATATCCAAGAAGATATTCAACTATTCCTTATACGCAAATAACCAGCCATTGCAACATATCAGCAACAGAAGTACAAACATTCAGAACAAGAACCGAACTAACAACCATTGACAAGCAGTACATCAACATCAGATAGTGGTGAAAGAAAAGTTAGTATAGTATAAAATACTATTTTCCCAACTATTTTAATCAAACTGTTTATTATAAACATGAAAGTAAAGAGTCCCATTATAGAGGCAATGAGATCAGGAGGAAGTGTAACGCAGGTCATTAAAACCATGTATCAGCCAATAAACCTTTCCGTGGTACCCATCCAATAACCCAAGTCCCGCAATTAATTCTGGCTCTCTGACATAGAACTTCCTCTATCCCTTCAACCAATCTACAAGCTTTACACGTCTACAATATGTTTGCACAGCTTGAGGAGGCATCATTGATGGTAAAGAATCGTTTTTGAGAGAAAACTCACTTTTCATAATAAAAGCATAGTTTATAACATGAACTTTGTCCTTCCAAATAGATATCATCAAATATCATAACTGTGTAAGGTGTTTGCTCTTTCAATTTGGGAGTAGTAAAAATGTGTCTGTCGATAAGAGTCGGGTTTGTTCCAAAAGAATCATGCTGAATTATCGGTCTTATAATAGGAAATTTGCTTTCATATAATAGTTTGACATAGCAAATAGTTTATACTTTTTCTTTTTACATTTATTGTGAAACAAGTCCAAAATACTTTATCAAACCACTCTCTATTTTACTTCCTGAATACATCACCAGTATTGCACAAAATGTACGTTATTGAAAAACTGCAAGGTTAACTGTTATTTTCTAGAATCAAAACCACAATCTTTATGTCAGAATGAGAATGCTCAAGCCTGCAACCATTGTCCTTCACAACATTTAAATTCACAGAACGTTTTACATATTAGACAAGGAAGAAACATTTGTGACAGGTATTTCTTTAGTACTCAAAACAATTTCATGATAAGTATACTAGTTATAGGAATGACTGCTATGTATAACAGAATACAAAGTAATGCTTTCAAGTGATAATTAACCTCCTTTGCCATAATTTCTTCCACAGCAAACTTGATTAACCCAGGTTCACCTTTGGATGATATTACAATTAGACCAAGCTAAAAGTATCATAATATCCTGCAATGAATCATACTTCATTCAATGCTTCACTAGGAGGCAAAAGTTGTCTTATTTCTCTTATTACCACAATGTTCCTTCAGTTAGCGTTTGCATATGCTAGACATTTATTCCATAACAATTTCAAGACATCTGCTCAAACATTTGACAAGAAATAATCAAAGCAAATAATTTCATTAAATCTTTGTTTGCCTTCATCCATTTTTTAAAGGCTGTTTTATTGATAATCAAACATCATTGTGGTCAATAAAAAAGACCAATCTAATTGAACAACAGAAACATAATGTTTGAGACAGAACATTAGAACTGGAAACGAGAAAAACTATTCCCACAAACAGACTTCCGCAGCATCCATTCTAAAGTATTCTTCCATCAAATTCTGGACAAAGACTATAACTATTCCATTTGTGAAAGGATACGCCCCTCAATCATCTCTAGAAGTCATAGAAACCACTTTCACTCCATCATCCCAGACTCAATACAGCCGCTCTTTAAGAAAACATACTTAATCCCTTACTCATATACTACTTCATTTACTGTATGTACAACAGAAGATTAATAATAACTATGAAAATAGGACACAAGCAACGTCTCTTTTTGTTACAATGGTTTCTACCTACAATTACAAAGAAAACATAATATCTAGTATAATGTACTTTATATCGTCATCTGCAGTTGCTTTAGATTTCTGTGAACAAGTTAAAACTTTTCACCATTTCAAATCTCTTTTTTTTCTTTTTGCAATTCTTCTTACATGTAAAATTGCTTGAGAATTCATGTTTTCCAAATTTTGTCACATTGATTGCCAAGTGATGCTTCATTAACCCTTTCCCAAACAATAACGACATTTGACAACTTTGTTGCAGACAACTTTAGAAAACATTGTGGGAAAAGGAGAAAATGCTCGTAACGAGCAGTTTTTCCTTTTCCCACAAGGTTTTCTGCTCTTTCTGAAGAATATATTTCAATTTCATTACATTTTGAATTATCGTCTGCAAACTCTTTCAATTTGGGACAGTCTAAAATGTGTTGTTTGGGAAAGGGTTAAGCTCTCCAAGATCATTGTAGCTGAATAAAAAAAGTGTATTAGATCATTAATATATTGGCTACTGAATTTTGATAAGGTTTAATGAGCATTATTCACACTACATTAACATTGCATAAACTTGATGCATTCAAATTGAAAACATCAGGAAATTGATAGAAAATATCTTCCTTCGCTAAATTGTGAAAATTTTCACATCAAATTGGCAAATTATCAAAAAGGCAATTTATCCTTTTGTCACAATGGTTTAAAAACAATATCATGATCAAATGCATTATTTCATCCTATTTTTAAGTGTTTGCTTCCTCTTTGAATTTGTAACAATAACAACTTCTCATATGGGGTGGAAATGGTTCAAATAGAGTAAATAAAATAGTATCATGTTCATGAGATATGCACTGAAGAGGCCCTTGAAAAAAACATCCAAGTTTTAAATAAATCAATAATTATACCAAAGGGACAGAAATAAATAAAGACATCACTTACTGATGGTACTAATAATTTTTTCACTTCCTCTACAGCTTTGATTAGTTTGAGTTCCGCTCTATTTCTAGTATCTTCCACTGTTATCAGTACATGGAGCTCTTCGTTTAAATGTTCCCAATTTGGCTTGCCTTTGTTCTGTTCTTCCTGGAATGTACATAAATATTCAACAAACTCATTAAGTGGTACATCAAAGGTGTTTTATGATAATCTTTAAGACCACTGGTAATCTATCCGAGTGTTTCACACACAAAATTAACAGAAGAAATTTAACCTATATGAAGGTTTATATTAGTGTTGTTAATCCTATGTTAGTGCAGTGATAGTTCAAACAACATAGGGTTTAGAGAAGAAAAAGAAGAATTTATAAAGATAAGATATATGTTTCTTATCTGGACCTTTGTCTATTTCCATCTATATTCCAAGATTAACCCTTTACCAAACGCCAAAGTTTTCCACTGTCCAAGGTTGAAAGAGTCTGCAGGCAAAATTTCAAATGTGATGAAATTAAAAAATAATCTTCTGACATGGCAGAAAACTGTGGGAAAAGGAGAAATTGCTCATTAAGAGCAATTTCACCTTTTCCCACAATGTTTTCCAATCTTCTGCACCAAACTGGTCAAATGTCATTATTGTCTGGTAATGGGTTAAAGCGGGCAAAAAAAATTTTTTCAAAAAGAAACGCCCAAACAAAAATGCTCATAGTTTGAAAAAAAAGTTATTTAGTGACATTATTTTTCAATATAGTCTTGGTGCAGAGGTATTTGACACCCTCTGTCGAGATGATAGGTTCAGAGATAGATGAGAGTTGCAACTGTTGATTATTGTAAGCTGTCTTAATTCAGTGGTGAATGTTCGTAAGCCTAGTTGCGTTTGCCACACACCTGGTAAAAAATTACCAGGACCATGGATAGGTGAACTGCCTGTTGCAATGACTGAAATGCTGTTGCAAACAATGTTAAACCAACCAATGTTCTTCTGCAGGGAATAAACCTCAAATTCATCTATTCACTATTTCAATAACATCTTTTTTCATCCTGCAATGCAGTAACTTGGGAATGCTTCCAAAAATAATCTCCTGTACATATTTATGTATCAGAAAAAATGAAGACAAATTAGTTGAATGTGAAATTCAATAAGTCTGTATGGTTTTTGCTTCTCTCACCATTCCAAACACCTGTATTCAGTTTTTTCTATTTCTAACCATTTTTACAAACTGTTTTATCCATCCTGTTCAACAAAATTAGCATCAGATTTGCATCAGGTTTCTACAAGCATAGGGAACATTTAGAAAGATGATAGTAGACTATTATATTTTCTGTTATGCAAATTAATTTTAAAATGACTGTGATCTCCGTGTATTATCTATCAGACAGCAACTGACAGGTATGGGGTGATTTAATAAGCAAGCTCTTCTTAATTGAAATTTCAAATTCAACACCTTTATCAAATCAAAGACCATAAAATGTCTTTTATTATGCCAGATGTTAAAATAGTTTGATGTGCACTTCATGTATCATTTCCCTACATAGTATTAATATAAAATTCTCTTTTTTGAACATTTAGCAGCATTTTGGCAAAAAGTGCAATTTACTCATCACTAGCTGGCATTAGCAATCGACCTACGGATATAATAATTTCAAGGTCTAAAAATCAGACAAGATTTTATTTGTTCCTATCATTTCCAGAAAATTTCAGATTTCTAGGCTTTATTACTGTTACCTTTTGTTTACAACGCTGATACGTAATTTATGTCATATGTGGGAATGGGTTCATTTGTTTTTCTAAAGAAATTTTTATTATACATTGTAATTTCAATAAGTTAAAATTAGGAATATCAAACCTTAATAACTCCAACGCATTTGCATGTAACTCATAAAGAATGCACAAGAATGAAGCGGCAAAGTAATGGTAAAAGAGCAAATTAATGTCTATTTCATAAAGTTAATTGTGTGATACAAAAAGGTTTTTCATGTAACAAGGCTACAAATACTTTTCCGATAAAGATCACAATATTTACAGGCTTTAAGCCATTTTGAAACAAACCCATAAGCATATAATTTCTGGAATTTGTATGGTGTTAAACACCATGTTACCAATTTTTCACTTATGTTACGAATTTCCTGGATCCCCCAATACTAGGCTAGGGCTCTGAAGAATTTCTGAATGGCATGAGTCTTCAAGCAATACAAACTTGGAACAGTTCATTACGGAGTTTGAGGAGAAAAGGATCTTTTTTTTCTTAGGGACACTATTTGGGAACTCTCATCCATAAATTCACAATCCAATGCATTAACTAGAGAAATGATTCCCATAAATCGTTCCTTGAACTCTTAATGCTAGCCATTCACATGTCAAATGATGCTTTTTAATCCCGTTCTTGTTCTGAATAATTGCATTAAAAAAATACTTGAAAAGTGGCATGAAATATCCACGAAAAAACTGCATAGCCAATTAATCAAAGCCAAAACCCTTGGTGCAAAGGAGATAATATTGATGATGCGAACATCATCTTAAAGTGTTTTCAAAACTCATCTGCAGTAATAGGGGATTGTACAATTGAAATATTTCTCTCAAAAGCTACTGATTCCCCTGCATTATTGAGTAAGAGTTACTCATAGCAAAGACATAAACTCCTTGAAAAAACATTTCAACTAAAATCCTTTATCCTGCAAAAATAAATGTCAATTGGGAATGATATCAAGCTAAGGATGTTTATAACTTATCAAATAAAATGATATAATGAAAATGGTACAATTAGAACAATAAATTTGATATATTCATGATACCATAAGGATGACTATTTCAAATTGTCTATATTTTTTTTGTGCTTCCTGGAGGTAGAGATGATTTATGACCCTTCACAGAAACAGTTGCAATGTTTACCTACATCTTGCAGAGAACCGGAACTAACGATGGTGCATACCGGTTTCTGGTTATTCATACATTTTGATTTGTGCCACACTATTCAGGGAACCAGAAACTATTGATGGTGCATTCTGGTTCCTGGTTATTCATACATTTTGCTTTGTGCCACAGTATCTCAGGGAACCAGAACCAATAAATGTGCATGCCAATGTCCTGTTTTACATGGATCATTTCAAATGCAGTCTAATCATCCTAAATATGTTTGCTACTTTGCCTTCCCGGGGAGAGAAGTATCAAGAGTTTCAAAATGATGCACTCTAACACACCTTTAACAGGACTGAAGAAATCAACATGTTAAAAAGAAAAACTGCTGGCGACTAACATTCTATTTCTTTCCTAAACTGGGGGGTTTTTTTTTAACATCACAAAAAATAAAAGTTGTCTAATTTTCTTTCATTGCAGCCTACTGTTAACTTTTCTTTTTTTTTTTCAAAGTGCCTTTCCAAACAACATTAAATTTGTTCTCAGTAGAATATTATCAACATCTTTGTGACAGAAGGAGAAATGTTTCGAACCACAAAGAACACAGTATATAAAGTTCAAGGCTAGCATCCTATCTTCCCTTTATAATTGTTTACACTGGCAATTCTTAGAGAACCTGTCAGCTAGCTACAAGCCATGTTTCTATGGGAGGCAAGCAAAAAGCCAACATCTTTAGGGCCATTAGTCAATCACCTTTCACTGTTTACATTGTCATACAAGTGAGTCTGGCATTTTTCTCTATACCCCTTACATAACTCACCCAGCAATGCCTAACATTATCCTTTTCCCTGATACAAGCAAAGTCTCAGTTGTTGCATTAGAGGATATTTGAAACAACTGTAAAATAACTTGCTCTTAATTGGCTTAATTGCTTTTTGAAAAGTTTTCTTTCCTAGTCAGCATAGCATGCTTGCAAACAAATACCTGTATACCGACATATGAATTTAAACAAATTTTTTCTAAATTTCATCTGCTTTATTTACTTTCAAGTTGAGGTCCATATCTAGAAAACCTACAAACCACAGAGGCTTGAAGCCAGTTCATAGTTACACGAATAAATTCCCTTGAATCAAGAAGATTTTTGCTTTTCTTTACTGGATTTAATGCTCTGGGTTTTTTTTCAGCTTTATTACACTTTTCATGGGATTCACCACTTAAAGGCTAGAACTCACACATGTCTTGCCAAAATCCACTCCTACAAACTCAAACCCTTACATAGTCAGCACCTTTACCACTGTGCAATGTAAGACTATTAGAATGAACAAGTCACCAAGGACTTTCACACACAAGGTATGCATAACCAGACTGACACAAAATCATGTACAATAGTTACAGTGGTGATAGTTGGATTCCATTTGGATAAGACACAAAAGAAATGTGAGTTAAATCTATGTATTTGACAGCAGGGTTGTCATTAAATTTTTGAGTAAGAGGCCAACTTTTGATTTGAGGAGGCCAATGAAGCAAACACCCAACAAAATTTAGGTGTTACTTATGACCACCTATCATATTTTGTTATGTCATTAAAAGTGGTTGAATTAGCTCTTAATCACAACCCTGTAACAACCTTGTACCTACCTTGGCTTTGTCTCTCATAGAGCCCTTGCCCCGGACCATTATTTTACAGCCTGTGTACTGTTCTAATTCTTTGGCTGTCATACCACGTGGTCCCAATATCCGACCCACAAAGTTAAACTGAAAACGAAACAAAACAGAAACATTCATGAATTTATTCATTTATGGGTTTAACATCACAATTTCATGGCATATTTCATTCATGTTGCATACCTGACTCTAAATGATGGAAGAAGATCCCAAAAATTAACTGTCCATAAGGGCTGGTCAAGCATGTAGAATCAGGAGACTAACTCTCATGAAAATCCATATCCCTCACTGGGTTTTGAAACCACATGGAGAGGGGCCATGTGATTTCAAGTTCTGTACTCTAATCACCCTACCATGGAGGCCAAAAAACTTCAAAAAACGTAACCAAACATTTTAGTATGAACAGCTCATCTTTTTCTTTACCTTTTTTTCAATGAATATTCATTATGACAGTCCTTAATAAACCAGTGTTCCAAAAGCATGTGTATATAACAAATCTTTGTAGTTGTTTAAATATTTCTTAACCATTCAGTTATCACACCTCACTTTCTAAATCTAAGCATAAGCCATCCATCAACACTTTGAATCAATGTCATGTCCTTCCAATCTTTAATAAAACCTTTACCAAACTAAAGGAGCAATTTTCTTTTCTTTCAAACTATTGTTTTAATCCAACTTCAGGATCATCATAATCCTATGTTAACAATGTTCAACAATCTTTTAAATACTCAAGAGTTTCTTTATTTATTATAACAATGTATCATAAGAAGATACAACTTTTAGTTCAGTCAAATTTCTTTTGTCACAGTGATCAACTTGGATCACCTCCAGCAGGATGTTCAAAACAGTTGGTATAGACTAGACATGCCATAATTGCATGACCCCGATCACCATGTGGCATGTAATTTTCCTTCTCGGTCTACATTAATCAAAGAATTAACGGATTTCACATTAAGTCAGTCTATGTCGCCTCAGTAACTCTTGCTTCGTTCAATAAAGCCTTATTGAATAGCCCCTTGAGACAGACAGAAATATTTTCAAAACTGGTGATACATTTATAAAGCTTGTTATGTCAAGATCAGCTCTTACAAGCCTTGA
The DNA here is from genome assembly GCA_947846245.1 of Cerastoderma edule. Classification (NCBI taxonomy): domain Eukaryota; kingdom Metazoa; phylum Mollusca; class Bivalvia; order Cardiida; family Cardiidae; genus Cerastoderma; species Cerastoderma edule. Next base: position 325,744 of record OX401407.1, read on the forward strand.
GGAACTCAGCAGAGTCCCACATTATAAACTCTCAGCTCGCATCATCTAAAACAAATGAAGTTTTTGCTACATTTCAGAAGAATTGCATTGGATAAGGATTATATTGGAGAACAAAGAGTTCAGTATCTCAGTAAAGTCAAGGATCCAAGCTCCAGCCCCAAGATGAGTTTATTAAATCAAGTATTGCAGACACAAAAGTGGATAATAATCAGTGAGGTGGAATCAGGCAAATTCAATCCTTCTCCTTAAACCCTTGAAATCAATATTAAGACTGATCCCAATTCAAATCAGAAGCAAACAAAAAACATTTAAAGGGGAAATAAGATAGTTTCTTTGTGATGTTTACAAGAATTCATTTGGAAAAAAGATATAAATTGGCTTTCTTCATTGTTTTTTATTAATTTCTTTTTTTAAGGATGATTTTATTAACCTACTTCACTAGTTGTATTATTAAAATGAGGGTGTCTGACAGAAAAGTTTCATTGTCATGTTCAAGATTTCAATGACATATTAAAGGTTTTAATGACATATTCGAGATTTCATGACATGTTCAGTTTGTGCAAGCCATTATGGAACTCAATGCCTTGGCCCAGCTTTGACATTGTCTTGTTGAATTCTAAGATGAGGAACTGATGCCGTAGTTGGAAGAAAAGGACGTCCAACTATTCTTTAACCCATTACCAAACAATAACGACATTTGACCAGTTTGCGGCAGACGGCTCTGGAAATCACTATAGGAAAATTTCTCCTTTCCCACAATATTTTCTGCCCTATAAAATAAGTCACATTTTGAAAAGTCTTCTGCAAACCGTTTCAATTTGGGAGTCGAATATTTGGCGTTTGATAAAGGATTAAATCGACCAGGAAAATCTGCAGAACCGATCACTTACCATTGAAAGCATTGTCCGAAAAGTAACATCCTAATGATCACAACATGCAAACTACTTTTCTGTCACAATGTTTTCAAATACTCTCAGCTGCACTGGTAGTTTAGTCCTCCCAACTTGGAATAGGAGTAGGCAAACAAGTGTTGAAAGGAGGTGATAATGCATTTGGTTGCTCCCTAATGGATGCATTAATCAGAACCAATTTCTGTTCATTAGCAGAAATACTGCATAGAGACCTCTTAACTACATCCCAATAGTTACCAGCTGTGCATTACAGAACCTTGAACCTCCTAATTTGAAAGTTTGCAGACGACATTTCAAAATGTGATGAAATTGAAAACTAATCTTCTGATAGGAAAGAAAACATTCTGAGGTAAGGAGAAATTGCTCGTTTAGAGCAATTCTTCCTTTTCCCACAATGATTTGCAGTGTCGTCTGCAACAAACTGTTCAAATGTCGTAATTTTTTAGTAATTGGTTTAAGGACATAGAAAACGTCACCAAAACTGGTTGCTATTTTGCAAATCACAATTTAAAACCTTTCCTTTTACATACCAAATTGGCAGATAGTGGTGACATTTAAAATCATTTGTCGAAATTCATTACCAAAATATCCAAAGAAAATCTGTGGGCATCAAATTATTTCTGACATTATGAAGAAATTGTCTGCTTTAGAATGATGCATTGAAGTCTTTAAATGAACAAATTGGTGATGAGCACTTAAATTGAAATTACCAGTACCACAAACTAAGGTTTTACCATAAAAGCAACAGAAATTTACTAAGACAATTTCTAAGAACATACAATGCACTAAACTAGCTTTAGCGTAAAAAGAATGGAGTAAATAAGAGAGTCCAATAATAGCCTTTGAAAAGGATTCAAGAACTGTGCTCATGAACAGACATGAATGCAAGATGACTGTTCATGTCCACAAAGTTGTTCTTAAACATTATATGTATGGGAACTTATTTAGACCTTTGGCTCGCTGAACCAGAATTGCCCCATTTTCAAGAGGCTTTTTGTTCAGAGATGGGAAGAATTTATAGTTGGCATCAATTAATCAGTCTACCATGATCTGTTGAACTCTTTCCTGAACACAATCATTTGATGAATGATAAGATGAAGACGAATAGTGTTGAAAACACTGAGACAAAGGTAAGAATTAGCTCAAACAAAACATTCTTCTTTTGACAAAATATTCCCAGCTTTAATAAGAACATAAAACAGCTGTTTCTTGCTTCTTTTTATCTTGAGAAATTGGAAGTTATCTGTTCACTGATTTCTTATGTCAGCTAGATAAAGAAAACCTATTGATAAGTTCAGATAGCAAGATCCATGATTCAACACTGGGTCAGGAAACTTTTTTCCCGAATAACACAAACATACAGCATTTTCTACATCCTTGCTGTAACCAATGATCTGTTTGTGAAAGTAGAATGCTACCAGGAGAGTCTAGTACTGCCCCTCCCCACTGTTATTCATTTTTTCTTTTCAGATTTGAATTAGAATTGAGAGCATTAGGTTAATGTATGTAACAACCTTTTGTATGGTGGGCTGCCTCTGGCTAGCATATTACATTAGTAATGGCCGATAGCAAGCATTGCGCATTGATTCTTTTCTTTGACTGAAACTCAGTGTTTTCTCTTTATGATGTCTTTCGAGATTCTTGAAACCTAATTTCTTTCTAAGTTCATAAAAATAAAAGTCAAGGTTTTGTTCTTAATGATCTTGTTGTTTTTTTTGTTTTTATGTATTTTCCAGAATAGCTTTCATAATTTTGCAGTTAAATCATGATATCCGGACTTGCTCATTATATGATATTTCCTGTTTATATAGTGAGAAACCTATTGCATTTAAATCATAAATTTAGCCACATTTAGGGGCTCACTTTCATGTAATGTAGTTCTTTGCCCCCAGTAAAATGTACTTTGTCCACAAAATTGGGATTTCTAAGGCCAACCTGTTCAAAAGTGGTGTATAAAGAACTTCTCACGAAATTATCCACAATGGTCAAAATCCTATACCTGACCAAAAGGTTCTCAAAAAGAACAAAAGAGTATGCCTCTAGAAAGTCAATGGCAACTGCTGTTTAAATAATAAATGTTTAAATCTCCAGTCAGACATTATTTTCATAACAAAGTATGAGCTCTTTCCAGCCATTATACTAAGATTTTCAAACAGAACATTAAGGGCTTGTCCCCTGTGAAGGTTTCAAGAACTGTGTTCATTAACTGCATGAACAGATATGAACGAACAATGGCTGTTAGTGAACACAGAGATAGTTTTTGAACATCAAAAATGTTTAAAAACATCAAGAACATGTTCAAGAACAACTTTATGTTCATGAACGGCTATTTTTTTTTCATAGTAATGTTTGTTCATGCAGTTCTTAAACTTGGTTAGAACTTGAATATTTCACAGGGGCTACAACCATATACTAAATAAGCAGGTGTATGACAATTATAACACTCACCTCTGGGTGTTCTTTAACTGGTACATATAACTTTTCAGTTAATGTGAGGATTTGTCCCGCGGGATCTGGAAGTGAGAGGTTCTCCCGCGCTGTGTTTTTGTTGTGAAATAATACTAAACGGACTCTGTTGATTTCTGAAAAGAGAAAACAAAGAATAGGTCATTTATTCATTTACTGCACATCATCGTCTTATCAAGCATTACATCAATCTACTTTTGGAAACATTGAAAAGAAAGGAGATTTGACTTACATCAATGAATCTGCAACCCAATACTTCAGAAATCATTGCAACAAGTGGACAGATTGCCCATAAGGAGCAATTTATCTGCTTGTCGAAATGGTTTCTACCCAATCACATTAGGAGAATGCTATACTTCATTCTTTTTTGTCTGCATTTGCTTTCAACTTGGCCCAATCACAAATTCACTTCTAGGTCAATAGATTTACAGGGAAAGGATTTCCTGTTATGACCTGAAGAACATGATTTGATTGGGAATGGTTTCGTTTCAAGGTATCAAATATGTAAGGAAAAATTCATTGTAAATGGTCTCTTGTTATCATGTTGCATCTATTTTACTAAACTTGAGGTATATTTAAGGGTTATTTCTTGTATAAAACATTACTTTGAACATGATCAACAAATTAAAGTTTGATGCTGAGAATGTACTGCAGGTATTCAGGAGTTAATCCAAAGCAAACTTCTAAAGGCTTTTGATGCAATTGAGCCCATTATTTCATGTTTACCCATTTAACAACACCTGCATAAGAAAACTTGAGTTCCTATGCTATCTTAACGGGAATATGAAAATAAGCAGTTTCCTTTTTCAATTAACCCTTTACCATAATCAAAATTATCCACTGTCCCAAATTGAAAGTTTGCAGACAACATATTAAAATGTGATAAAATTGAAAAATAATCTTCTGAGTGGGCAGAAATCATTGCGGGAAAAGGAGAAATTGCTTGTTTAGTGCAATATCTTCTTTTCCTACAATGTTTTCCAGAGTCGCCTGCAACAAACTGGTCATGTCGTTACTGCTTGGTAATGGGTTATTGAGAAATATAAAAGCTCATTTTTCATGATCTTTCGTGTGTTGTCTAATGTTTCTTTCAGTTTACTTCAATCAAAAACTTGTATATAGGGTAATGGGGTAAACACTAATCCATGGCCTAATGTTATAATAACCTTTCATTCTTTTGAGTGAGTGAACTATTCTTAGAAGTTTTCAACAAAACAGTTTAATAATCCTTTAAGAAGATCAAATACAATAAGTTTCCCTCTTCACTATAACCACATAGAGGGCAGCACAATGAAGGTTGCTATACTTTCAATGAATTAATGAATCAAGCAATTTCTAGCATTCTCATTTTTCAGAAACAATCTTGAAAAGGGTTGTTTTTTTCTTTTTGGTAATGAACTTTTCATTTCTCTGCTTGATATCATATTGTTTTATACCTATGATTAAATTGCCATTCATTATCATCAGTAATGGAATATTAGTTAACCCTTAAAATGCTGGGTACTTTTCTAAATATGAATTTTTATGTCATCTGCTTTCCAAAACCTAAAATATCTGCTTAATTTTGATTAAGACAGATTATCAGAGTATCAAACAGGTTAGATCACAGGACAGCTGCCAATTTATTTGGCGGCTGGCCTGGATCTAACCTGATGCAAAAGCATGAAGTCAGTTCAAGCACTATAAGAGTTACATAAAACCACTGAAACATCAAACAGCGTAAAGGAATGGACTTAAAACATCCAAGGGGCTTCGATCTAAATCGCTCTTCACTCATGATAACTTTCCGTCTAGCTTAACTATCAATTAATATTTTCTTTTTCTTTTTCAAGTCCAATTACCATAGCTCTCTAATTGGACTCTTCCCCCAGTATTAGTTACCCCATTATGCTGGCAGAAGCATTCTTGGCCGCGTCATGTCAACAAGGTTCTAAACTCGCTAAATTTAAAACCAAATTGACCATAAGGCTGTTCTCACATAGTTACATACATGATTAACCTTTAGTAGGTAATAATGTTTTTTTTACGCTTTAAATTAAAAAATTCTTTATAGCAGTGCAAATTTCCAAAACTTTTTAAATTATCCCAGCTTTTAGGCTTTCCAAATAAGCAACTTCATAAAAATTCTTCCAAAAATCAACAGACTTAGGTCACTTCCCAATCAAACATTATAAGACCCTGGCAATATACTTTTTGATGAACGGTTGTTTTAAAGTGTTATTTAGCTTGAAATATAACAACTATCTAAAAAATCCTATTTTGTGGGTATCCATTTTGTCTGGAATAATTGTTGAAATCAATGAATAGCAAGAATTCAAAGTGTCAACAATAATACAGTTTTATTGCAATGCCCTGCTCTTTATGAATCAGGAAATAAGAATTATATAACTGCCTGTAAGATCAAGACATTAAATGGGGTTCTGATAGTCGGCCAGGCTTGTTGGTATAGGAGAACACTTTTATGTAAGTTCATCCATATACTCAAAATGTTTGTCTCATTGATTGTTCTTTCAAATTGGACCAGGCATGAGATTTTGAAATGAGTCAAAAATAAAAAGTGAATTGCTCTTCTTAAAATCAAATTCCCCACAGACTGAATTATAGCTTTAGTACATCGAATTTTGGAATGGTTCAAGGCTTAATAAATCATTCTAAAAAACAATGCCTTTTTGTTCGATTTCTCAAAATTTCTCAACTTCTTATATTTTTGTTGGCAGACTAACTTGGTTACAATTTCTTCTCTTGTCATAGTTCCAAAAGTATAAATTGGATTTTAGCAAAACTAACACCGGGTCCAGAACAGGGATGGCATTTTTTAATGCAAGTATAAAATAAGTTTTCATAAGAGGTTTGCTACAGTCTAGCCTTGAAGCCATTATTTAAGTAACTCTTTAGTCTTCTGTCTTGTTGGGTTCTTGGTGTTTTACACCATATCAACAATTTTTAAGTTATGTAACAGCTTTCTGGGATCCTACAGTACTAGGCTAGGGCTCTGAAGTGACTTGCCAAAGGTCACTACCACAAATCCAGGAGTCGGTAGGACTTGAACTTGACTGATATGTGCGAGTAACTACAAAACCTTACTTCACTGATTTATCATATGGAAAAGAAATCATACTTTTATCTTCTTGCATATCTGTACAAAGGCAATACACCTTGTAAGTGGCCCATCTTATCAAGATGATTGAAAATCTTGAGTAAAACAAAAGTACAGAATATTTATCCAGATATTCCCAAGTTGAAAACATGAGATATAACAAGTGACAATTATTGGGGAACTGAAACCGTTCATAAAAAAAGGCGAATTCACTTCAACTATGGGGAAGCTAAAAGCTTTGCAGGTCAACTTGTAGTTAAATGTCCTTGTAGCTGTACAAATAACACATCTATGGGTTTATAACACTGAAAATGAAGCTTTTTTTCTTTCGTTTATCATTATAACAATGTTAACAAGAACATCAAAAATGAAAAGTTCTAACACATATCTGGGTCTCCATGTTGTGTTATTTGATTTGTCATTGCACGAGGCGTTTATATGCCAGTCAGTTATCTAATTTCAAATATATAATTGGAATTGTGGCTCCCAGAAAACTGGGTGTGCAAGATGAATTTAAAAGATTATTCAATTTAACAAAGCACTGGTATCCATCATGAATAATTGAATATATCTGACTCGCATCAACACTATTGCTTCATCCCATTCCAACATAATACACTTCAGTATGAAAACAATACCTTCATTGTGAAATCAATAATAAACCATTTGGGGCATTCTATCCTTGTGTTACTAAGGTTTCCAAATAACTTTTCAGCCCACATAGTCAGGTGAGGTATCATTGGAGCTGGATAACAACAGCAGTACCAATGCATTTTCTACCCCATTTTACAATAAAGAATTTTGCCTTTATTTTTATGATGTGTAAACCTTTCTTGGCCAAAACATTTTGATATTTTCATGTGTCAAACAAAGTTTAAAAAGAAGAATTGACCTTGACAATACAATAATAAAAGCACTATTAAATTCATTCTAAACGGACCAAAAATAAATTATGTAAAGTTGATTGAATCATAAGGATTAACAAACTAGCAAAGTTCAATATTTTATCTAAAATACTAGTTATCAAAATCAACTTTCATCTAAACAAAAAATTCATCAAGGTAAAGTTTGATCCACTTTGATTATGTAATACAGTTTCCTGTAGATTTCACTCTATGTCTATCTCACAGTTCTACATGGGGTAATCAGTTAAAATATATCATTCACTTTACAAGCCATTGCCCTCTCACTTGAATTGTTGCCAATGTAACAATATTCTGTTACAGGAATTCTAGTAAAAGTTTGGTGTGTAAAGGTTTTCATGTTTTGTAACACTCTAAACAGTATTTTAGTTATATCCCATAAATCCTGTTGGAGAATCATTACCATTACTGCACAGTATTTCCATTTCAAATTAACATGAGGTGAAATGTAAGAGTTAAGTTTGCTTTGATACGGTTTTACATTGTGTCACTACTCATATTGCCATGCACAGCTCACAGTCCAAGAAAGACCACTATCATTACTTCACTTAAGGGCTAATTGAGGAAAGACTTGAAGGCCAGTGGTTGCAAAATCTGATTTTATTTTTTTTGTCTATAAATGCCAAATATTTTTCTAAACTTGTCCATATAATGGTAACATTATAAACTCCAGTAAAGATCCACATGTCTGATAAGGCTTTACGACAATTGATTTCGCCACACCTAGGGGACATGTGATTCCAAGTTCTTTACTCTATTTGCTTGGCCACAAGAAGGAATAGGTAAGAGTAAGTTTAAGAGACATCCACAGGTTCTGTTTGGTGTCAGAAATAGCATGGTCATGCATGCATGCATAAGTTGGCTGGGTTTTTTTCAACTTAAAGCATGTTTACATGGAGGTCCTCCTCTTTCTTGAAAATATTTCAAATGTTTTCCATTGCAAGCAATTTCAGAAAAAGTAGAAAGTACCCCTATAAAGGATTCAAGAATTGTGCAACATCATGAACAGACTTGAACATAAAATGTACGTTTATTGACAAAAAGTTGTTCTTGAGCATGTTCATTGATTAAAAAAACTAGCGATGAACATCATAACCATATTACTAAATGTTTTCATGAACAAGAATTATTGTCTGTCCACGAATAAAATTGATGAACATGTTTTTGAAACTCATAAACATTTTAAGAAAACAATGGTTTGTGCATGAACTACCATTTTTAGTCATGTCTGTTCATGAACACAGTTCTTGAATCCTTTACAGGGGTATTTAAAGGTAGTACTTTACGTTAATAGGTTCATCAATAATTCATACTATTTTAAAAAAAAAAATCAAAACATTATTCCAGTTTTTAATTAATTCATGACCACCATCTGCTGGTGCAGTAACCATGGTATTTACCTACTTGATTATGATTTAAAATGACAAGCGGAATACCATCTTCCTGTGTAATGGCCAAATGTAGACACCTCACCAACTGTCAAACTGTCAACTACTATGACAACAAGATTCATTAACCCTTTACCAAACGACATATTTTCAACTGTCCCAAATTGAAAAAGTTTGCAGACGACATTTCAAAATGTAATGAAATTAAAAAAAAGAAATCTTCTGATAGGGCAGAAAACATTGTGGGAAAAGGAAAAATTGCTTGATAAGAGCAATTTCTCCTCCTTTTCCCACAATGTATTCCAGAGTCGTCTGCAACAATCAGGTCAAATGTCGTTATCATTTGTGAATGGGATAAATGTAATTGAACTTCTGTACCACTCTTTTTCTTCAAGTTGACTATTACAAACAACAAAGAACGAAATAAATGGTGAGAAATGGAAAAAGCCAACAGCTTTTCAAGGACACAGTAAACTCCCCATAACGACCCCAGTTTGGAAAGATGAAGGGTAATAATATGCAAATCTTAAATAATTGGGGTGCATGACCCATCAATAAAGTATCCTGTTGACCTCATGGTTACCGATCGACTGTCACAAACCCATCTTACTCCATCTCCCTAGAACAGCCTGTATCAAACTATAACTGTTATATTTAACCCATACACTGCTGGAACCAACCTCATGCTTATGCAAACAGCTTAGATCACAGGCCAGCCGCTAAGTGAATTGGCTGATGACCTGTGATCCAACATGCTTGCTACTCTTTCTTTCTTCATCAAAATTAAGACAACACAAAAAACTATTTTCATAAAACTACCCAGCAGTCTAAGGGGTAACAAGTCCTACTTTTAAAGCATTTGGTTTGGGAAGGATGATGTGATGAAAGAGTTTACTCATGTTGAGCATATTTTCCTTCCAACACATTGACTTATGATTTTAACTGGATATTTTTGTGATGTTTTTTCCCTAAACATATCTAAAATTGTCCATTGTGAATTTATATTGAAGGGTGTAGTTAGTAATTGGTTGGGTCTATTTCAACCATTTTCTATGGTATTTCATTCATATTGCAGAGGTGAGCGCACCTACTCAAGGTCCTGGTACTGTAGAAGATTCTTTCCAGATTGCTGACTGCTTTCGGACATGAACATTAGTGCTTAATAAAGAAAAAATCATGTCACCTTGACCCTATGAAATGCCCAAAGAAATATTGGCCAAACCAGATGTTGAACTCCCGACCCTGTATTTCAAATCATATTGAAAGGCTTTGCACATGCAAGTCCCTTTTATACAATCAGTGTCATTATGGCAAATTGTGTCAGTCCAGAGCAAACAATTCATACTTAACTGCTAAGTGAACAAAAAAATACTGCACAAAGGCAAGTAAAAGTTTATGGACACAAAAAGCTAACAAGCATATTTAATTGTCACCTTATAAAGGCCACTAATGACAGGTTTTATTGCAGGGCCCGTTTCCCATATACCTCTACTTCACAGGCATTTACCAATTTCCCAATAAGGGAATATTTGACTGGTCCAGCAAAGCAAATGCAGATGACAATAACTACGAAATTATCACTTTTCTCGAGGATGTTGAGAGAAACCGTTGTTACATGAGAATAAATCAATCAGTTTGATCAACTCATCATTTTGTCATAGTGATATCCCTAGAGACTTTTGAAAGTGAGATATCCAAAAGAAATGCAGGCATGATTCATTTTTCAGAGAAAATATGTTGTTTTACTATGACAAAAACATTTAGTATGGTAATAATTAAAATTGAGATCAAACTTTCAGAAAGGTTTTCCATGAACCTCATCATGCATTGTTACAGGTTTCAGCTGGTTGGCTTCTGATGATAATATGCAATTCAACAGACAGTACAGATACTTGATCATCTAAGTAAATGAAGCCTGGAAACAAGTGTCAACAAGTTCTATTATTATGTCAGGATTGCAACAATTCTGAAGGAAGTCTACACTATTAAGGAATGGCTGAGAGTCCAAACAAGTCAGCAATCAACACTTAGCATGCAAAAGTATAATTGTTGCTCATTTCAAGTTCATTATGACTTTTGATAGAAATTATGCATCATTCAAAATCTTCAAGAACCCGATTTTGAAAGTCTATTAACCCTTTCCCCCCATAAGGAAATTTACTACGGATTCAAACATAGAGCAACAAGAGGCAACAAAAACAATGAAACAAAATATATATTTTCATATGATCTCAACTGGGGTGAAAGCCCTTGTGACAAAAGGATATTTGTTTGATTAACATTGTGTCAACAGTATCTAATTTATTTTATAGCTTTCTTGGACTAAACAAGTGCATGCCAGGGAAAAAATGATAAATTGCTCATTTGAAGCAATAAAAGGAAGGGACAAACTGTATTTTGCAAGAATTGCCTGTATAGTCCCAAGTCTTTTTTTTCCAAATTGCCCCCAAAAAATGCTGTGTAAAGACCTTGGTACTAAAAAAGAGCATTGGCCTCATGACCGAGTTGTTTAACATTCCACTAATTAACATTTGGCCTGAGTAGTGAATCTGCCCTCGAAAAGCAGAATCAATACACATCAATACATAATATCAAGATGTAAGAATGTGTTGGATGGAGATTGATTTTAAACAAATCAGTTTTTAACTAAATCGTCTAGTTTTTTTCAAACTTGATGTCTGTCGTCTACTGAACCAGAGACAAACCTCCCATAAGGGAATGGGCTAGCATTGTTTGAATAGGGAAAGCATAATGAGTCTAGCAATTCCTTGGCCATAAAATTCACAATGGTGTCATATTTAGGACAAAAGCATCATAAATGACAAGAGTTTCAGCCTCTGTCAATGTTGTATGGGTTGTAACCTTTCCTGACTTCTGTACATCATATAACACCAGAGCTATTTGACCACTTGATGATCCAATTAACGCACAGTAAAACAGATGCATTTTCATAGCTTACAATTCCAATTCTCAAACAAATTCATTATTATGGGTGCCTTATGAATCAATAAAAATTCCAATGGGGTACAAGATGTTGGTGAGTGCAAAATGATAGAGTTGTGGTGTCTTATGCCAGGTGCCAAAGCAGGGTACACAAAATGAAATCAAAGACAAGTGTTCACTGACTTAGTACAGTACAGGTGAAACATGAAAGAGAAAAACAAATATTTGTCTATTTTCCTCTCCTAAACTAATGCCAAGTTCACGATGCTTAACATAGTAATGACTCAACAAAATCCAACTACAGACCTAACGGATATAAATAAGACGGAATTTCCCAGAATACCATTATTGAGTTCTTTTAAGTTAATTGCAGCAGACACATTTAAAACCAATCATCAAAACTTCAAACTATATCTGATAAATAATGCATTATTGAAAGACCTGTTATATTCATAATTCATTATGACTGAATGTAGAACAATTTCTGATTTTGTCAAAACCATTTTGAATGTTGTCTGCAAACTATAATTTCAAAAGTATCAGCAATTCTGAAATTACATCGAACTTCCAAACTAAATTTACCAACCAAAACTTTTGAAACAGCGATATAATCAAAATTTGCATAAAAACGTTTGACAAGTTTTTTAAGGACAAAACAAGCATCCAGGACAAGACATCCATATACCATTCATAAGCATAAAGCACTTTCTGTAGTGTTTAACATATCATTAGGACTGACAGAAACAAGTAATTAGGATGGTGTTGTAGAAAAGCTCTCAAATATATTTGGAGGTTAGTGCATTTTGTAAAGGGCTTGATGTATTCTTGCACAATACCCTTGATCTTGAGGGCTTCAATGGAATACTATAGTAAGTGCTTTACAAACATGAAGCACTTACTATAGTATTGCACAGTATGAATGCTCTGCTAGTTGCGGAAATTTATGTCCATCCTAAGCCAAACTTCTGTAGAAGTTGTTTATAACCCTTGGAATACTACCAAACTAATGTTTCTTCCACATAATAGATGAATCTTTTTTGGAAAATTTATATGCCATACAAAACCTGATAAGCTTTTTCTTTTAAGACCTTTCAAATCTCCTCATAGGTTTTCATGTGCAACATGGACTTTTTAAGAAATAAAAATAAACAGAGCAAATAACACAATTATTGAGTTATTTCTTCTTTATTAAGCAAAGGTCTTTTTCGAATACACTTCAATGGACCAATTCAGATCATGAAGCACATAAGAGGGAAGGAAACGAAGATTCTCCCAATAATTGTGACCCCTCAAATAGACAAATTCACTAAGCAAACTCATAATGAACAGACAGCTTTGCCAACTTTCTGCCAATGTCATCACTTTCAACAGACAATCTTTGACTAATAACCCCATCCCCATCTAATTTTGTCAACAACAACCAAAAATAGATAGTATGACTGGTTCGCAATCGTAACTTCAGCAAGAAAATCCAGTGATTTTTGGATGAATATATGTGAAATGGCCTTGAAACACTTCTTCCTTTTTCTTATCTGAATTGATCATAATTTGAGTCTAAAATAAATAATAAAAAGGAATACAGCACCATGAACATGATAAGATTTTTATCAATTAATGGCAAGAGTTTCGGAAGCCTGTTGCTATATGTAGAAGTTTCAATCACTATACTCAGAAAACACATTGCAAAGTCTACAGTAGTAACCTTACAATGGCAGAAGCTCACTTTTCTCTCTTGGCAATGGCATTTGACAATTTGTGATTGCCAACTAAATCATGCATAGAAAATTTAACAAGTTTGGAAAATGGTGGGTTTTGTTTCAACATCCACTAAGGTCATAATGGATAGCACCCAGTCTATGATTTATTGGGTAATTTCCCGTCACAGCATGGACATGGGGTAATCTCATCATACTGTCTAGTGTTTCATAAATTCTCAGAAAACCAAGAGATATGGCACAATTAAACTGCCCCATATGAGGCATAAGACTTCGGGTTTGAGAAGAGCATAAAGTCTTATGGATTGATCAACTCCATGTCTTCAAACCTGCTATCAAATAGTTGCCAGATTAAAGTATGGGTCACAGCTTTGTAGATACAGTTTCACAATGCAATAAAACATTTCCTCAATTGGGTATTTTGTGAATACTCAAATTTGTATGTAACAACAAAGCAACTCCTTCAAATAAAAGAAGGACTTGCAATAGTCATGCATTGAACACTCCAGCTGTAAAGGTGTTAGGTTTGGGTTTTCTGTGACATTGTGAAGCGATTGTAACAAATGGAAGAATTGCTATTGAAGTCCAACTGCATTATTTTTTATACAATATTGTCCAGTTGTTGATTTAATTAGGACAAGTCACTCATGAAATTCCTCCTCTCGTAAACACCATGGATCCAAGCTGTAGAACTCCTTATCCAGTTATAAAACGTTTGGTTGGAAAGTTATGTGCTTTCCTGTATCCATTGATTGAATTTCCTTGTCTGAGAGGTTTAAACTAATCAACTTAACGTCTCCCATTTCTGTAACCCTTTACCAACCAATCTTTGGACCATTATGATTATCCTACAGATGAATTTAATTAAAAGTGTGTCATTGTCTGTTTTTTCAGCAACGTCTTTATATTGCTTACATTGAATAAAAGAATATTTACCCACTATACATGTTAAAAAAGATTTGCATACTCTTTCAAATTTTGAAATATTAATTATCTTTTGCCTGAAACAGATCTTTTTCTCTGTCATATTTGAATTTGTCACATTAGATGCAGGTTTATAGTTTTAGAATCAGTTGTGACAATAGAATCAGTTTTGGGTTCCTCCCAATATTATTCATGGAGATAACATTATCTTCCATACAAATTTTTTGTTGGCTGTTGTTACTTTTAATTTGGACCAGTCAAAACTTCCAACACAGGAGAATGCATTGTTAAGACAGAGCACAAATTCAATCTCATCTCTAGGACTGGCTGGTACCATTTTTTCTCAGCTTTAATAATACCCAATTGATATGTCTGTTATATCAAAATGTTGACTGATTTATTTAGGACCTTTGTATCCAGCCATCTCTGAGGTTTCTGTTGCAGACAATCTATTGTGATAGCCTTCATTCTTTACCACCTGCAGACGATATTTTTTTAATAGAAGCAGCAGACTTTAGAGAAACTTTGTATAGATTGAAAAACCTGTCAGTTCTCTTGATGTGAAATGTGAATAGATTGAAAAAGTATTGTGGCAAAAGGAGAAATTGTTGACAAGCAATTTCTCCTTTAACCTCAATGCTTTTTGAAAGTCGTCTGCTGCAAGACGCAAAAATGTGGCGTTATCTGGTAATGTGTTAAAGTAATGGATAAAAGATGACACATTATTCTTTACTGGATCTTTACCCATAACACAATATTTGGTTTATGACAGGTCATATGTCATATTAAGAATACAGCGCAATATTATCGTAAATGTTTTTACATTTGTTAAAGACCTAGTATCTATAGTACTGCATTGAATCCTAGATTATCATTTTGGCAGACACGTATAATTAAAGATGATGACAATGCTTTCTTGTTAAAATGCGGTGAAAAAGCATTAATATAACAAAACAAAATGCACATCACAAGCAAATTCTCCTTTTCCACTTGAAATACAAAATGATTTAAATTTTCTGCTTGCAAACGTATGAGAAAGAGGAACATATGAATTAATGACTGAAATAGTTGTTAAAAGGCATGTTAATTAATTTGTGTCACAATTATGTGTTCCAGATACAGGAAAAGTTGCCTGGTTGATTTATTTCAATTTACCCTCCAAACCAAATATTTCATGTATTCATAAGACTCGTCTCAATAAGTTGGTTCCGACTGATTCTTTAGAGGTTATATTAACACATATATTTTAAGATACTGCAAGACAAAGTCTCCAATAAGCCCCCTTATTTGGACCTCTGGAGTATTGAATCATGATTGACTGCACACCAAGACTAATTTCCTAATGTTTAAATCATGTTAAAAGACACTCTTAATTCCTAACATCCCTACCGCCAACAAAAACACAATGGTCTTAAATTTCATTTATACGAAAGCTGGGAAACAGAATATTTTGAGAGGAAGTTGTGCAAAATAGCTAAATGGTTTCACGCTTCTTCACTACAGCAAATTAAAAGAAAATATGTGCATACTCTTTGTACTTTTCCCTCTTGCTGTTTGATGTGTTACTCAGAGACTAAGTCACTGCTTTGATGTGTCGTCTGTTTTCATTGTAACAAAGGGAAAAGTTGCTCATCTAGAGACATTTCTCTCTTTTTCACAATTGCTTCTTGAATCTCTGCAACAGTTTGGTTAACAAGCCTGTAGATTTACACATGAAGTAAAGCAGTTAATGAGATGGGATCTACAAAGGAATGAGGAACTACATCATGTAGTTGGCCAAGTCAACAAGCTGATGCTGATAAGCCCGGACATTTAATGCAATGTAAAGCCAGGTCAGCATGGATCTCGGGCACCTAACCATTTACATTCAACTTGTAGTTTCCTTCATGTGGAACACCCTACAGATGATTCATGACTGTGTTCATGTTCGTTTACCCTTTACCAAATGCCAAATTTTCGACTGTCCCAAATTGAAAGTTTGCAGACAACATTTCAAAATGTGATGAAATTGAAAACGTTCGTCTGATAGGGCAGAAAACATTGTGGGAAAAGGAGAAATTGCTTGTTAAGGTATAATTATCCTGTCACAAAGGATATCATTTGACAATTGCTAACATTTATGAAGCACTTACTATAGTATTGTATTGAACCCTCGAGATGCTTAACTTCAACTCCAAAATACCTCATTTTAGAACATCAGCTGCAGAAGACTTAAAAACCCACTTAAAAAAAAAAAATAGTTTCTGTTGAAAACTCATCAAGAAAAGTGTTTAATATTTTCCATGTTATTTTTTTTTTTTGCGGGTTCCAATATATATTGCATTCAATTTGGACAAGTCAAAAATTCCCCTATCGGGGAAATGGGGAAGTGGGTAACCTCTGTTGTATTGTAATCTATATGATTTACAGATTTAGGCAAACATAAAGCTGGGCATGATTAAGGCATGTCTTTGCTGATCAGTTATCACAATTATCAATGGGCCACGAGCATGGTAACAAGGAAAAGGGCTTTGAGATCCATGTGATTACAGGGAAATGCATTATTTTGTTTAGTAGTTAGGAATGCTCCAACTCCCAGGAAGTGTCAGCGCCCCCTTCATTTTGTGTGGTACATCATGATAAATCTAAAACAGAACAGCCCACAAGTTTTCTTTGATCCAGGATTTATTGGGCTTAAGCTCTTCCTTAGAATCCTAACAAACCCTTTCACTTAATGCAAATCAGTTGCCAATTTTGAGCCAAAAATGTATATCTAAAATTTGTACTAAATAAACAAAGTAAATCTCCTCAAAAGCAACATCAAAATTTTGTAATCCTGTAAAATAATCAAATATTTTCATGTTGAGATTTTTCTTCACTTTAGCCCAAAATAAAACTAGCACAAATGTTTGATGGCAAGAAAAGGTTAAAATGTTAGTGCTAACAGACAGAGTCTCAACAAGACAGCTGTTTAAAACAAAAGGTGCAACATATATCATATGTCATCATTGCACTGTAGCTTTACTTAGCTTACTGAACAGAACTTGAACTGTATCAACTCTTTTCAGTTATTCAAGCTGAAGGGGTTTAAGGTGAAATAAATATTCTTGTCGTAAAATAAAAATGATATAAGGAAATAGGAGCATCTTCTTATGTTGGTAATTTCTCCTTTTCCAACACTAATTTCATAAAGTTACAGCATAAAGTAAAATCCTGATTTCATGTGAAAGGGTTAATTAATACATTACAACATGTGGTTACTAAACGATAATGTTTGTTTTATGGTTTCAATTTGTGAAAGTCCCCAGAAAATCTACCCTAGGGCCAAAGATAATATAGTCCAGCAGGAAGCCAGAGACGCTTATCATATCTTACTCATATATGGGAATTTGTGACTGTTCCAAATTAGAATTTATCTACATGGGGTTTTACGTTACAGCAACATGAATTCAGTTATGTTGAGATGCCCAACTTGTAATGATGGAGGAAGACTCCAAACTTTTAACCCATTACCAAACAATAATGGCATTTAACCACTTTGTTGGACACAACTCAGGAAAACATTGTGGGAAAAGGAGAAATTGCTCATCACGAGCAAATTTTCCTTTTCCCACCCTTTTTTTCTGACCCTTCAGAAGATTATTTTCCAATTTCATCACATTTTGAAATGTCATCTGCAAACTCTTTTAAATTGGGATAGTCTAAAATTTGGTGCTTGGGAAAGGGTTAACTGCCCATAATAGCTGAATGAGCCCCTTCATTTCATTTGCTATTTAAAAACAGTTCTTCTCCAGAGTATAATAAAGTTTTTAAAAGGTATATCACCTTTACTCATAATTCATACATCATATAGACATTTCATGAATATTGGCTCTGGTCTCACAAAATTGAATAATGGTCTTCCTTATAAACCCTTTTTTCATTAAAACTCACATTTAATTTGACATACCAGCTAACAAGATTTAAGAAACCATTGTAACGAAAGGATAAATCGCTCCTTATAAACAATTTATCCTTTTTTTATGGTTTCATTAATGAAAAATATTTATATGGTTTGCAAGTTTATTTGACATCTTCTGTTGCTTTTAATTTGGAGGAAATATAGAATACCAAATTGACAAATGTTTTAACCCTTTTCTGTGAAAAAGATCTTTGACACATACTTCGACATGTATACTTTTACAGTTGGCTTGTGGATGTTCTTATTGTTACCATGACTTTAAGAAAAGCATTTAGAACTTGCTCATGATGTACAAATTCTCCTTCTATTGAAATGATTCCATTATCCATCATTTTCTGTCACCATGGTTTGGCTGTTGTGTGCTGTGATCATCTTGAAATGAGGAAATGACTTGATGCTGATATTAATGATATATCAAAAGAACACTGAGGTTACGGAAGTGCATTTAATTAGATTTTCAAACTGTTGCCATGGTTATCTGTCAGTAAAGTTCATAAGCCAATCCAGTGGTGAGACATTAAGTGCCACTTTAGAAACGCTTCATTTCTTTGATTTATAAATGGAACTTTCCACCTTTCCATTGATTACAAACTTCGGTATTTATACCAAGAGAAATATTTAAAGTACTTAAAAAGTACTTTGATAATCACAAATAAGTCTCAATATGAAACAATGATATTACTCTTCATAAGAAGTTATAAAAAAATAACCCTCAAGATTCTATTTCTGGTGTTTTGCTTTTGGCAACTCTTCTTTATTCTTCTTTAAAATACTGCTTTCTTGTTTGGGAAAATTAAATCCATTTTGTCGAAAGCAGTGTGATATTTGAAGCTCATCATAACAAATGTGTTGTAAATTTCAAATGGCTGTAAATATGAATGCAACCTTATTAATTCATTCAATCAATGGTTATGATTAAATTCATTCTGTACATGTTTTTCATCATTTCAACAGGCCAGTGCATAAGATGATCTTTAAATAAACCATGATGACAAAAAAAGAAAACAAACCATCTTCTTTTTTATCACCATGCCTTTTACGTATATCACAAAGAAATCGTTATTTGTTTTCTTAACAATGGCCATTTGCTGTCTCTTTTACCCAAAGACCATTTTGAAACTGTAGCATTAATATGAAAAGGAGGGAATGGAATAAGGAAAGGGTTAACACCATTCAAACAAGTACACCACTATGTATCTGCCAACTCATAAATTTCAAATGGCTATAAATATGAATGCAATTTTGTTAACTCATTCAATGACATGTTTCAATATTCCGGGTTATCAGTATCAATAATCAAATTCAAAGTTAATCTTGATAATTCATGATCAACAATGTCTCCACAAAGGGGAATGTTTCAGATTACCAATTATCCCTGGTTTGAGGGACCCCTCTCCACCACTTCTATGTAAACCTTGCACAAACATTAGGAAGGAATTCTTTTCTTCTCAAAAAATAAAGACCACCCTTAGCCCTTGGCTCAAATGGGAACATTTGCCGACAGTTATTCAGTTACATTACTGTTTTCCTGGATCCACCAGTACTACGCAAGGGCTCTGAATTGTCTTACCAAAGGACACTCCCAAGAAAAGCAAGGCACAGTTGGGGCTCTTACACGGAACTCCTCCTCAGTCTGCCAACTGAACCACTTGGACACCTAAGACCCCACTTTAACCGCTAGATTATCAAGAAGTGTGAACCAGAGACTTTAAGGGACTTGGTAAACCACTTATTCCATCATACCTTTCTTTGAAGAACAAGCTGCAATTATCTCTAGAAATCAATGTGGCAAAAAGATAGGTCTCTCCTGATGATAAATTTATTCTTTTATTACAATGACTTCGACTCAATATTGAAAAGTAAATCAGGGTCTTTGTCCCTTAAATTTGTTAGAGGCCTAGGCCTGCAAATTTTGGGGAAAATTGTGTCAAAGGTCCTAAATTAGAAAAGAATAAAGCTGGTGTGACTTTGAATTTTTAGAAAAACTGCACTGTTTTAGAAAACTTTCCAATTAAGGTGCCTTTGATGGGCTCAGGATAAACAATGCTTAAAAGTGCTGTAAATGTATATTCCTTTTAATGTGGGCCCGTCACAAATATATCCGAATGAGGGAATTCGTCCGAATGAATAATGGCCAATCAAAATATACAATTACAGCCTAATCTCTGTCATCACTGTTTGCAAGGACATCTTCTGTTTGTATGAGGGGGACGCCACAATACAATCAAGGGTGAACCCAACCATACCCACAATCGGTTTGGGCATGAAGCCTTAACACTTTACCAAATGCCAAATTTTCGACTGTCCCAAATTCAAAGAATTTGCAGATGACATTTAAAAATGTGATGAATTTGGAAAAATAATCTTTTGATAGGGTAGAAAACATTGTAGGAAAAGGAGAAATTTCCCCTTTTTCCAAAATATTTTTTCAGAGACATCTGCAACAAACTGGTAAAATGTTATTGTTTGGTAATGGGTTAAACCCTGTATTTTCTTCTTCACAATACTCTGCTATATACAACCCTTTCCCCCATGTGGAGTTTGTGTGACTTGTCCAAAACAAAGGCATTAGCATATGACATTTGTAAAAGAATGAACAGCAATATATTCTCTTTATTATATTAAAGAAAGCATCCATTGCGACGAAAGGAGAAATTGCTTATCGTGATGAGCAATCTCTTTTTGTCTAATAGTTTCTTCAATCTTCTTCGCCTTCTTTTAAATATACATGTATATTGGGAAGAGTAAAGAGGACTTACAGTCCCCTATAGAAAAGACGGTTAATCATACTATCAACATTATCGTTCTTTTTAACCCATTCCAGCATATTGAAAAATGTGATTGGTTCAAATTGAAAGCAACAGCCGACGAGAATTAATGACTATGAGAAAAGTACCATATATCTTGTCGACTTTGGAAGAAACCATTGTTTCTCACAAAGAGAAAATCCTCAAGTTGAGCAATTGATTATTTTGTCACACTGGTTTCAAAAGTATTCTGCAGCAGATGTGATAAAGAAAGTATTATGCTTTGCATGGTGTATCAACAATTTTTCAGTTTTGTTAAAGATTTCCTGGATCCACCAGTACTAGACTAGGCCCTGAAGTGACTTGCCACCCCAATGAACCTGAGGTATTATGCAGTAACGGGTTTACAAAAGACTGTATTTGGGTATGAAACATTGTTGTTTTGGGATTTTATCTTTTATTTTTCCAATGAATAGCTCCCTTTACTAGGTATTCACCTACTCCTTTGTTGTATAATCCTTTATCAAAATTCAAATAATTTTTAATGGAATCTTCGGTTCAGAGTTTTATCAGATAATCAACATTTTCAAAAAATGATCCACAGGATTTCAAACTTGTCTTCCCTTGAAAAAATTAAGAATAAAACATGAAGTAGCATATCCGAAATTTTGAATATAAATTCCTTTTCTTCTTTAGCTTAAGAGGTTCAATATGGACATAGACCATGGTCAACACTTAAGAAACCTGTTAATCTCACTTCTTTAAAACATTGTAACCATGGATTAAGTGGTGATATGCATTTCAAATGACCATCTCATTATTTCTTCTCAACAACATAAATACATGTAGAGATTGCATCAACCTTTGATTATTAAAGAGCAATACTGCTTTATTGACCCTCTTCTTTGGTTGCTGACATTACCTCTTATTCGATGTGGAGGACAGTGGTCCAGGGATCTGCCTTGCGACTTTCCGTTAATCCACATTCTGTGCAAATACTGGTTATGTATCCAGGAAGCAGAATCGAGTGCTATTGATGTAAGTTGTAAGAACTTGTTTCATATTCAATGGATAGTAAATAAGTTTACACTGTATCTCTTATTTTTGTATGGTTGTTAATGCTGTATCAACAACTTTTTAGTTATGAAACTGCTTTCCTGGATCCATCAGTACCTGACTAGGGCTCTGAAGTGACTTTCCAAATGTAACTCAGATGAAACCAGAGGTGTCAGTTGGGCTCAAAAACGGGACCCCCGAGTTCTAAGTCCACCACCATTACCACTGGGCCATGCAGGAACCTCTCATTACCTCTACACAGAGGTTTTGATTAATAAGCAAATACTTACAAAATATGGCTTCTCAACTACTTTATGAAAGGCTGTATGCAAGACCTGTGTATGACCTCTTAACTACGCCCCTACTCAACCTTTAATGAACAATCAGCCACCCGAATACACAATAAGCTAGAAGGAAGCAGTGAATACCACTCAACCAAGCGAGACACAAATTTATCACCCCAAACTGGTAATATTATACCCATGCCTTGCAGTTTTATGGGGAAGCCTTCTCTCATCACCCATTTTATGTGCAATTTTACTTTTTTCCTTCTTCCCTGTTCATGAATACCAGATACTTTTTACCCATTTACAAAAGAATTACAAGACTTTTATAAATTTGAAGAATTACATGACAAGACTGATGGAAATATTCAGATAGGTTGATGCTCAAGTCTTCACAGATGTTACAGCAAACATTGATGGACAAAAAGAATTGCTTGTTTTCATTCAGAGAGAATTTTGCAACATTTCCCAGGGTTCTAGAATCTCGGGAATCACTTTAACATTTTTTTATGACAATAATCATCTCCTCTTCTTTATGGACCATAATGATTGATGAACAAAAAATGTTGATGGGTATACTTTTACTATACAACCTGTTGCGTCATATATGGATATATATATATTTTACCAAAAACCTTACAAATGATCATATTCACACAGTTTCAGTTGATTTTACAGGCCACCTTTATTTCTTTAGTCAACATTGCTAATTGCTATTGCTTCAAACTTTGCAATGTAAAAATGGCTCTTGCCATTTTTGGAACCCAACAAGTCAAAGCACCTACAGTATAAGAGCAAATAATATATTACACAAAGTCATAGTTTTCATTTGAGGTGGTCTATAATTTTTCAACAGGATAATTACAACTTCAGTCAACTGACATTTTAATTATGTGAGTTCAGGGTCTAACAGGAAAAGTATCTTCTAAGGTAGGATTTTTTTTTTATGTAAACCATTTAAGAAACTTGTCAAAAAGAAAAAAAACTATCTTAACCCTTATATTTCTGGCACCGACTAAATGCTTATACAAACAGGTTAGATCCAGGCCAGCTCCCAAGTAAGTAAATTGGCAGCTAGCCTGTGACCTTACCTGTTAGCCACTATGAGTATCTTTTCTCAATAAAATTAAGCAGATATTTTAGGTATTGGAAAGCAGACAACACAAATGAATATGTATTTTTAGTAAATTCCCCAGCATTCTCAGGGTTAAAATTGAGTAATTATGGCTCTCATATATTTGGTATTCAGTATCTAGAGGTACAAGTATAATTGTGTAGTCAGAGAGAAAGGGGCCAAAAAACCTTGAGAGATTGTAACCATTTCCTTATCCTGCTGAGATTACCCTCGTGAAATATGATAAGTCACTTCAAACTTTGTTGTCATGGAAACTGCATATATATGTAATATAATAGCTAGCTTTGCATGTCCGATCCTCATATGGAATGAGTTAGCTCAATCATGAACCTACAGCCATTTTACAAACAGACAAATTTATAACCATAAGTTAATTAACTCTATTTGAGTATTTTTGACAGGTTTCAAATTGCAAGAACATAATCATTGAAAACATCTTTAAAAACATCCAGACAACTATCAATCGTAAGAGGTGTTTAACGGCATTCAGTTATAAACCATACATGAATTTTCTACTCGATACATGGGATTCTTCAATGATCTTTTGTTGGAGTATTAAAAGGAATAGCTTATAGATATAGGTTAAAGTTTTTAGACATTCTAAAAACATTCTCAAAACACATCTCCCTGTAGAAGCTGATGTATTATAAAGAGGATTTTTCGGACCAAACAAATACAAATATCAACAGAATTGAGAGTCGGCCTATATATAAAACCCTATTTGGAAAAGGGATACCACCATGACTAAGCGAGGATGTTGAAAGGAAATGTAAAAGACATGTTTTCCTGGCACCCATTATCTGCCTTTCTGTGAGATAGCATCAGAAAACAAACAAGACAAATATTGCCCTGTATCGACACGGCATGAGTTTCTGTCTGCAAGCAATCATCCCCTTCTCCACAACAAAGAAAACTTTTAAGAATACTCTTTAACAAACACCAAGTTTTCAAATGTCCCAAATTGAAAGAGTTTGCAGACAACATTCAATTTTCTTACATTGTAACCATCTTCTGATAGGGCAGGAAACATTATGGGAAAAGGAGAAACTGCTTGTTAAAAACAATTTCTCCTTTTTCAACAATATTTTCCAGAGTCGTCTGCAACAAACTGGTCAAATGTCATTTTTGTTTGGTAATGGGTGAAACCTGGTTGTAAATGAAATCAATTCTACGCATCATTCTATTACTTCATTATGATTTGGTTTATAAATCAAGCTGAAGAGGTTTTCCAGTCTAGACGCATCCCTTCAATTCATGACCTAGCTAGGGGATGTAGGTTTGTATAACAGTAACATGGTAAGTGTCTGCTTTTGAATTAATATATATATTTACATAATTAACCAATTCCTTCATAGCTACTCCCTTAAACTGTACATTCAATAATTAAACGCTTAAGAAAATACCATTACAATAGCAGAAATTTATCAGAACAAGTTTGTATGAGGTTTTACACTGTGTCAACAATTTCTTAGTTATACCAATGTTTCTCATAGATTAACCAGAACTCCGCCAGGGCTCTGTAGTGTGTTGCACAAGGAAACCCCCACAAACATAACATCAATGTTGAGTTCGAAGCTTGGACCCTCCAGTTATAATTATGTCCTGCTACACTACAGGGTCTTCCACAGGCCTGTGAGGGTCTGTGGGGTCCAAATGCCTGAATTCTAAAAGTAGCACTCCCCCAGCGCCTTTCATGATTCCACTGCACTTATTATTTGTCCACGGCACTTTGAATTTGTCCTGCAGGCAGTCTAATTACTTAAACAATAAATTTCTTCTGTTAATCTAAAAATGTACCTAGAAATTCCCCATTTTTGTGCTGGATATTTAAAAAAGAAATTGAAGGGGAAGCAGGTTCCCGCTATAAATTATAATATGGAATATCCCTTCCCTAGCATCAAGCACCCCAGCTCCTGAAAAAAAAACCTGGGGAAGACTCTGCGCCATAATCACAGGGCAATGAGCAATATATAGATCTATAAGAAATATGTTCATATACCTTTTAAGAATAGAAAAGGGTACATTTGGTTGAAACATGTTCTTAATTCTCTCTAAATGGTCCCAATGTCAAAGAGGAAGCCAACAAAAAAGTTGAAACCAATCTAAAGGTAATAAGTTTAAAGATATTTCTATATTAAAATAGAAATGATTGAGATAAATATTGAAATTACTTTTATGACCCATCTTTGATCTCTCAAATATAATCAATTCAGTCATTTTCAGATTATCTACCGCAGGCCTATTTTAACCCCAAGACTGTTTAGTAAGAGTTCTTAATATGTCAGCATGTTTGCCACAATTCAATCGAGTTGACACACAAAAAAGGTGCAGAAAGCTTTTTCTTGCTTCCTTTCATATAAGTTAATACATTTTTAATCCTCTTAGGTTGGATATACTCTATTGAAAAGTTAACTTAAAATATTAACACCCTGGATTTCTCAAGCCAGTGCATGCCTTGAATTCATACAATTTGGTATGAATGGCCTCCATTTCTTGTGTGATCAAAATATTGAACCTGAATTAACAAATAACCTATTAACCCCTTATCCCACAAAAAAAGGTTACTTGCACATTCCTATACAGGTCCTGAGAAACCAGTGAATCAAAAATGCTGAATTGCTCTTAATGACAAATCATTGCACCATTTGTTACTCTCACATTTGTATCTGACACTATAAGGAAAAAATTTAGGAGGTTGGGTGTTGCCTTTTTTTGTCGTATTCAAATTTGACTATTTTTCGTGTAAAGGGATGGTCTTTTCAATTTCTGGCGTAGGAACATATGATTACAACAAACTAAAAATCCTTCCATTTAAAACTAAACATTTCATTTTCATTTAATACTAAAAGAGCTTAGAAGCTAAATATTGTATGATATTATTGCATCATATGAAAAAATGCAAATTGAAGTTATAAAAGCAATCAAATTAATTCTCAAGCCAAGACTTTATTTTCTTGTTTTAATAACAAGAGTGTTACTGATATTCATACCTGGTTTTCACTGTTTTCAACAATTCTTTGTTTAACTCTAGGTGGCTGGTGATACCATCCATGCTCCAGATATAAACTTGTGATTATTATAGTACAAGGAGTCCTTTTTCAACCTTTCCAAATGCAAAATTTTCAACTGTCCCTAATTGAAAGAGTTTACAGACGTCATTTCAAAATGTGATGAAATTGGGAGATTACCTTCAGTTAGGATAGAAAACATTGTGGGAAAAGGAAAAATTGCTCGTTATTATTTTTCAATTTCATCACATTTTGAAATGTTGTCTGCATACTTCAAAAATGTGAGGGTCGAAAACTTGGCGTTTGGTAAAGGGTTAAACAAACAATATTATTGTATGTGGAATTAAAGATGCCGATTCAGGACTCAAACCTGAAGTGAAGACACGTATTCCAAGTCTCAAACATTTATGGAAAATGCCTTGCCCAAGGACAAAACACGATGAGAAATCTTTCTGAATGAATGTCAAAGTTCCCAATATTTGAATACACATTTCTCTAACGCATTACACAAAGCCGTGTTTAAACCACATATCTAAAGAGTCTAAATATTTAACCATTTTCTAAAGAAGCCAGGAGGAAATAGGTCTTACTCAACAAACTGTATCAATTCATTTCAAGGCTGTATATTGACATAGACGCTAATTATGTTTTGCAGCTCATGTTTGAAGACCTGATTTTGGGCAAACAGACTTTCAAACAGATCAATGGCTTGTTCACCGTTTACTGAATAAACAATCTTTGGTGTTACTCTACATCAAGTTGTGTATGTTACCACTTGAAATGCCAATGCTTTGAGTTCAGTGCAGATATTTTGTCTATTATGTCATATGAATACCACTGCATCAGTCTACTTATAAATAACATATCAAAGATATAAATCTCTTACTTCGAAAACTTTATTTGTAATCATAAAATGAAAGAGAACATTTATAACTAATTGTTTAAATTTAAACTATTAATAACGTTTTGAATTTACATATTTTCCGTTAATGACAAACCTTTTCCAAAGGCTATATAACAAGAACCTTGAAACAAAACAGATTTTTACTGATCTAATATTACCCTTTCCAACAATATTTCCATTTTCAGGTTGTCTCAAGCAGATTGTTTTGTATTTAAAGCTTTCTCCTTTATATAAATTTGATAGCAACAACAACAACAGACAATCTTCAAAGTCATTTTCAGTACCAATCATCTATATAAAAAAAAATCACTGTATTATTATTACAGTCAAACTTGTGCTTACGGCCACTTGTGATCAGCGGTCTTTTCCGTTCAACGGCCATTTTAAAGTCCTCCCAAACAATTAGACTCTTTAAAATTCCTTGATAAGCGGTCTTCTCTCTGATGCGGTCAGCGGCCAGGCTAATTAATCCCAATCAACTTTAAATCAATTGTCATAAGCGGTCAATTAATTTTGTAACTACCGCCGGCGATCACCGGCAGTTTTACCACTAAGTGTGTTGTTTATGTAAAAGATAAAACCTTCCCGTGTAATTGGGAGGTGTAAACTGAGACGCATGCAACTATCGATTTTGTCACGTACACAAACTGGCTAGTTACCCTTTCTTTTATTTGCCGCAGATAAACTCGCAATTATTTTACTCCCTAAATATTTTTAAACAAAGGAATCTGTCAAACCCAAAAAATAGGTCTTTCAAAGGAAGCAAAATCCCCTTCTCTGTCTCATGTAGCAAATATCCTTGAACGAAACCACTAAATGTATCAAGATGTAAAGTCCGTTATGTAACATCAAAAGACTACAGGACAAAATTGTGCCCTTTGATGTTTGTTTTGAAGCAACTCTTGTCCCAAGTTTGGGAAATTCCTTTCATGAAAAAATTGCAAGAAGAATGAAAGCGGGATGGGTTTTCTTTCATCTTGCGTTTGTGGAAGATGAAAAAGGACAAGCAGCAAGTTTGTGTAAGAGAAAAACTGACCGATATTTCACACATTTCCCGTGAAGATGTACATGTATATAAATGCTAGTTTGGTGGTGGTGATTTATTACCGCATGGGGTTCTTAGGTAATAATGGACTGCTAGGTTTTTATTTAAGTTGAGCAGACCAAAATGTCATTTGATTTTTCAACATGTTTTTTTCATCAAAATATTTCAATCATTTTGGGAATTTTTCATCGGAAATTGGGATGATTGGCCACTTAATTTGATTGTGAATTGGTTAGGTTTACAGTACCAAACATATAAGGAAAAGAAATCTCTGTATGGTCCATATACATGTCCAATGTTGAAGGTGAATTCCTAGGGTCACACCAAAATTTTGATAGGATGATTTTTGCGATAAGCAGCCACCTCTGTTAAGCAGCCAATTTCACCCTGTCCCTTGGGTGGCTGCTTATCGCAAGTTTGACTGTATTATCATTTGAGGAAGTTGTTGCCAATAGATGAGAAACCTGTTCTAAGTCTAAATCGTCGCTTTCTCATCTTATTTTTCTGACATAATAAAATTATATTCCTTGAATCATTTAAACATTCATTTTGGGGATTCTTATAGGGAAATTGGAGAAAATGGTTAGTTTATTTGATTGGGAAAGGGCTCATTTTAAGTATCAAACATTGAAAGGAAAAGAATCACTGAAGTATAAAGCAATCCTAGGTCAATGTTGACCTCTTTACATATAGGTGGTTGAGAAGACTAGAATAAATCAGCCACTGGAAGAAAGGGATAATTAAATCATTCTGCTACTTGTGCTATCTAATTGTTTTCATGGACAGATAAAGATGCAGTAAAAACAGTACCTGCTTGTACATTGACCCTTTATTCTGTGAATACTAAAAAGTCCAGATATAGCCTAATAAAGCACTTATTAAAACAAAGTTTTGGTAACAGTATCAAAAAAAAAATGTTTTGTGGATTCTCAAATAAAACATTTCTTTGAGAGGATGCCAATAGGTTTCCAAGGAACTTGAGAGAAAACAGGTCATCATAACTCATAACATACAGACAGATTTTGACATGTGGAAGTTGAAAAAACGAAACACATTTATGCTTGTTCAGCCAAAACTCTTTCTATCAGTATAGATCTCTAAAATATTTGCAAAAATGCCAGCCTCAAGAAGGTGCAATAAGTAAAATATACTGGATCAAAGCACATAAAAGCTACACACAAAACACTTTCTGAGAAGGAAAACAAATCATTTTCTTGAATATGATCTTTATATAAATTGCATTCTGCAGTAACACACGCCATGGAAAAAACTCAAGAAAAACCACTTGAAAGTCTAACATCAAATACAGAAGGAGATTCTAGGGAACATGATGCCTAATTGTGGAAATGATAGCACTGTAGTCCAAAATGTTCATGACTGTAATAATAAATTTGAGGTACAATATGGAGAAATATATTTTAAAAATATATATATATATTATGCATTATACAACTATACATGGATTCACTAATGTCTTCTATAGACATCTATCAATATTATTCAAGGAAAGGAAAAACCTCATTATCTCTCAATTTTGTTACAGTTCTTTACAATGTAGGACTAAGGTCCATGTATTCAAGTGATTAAAAAGTTTATTCTTATTTATTTTGATTTTTCATAGTCCTTGATTGTTGCTTATTTTGGGAACAATATCAAGCAGAACATTTCAAACCAAAAAGGAACGATTTACAGAATAGAGTATCAATGTGGAGAAATTTTCTAGAAACCATGCAAAATACCAAAAACATTGAGACGAAAGCATGGTCTGCCTTGAAAGGTTTATTCTTCTATCACATCAGTTTCAAACAGATATGCTGAAGTGACATTCAAATACATTTAAATAAAAAATTGAGGGGTAATGGATAATGGCTGAGTTTCCGAATGATAAGCTTTCCAACTTATCAGCAGCTAACATTTTCTGCCATGGAAAGTGACAGACTTGTGTAAGTGGTGTGTAAAATATGCTTCAGTTTTCTTTTTAAATCATTTCCCAGAAATAAATCCCTTTGCTCTACAACCTCAACCTCCAGGGCTTCATTCCCCTGAATCGGAAAGGCGCCTAGGCGCATTAATTTCGGGATGTTTCATCATTGAATTTGTTGAATTGGGACACCAAAAAGCTTGTGTGACTTTAAGTTATGGGGAAATCTGCATGCTTTTATAGAACTTTCCAATTGGGAAGGTGTTGGCCCCTTTCATTAACCCTTCCCAAACAACAAATTATCGACTGTCCCTAATTGAAAGAGTTCACAGACAACATTTCAAAATATGATGAAATTGGAAAATAATCTCCTGATAGGGCAGAAAACATGTGGGTAAAGGAGAAAATGCTCATTACAAGCAATTTCTTCTTTTCCCACAATTTTTTCTTAAGTCATCTACAACAAAGTGGTCAAATGTCGTTATTGTTTGGGAAAGGGTTAAGGCATAAAAAACCAACAGCAATTAAAATTATGGCAAAATTGGAGGATTTTTTTGTATTGATGAAACATTGTATTTAACTCTAGCCTCGCATTTTTCCATATACATGTTTGTTTGAAAGGACTTGAGACCATTTAGAGACATACAGACATCCAATGGATGCCAGAAAACATCATTTTTTACCCATTCCAGAATTTATATTTACATGTGTTTTTCATTTCAATAAGGAAGATTACCTATAATACACCACTTTGAAACTCATTGCTTTGTCGGATTACTCTGGTCGTTTTTTTAACACATTGGTCGGGTCAAAACCATTCAGTTTTATGCGAAAAAATCCATCCATGACCAATGTTTACTCTGGAACAACCAAAGTAATCTGACGCAAAAATAAATTTCAAAATGGCAGGTTATGGGTAGGGTATTCTATCTTTACATATACATAGTTTTAGTTATGTTGCATTGCCCAGTTTAAAGATAGAGGTATTATGAAACAATCCTTAAAGACGGAAACCTCTAATATCAAGCCCTACATAGATCAATTTGAAAGATATAATTAATGAATATCTTTTTTATTCACCATATGCAAATTTCCATGAAAATCATGCATAATTGAAAGAGTTTGCACACAATTAAATGTAATCAGGAGATACAATTCCTCTTCCAACATCTATAGTTTTAAAATAACAATAAAAATGCAAATTTGAACACTATCTGTTTGTCACAATAACTCCAAAAGTCATCTGCTGCAGAAGTGGAAGCATCAAAGATTAGTTGACAACCAGTGAAAGGATAGCAAAAAGTCAGCAATACCTTTTTTCTTTTCGAAATATGCATACAAAAATCATAACACAGAAAAAATGTGTTGCATGTGACTTGCTGAATGGAGACTTTACTATTTACAAATAAAACTCCTTATCTTTTGACAAACACAGCTGACCAATGACAGGGGAATGTCTTATCAAAAGAGGGATATAAATCGACATTTAAGTGAATGACGACATAAAGTGGGAAATTCAACTGAGTAACCTGTCACAACAAAATGACAGAACTTTCAAGGAAAACGAAATCTAAACACAGTTATTTACTGATCAACAGTAGCGTTTACTGTTCCAAAATGGCTGCCTAAACGTAAACAAACTTTGTTTTCAAAGTTTTGTATCCCTTTGCAAGATTGCAGTACTTTGAACAATATTTGAGAATAAATGAATATATTTAAATCAATGTTCCTAATTCTAAAACTTTCCATTTCTTTCTAAAATATACGCACAAAGCGAGAAATCTGTTCTGAATTGGTAGACAGGTGCCCGATTTCACTTAGACCGATGAATGACCCAAAAAGTCGGATGCGCGAAATAAGGGTTGCATTGTAAAGCAAGTTAAAAAGTTTTCTGTGAAAGTTGATAAACAAAATCTATGCTTTTAAACCTTAAAAAACTAAATATAGATTCGAACGACAACCTCAATGTACACTAACACGGGTGCAATCCAAATTATATTCCAATTATAAACTTACCTTCGTCTAAAAGTTTTTCCAAGTGAACAAAAACATTGGGAAATGCTTGAATTTGTTTCTTGTCTTTAAGTAACTGTGCAAGATATTCCGGTGTATTCCGTTCATCTTTGTTAGTTTCTGTCCCCATTTTGTTAGAATAGTTGAGTTCTGTGGCACACTACCTGAGTTAAAAAGGTTAGATTCCAAACTACAAACCAAACTAATTTTTTCTGATCCTCTATGCCGAAAATTTTGTTATGAACACGTGCCTGCTACTGCGCATGCGCTGATTTAGGCAATACACTTGAAGCGAGACGGGGAGAAAGAGATCGTGTATTTTCAATTTGGAAAAGTTTGTTTCGTCTATTGCGCTTAATTGGTTTTCCAGCTCATACATGCGTTAAACAGTAATTTGGATATTCTTGGAAAATGTGCTTTATATTGATTTGCGAGAAATTTTGGGAAAAATAGAAGATATCGTTACAACATTATCTCTCACCGCCCCCTCTGAACAAAATGGACTGAGCCATTGCCACCAATTTTGCTCAGTCATGCATGTAATTAGCAGTTGACAGTAGAGTGAGCAATCAAGTAGAAATTCCGATAGATGAAAGATTTTTACCCCAAATTCCCATGCACTGAACGTGTATCGGCAAAACTGACAGTAGTGACACTGAAATGACGTGTGTATTGAAAACTGCGGTTGTGAATTGTTGAATTACGGTCAGTTTGTCCGTCTGCGTCTTTTCCATTCCTAATTGTTTATACATATATTCCTTCACACATTGCATGAACATCAGTAGGTTTTAACTTTTTGTTAAAAATGTTGTAACAGATGATTTTCAATGGTTTTGTAACGTTTTGCGGTTGTTTGAGGTGTCGCTGTTTAACAATGTAAAACATTTTGTAACGGACGATTTTCAATGGTTTTGTAACGTAACGTTTTGCGGCTGTTTGAGGTGGCGCTGTTTAACAATGTAAAAACATTTTGTAACGGACGATTTTCAATGGTTTTGTAACGTTTTGCGGCTGTTTGAGGTGTCGCTGTTTAACAATGTAAAACATTTTGTAACGAACGATTTTCCCAATGATTTTGCAAAATTCGGTGCCTAATTGCATGTGTCACTGTATTATAAATGGTGGAAGAAAAATACCGACTTGAGAACTTTAATTACGGAAAATAAAGTTCGTAGCTTGTTATCATGATTGCTTGGTTTGAGATGTAAACGACCATCACGAAAATATTCTTTCTGTACTTGTTACATGAATATCTATGAAATTTCAGTAAAAAAACCACTTCCCTGTTAATGCTTTTTGTCAAGCTTTGTGGACAGTTGAATTTTCTACCCGTGTTCACTTGATACAAGAAACCATTCATACAAGAGATGGGTATTTTATCTATTCTTTTGCCACGATGTTCATTCGTTTTAAAAAAAAAAGGCTTCTCAATTTTGCCATACAAATGAATTTGACTGAAACCAGTTTAGACACATCGAAACAATCGGGGAATTGGTAAATAAAATCTGAGAAAATAAAGAGGGTGTAAATTTATCCCTTGCCTGACGCAGACGCCTTTATCTCAACAACACTTTTGTAAACATTTGGTCAAAATAAGAATTTGCTCAAAATGGGCAAATTCTTCGTTTGTGAAAAAAATGTTCTAAATCAAAACATTCAATATTTCATGAAAGTTGTGTTGTATGAAGCTTTTCTAGGTGTCGTCTGCTGTAAAACGTCAGCGAACAGGTGGATATTATACACGAAACATTTTGGGTACGTAACCATATATACCATGCTACCTGATCGGTCATCTGAATCAAATCTTTTGTAACAAACAGCGCGTCTTCAGCCTACATATACAGACTTGATTCATCCACCCTTTACACAACCAATGATCCGGTTGGTTGGTTTGTTTGCTGGTTGCCCTAGCCGGGTCTCGATCCCAGGACCCATATATCCAGAGTACCAAACGCTACCAATTGATTTATAGACTCATCTCAATCATCTGGGAATGTTGCACCGATGCAAATCGAAGGCAAACAGCAGACGACATTTATCAAGATACTGGATTTTGATCTTGATGTCAATTGATGTTGCGGGGCCTAGTGGTTAGAGTACAGAACTTAAAATCATAAGGCCCCTCTCTGTGTGGGTTCTAATTCCGGTGAGGGATATGGATTTTCATGAGAGATAGTCTCCCGACTGACTTACGGAATGCCGATGGTTCTACCCGGCTTGACCACCCCTTATGGGCAGTTGAGTATGTGTCTTCCTCCATCATTTAGGGTCGGGCATTGCTACATAACTGAAATAATGTTGTTGCGACGTAAAACCCATATAAATAAATAAACAATTGATGTTGTAATAAGTATTATGAAAAATATTTTGCACACATTTCTTTATCTATGTGTTTCCAATTTCTTACAGGATTTGCCTGCTCTTAAAAACCTTTAAAGTGACATCCTTTTCCAGCAAGGGTTCACCACATAAAAACTTGTGATTAACCCTAATTGATAGTTTGGAAGACTACACCAAGGCAGTAAGAAGAATAAACCATATTCGAACACCTTTAATACATCGTGAGTGATTTCAAATTGGAAACACTGCAGGACCGTTTAACATAAACTACAATGTACCGCGATCAAATACAGAAAAAGAACTGCTTCGATTTATTCACATTGAACACATTATCGACCTTGTAATGTTAGATTGCTTATTTGTTTTTATTGTTTTAAGGGTGCATTTTATTATATGTATTTGTTGTTAGAGAATTGTTCAATTAGAAAAGAAAGGTTTTGTGCCATACTAATTTACCAGGATCATTATCAGGTGCCCTGGTATACCTGATATGACTGGGACATTGTTGGAGGCAGTGTAAAACCCAAACCCCAAAACACATTCGGAGGGATTAACTAGTCTCCAGGGGATGCATAGAATAAGACAATTTTCTATTTAGTTACTTCTATTATTCATTTATACATGTACTTGATTCGGGCATATGCACAAGAAGATATACGTAAAGAATATGACGAAAGAAGATTTAGCTCATTACAGGGAATTTCTTCTTTCATTACATTTTTAAAATCCATATGTCGTGTTTCTGTTTTCCATACAATCTATTGCTGTCCGTATTTACTTTTATGTGAACCAGTCATAACACGCAATATGAAGGAACCTCTCATACATCTTGGCAAGGATGGTTACAAACCTTACCCATTGGAACAAAAAGCAATAGAAATAAACAAAAAGGAATGGATACAAATGTAACAACAATAGAGACGGAAGACAATGCATTGTCATTCTTTGGATGAAATAAAACACGTATTGATAACAGTAGGTCCGCATTTTATGTTTGTTCTACCTTTAACTGTAAACGTAAAGGACGTGGGTAAACACATCAACGACGGATGGATTTAAATTTCGTTTTAAAATGTATTGGTATTCGGTTCGTGGTTTTCCGAGAAAGACACAAGTGAAATCACACTCAAAGTATTCCTGCACAGCACCGGAAGTACTAAATTTAGGCATTCTGCAGCTTCCGATTTAAGTTGGTATCCATTTTGAAATGGGGAGAAGGGACGATTCAGGTGATTTAACAATGGATATCATTCTTACAGCAGCAAGGTTTTGTTTTTTGAGGCGGATTCTTTTTCTTAAATTTGAAACTTGGTCAATCGAAAGATCTAGTCAGTCACGCAATTGTTTACACCCTTCGGTCTTTGGTATTTGTGTACGGTTTTGTGCTATACAAAACGTTCCTGTCTGTAAGACATTGTTTGAGTAGACATTTGATAAAACGAACCACAATCCTTCATCTAGCTATTCCTTAATAAAGGGTTCTTTGACTTTTCAAAATTGAAATTCACAGCAGACGAAAGATACTGAATATGAACATTAGATTTGTGTTGATGGGTAAAAGCCATTGTGAGAAAAAAAAGAATTTTAAGAGATTTCTTATGTATTTCCTTCTAATGGTGCATTAGATCTGTTGTTTCTGCAGATTTGACTTGTTTGTTGCAGACGATCACTACAAAATCATAACCTAGTATAAGTGAAACCCAGGAAATACGTTTAATGTAACTAATACTGGTGATATGACATTAAACCCACAAAAAGACACCACAATTCATTGTGAATATAGGGGATACTTTCACAAATACTCCGTTTTTACATCAACCATTTTCTCTTTCAACACAGGCGTATTTCAAAACCCTTCCATTTATTCGTTTGCAACCCTCTTGAGATACGTGAAACTCGAAGAAACGTCGGCAGATGAAGAGTTGATTGAAGTAAGGATGTGTGCAGCATCTTCCGAAGTTGTACATGTACATCAGTATATAGAGATAAATATGGTACACTATTATAATACATATATGCAATATGATACAAACTATACAAACAATGTACTTCTCTTATGGTGTAAATCTTAAATAAATGCTTCTGGGAATTTGTGTGTCCAGAGATAACTTTTGATCTTAATGTTGAAAAAGAAGAAATCACTCATACGAGTAATTTCTCCTTTTGCAGCATTCGTTTCTGTCCAAATCAAGAAATATTGACAAGTTCATAGCTAAATCTATATGCGAATGTTTAGATGTAACCTCCTTTTCCTCGCCTAGAAGAAATATTTTTGAATATCCATAACTAAAGGTTTGTATTATAGTAAATCTGGCATTTCGACTTTTTACATCTTTTGGCCTATCGATATATAATCCCACCACTCCTTAATCGTCGGAGGGATTTTCACTCAAAGATCTTATAAAAGTTGTACCACGTGCTTTTGTTTGTCGGAGATTGGTATAATTTTTCATTAGCTAAACCGTTTTGAATGTTCATTTCGGGGCGATTTATCGACTGGTTAATTCTACAAACGACTACGAAACACAATTTTGCCTCTGTAACATTTTTTTATTATTCAAGAACACGTCTGTTGCGAACAATCTTTAATTGCAGATGGTTTCTGCCCAGCCTTTTGCCTTTAGGTTACTCAGATGCGGAAATGCAGCACGGATAAAAGTATGCGAACCTCAGTTGTCGTATTTTGTCATACAGATTACTTGTGAGTGATACCTCATTCTTATTTGAGACCTGTTCTCATAGTTAAATTCTACAATAAGAAAAGCACACACAAAAACTATCAATTCAATAGCCCTTTTGTCAATGTAGAGGGTTAGATCGGCGACTTATGGAACCCGATCCGGAGTCATTCTACCCGTATGATATGTACAGGAACAATGTGATGCTGTTTGGTATAAACAATGCGCATTCAAAGTACGTCGCCCGTAACAAATGGAATACGGTCCATTGTCTACTGGCAACTGATCCATTGTTTTATAGGTGCCCGCTTAGACAATACAACTTATAAAGCTAATGTCGGTTAATCCATTACCAAACAATAACGTCATTTGACCAGATTGTTGCAGACGAATCTGGAAAACATTGTCCGGAAAAGGAGAAGAGCAATTTCTCCTTTTCCCACAATGTTTTCTGTCCTATCAGAAGATTATTTTCATTTTCATCAAATTTAATTTTTGAAATGTCGTTTGCAAACTCTTTCAGCTTGGGAAAGTCGAAACTCTGGTGTTTAGTAAAGGGTTAAGCTGATGTCGGTTAACCTTTATCCTTATGCATACTATACTTTACTTTGGATGATCCTGTTGAAAACCACCGTGAAGAAATATATGAGAAAATGCCTATAGAAAGAGTCGTAATGTGTTCTACCCCTGATGGAAAATATCAAATCGAAATGTAGAGCATGAAGGTATTTTTCATTTCAAAAGCCTTCACCAAGCCACTAAGGTGTCTTGCCCAACGACAAATCACAACGGTGGCGATCTACAAGGCATGATTAGTCTCTAGGGGGTTTGTGAGGTAGAACATGTTAAAACATTCCCAAATATAATGCATACATTAAACGAACACATTATGCTGAAAATTGTCTCCGATGTCATAAGCAAATGAAGACTTTTGAATCACTCAAACATGCTCTCTTTACTTCGAATGCGTTAATATTCTAAACGTCAGATATAATAATTAGCTCTAATCTCGGCTGGTGAAATTTATATGCACTCGAAGCTGAATTAAAACTGAATGATACGGACGAAATGTTCTTTTTATCAAAGGGACATAACCCATTGAATATATATTTCGGTGATTGTCATTGACGTTTTCAACAAATGTCTTATTCTATCCGTGGGTTTTAAAAATGTTCATTTTATTGTACCAAGTTTGAAGCAAGGACATTTGTGCTTTTCGGCCAAGCTAAATTGTCGTCTGCATGCTTTCTGAAAAATGAAGGTTATTTCATTTTGGAATAATGTGTCTTTTTATCATGAGGTAATGTTAGAAATTGAAAAGTAAAGTGTGTGTTGTTATAAGTTATCAAGTTTTTAAGTGTGCTTACGTTTGATATACAGATAGATAATCGCCTTTCCAGTTGCTTTTCTTTGGGTTTAATGCTTTCCCTTTTTAAGACAAATTTCGCTGCCCCTTTTTTCAAGCACAAGTTGCTCATTACGATAAAAGATCTATTTATTTTTTTCAAACAGTGCTTTTAACATTTATCGATTAACCATACAGTCTTAATTGGTAAATTTAGCCATTTAAACATAAGTTGAACATGTTTTGTTGAAAACAACTTGAAAGTGGAAAGTCTTATAAAAATCACCATTCCTGACATCCTGACAATCGAATAGGAGGAATAAAAAAAGAGGGGACGTCCATGCAGAACCGTGTGTTTGACACTGTGTCGTCTGCTGCAGAATCCGCAATCATCGTCAGGCAGTAACCACCTTTCTACGAGTGTGCCGACTCATTAAAGGGACTATTTCACAGAATGTGTTGTGTGAGTAACAGACTTTAAAAAGAGGATGCAAACAATCCTCAGCACTAAATAAGTTACTTTTCCATACGTACGCTGAAAGATGCTGAAAAAAACTTGTGAAACGAGCAGAAGGGCATACAGTATTTTCAATGAAAAACTTGGTTTATGAACAGTTATAAGTAACTCCAGAACGCATCTTGCTATAGTGGCGCGATAACGTTGTCGATCAAATTCATAACCTCAGTCCAAGGAACTCTTACACATTTTAATTATTTCGCAGGACGGAAACCAAAGATTATTGTTTTCAAAATAAACCGTTTAGCCGCTTTATCAAATCTTCAATATAAACGTGCCATATCTCCACTCTACTACAGAGTTATAGTTTAGTTATAGATGAAACAAATCAAAAATCTAGTTTTCTATAACGTAATAGATCTGTGGTGTCATTTTACCTATAGAGGACGCTTTATTTAAATAAAAAATCCCCATTTCTGAGATAGTCATTTTAAGCCCGTAACATTTTCAAGGCGATGGGTACATATTGGTGTCCTGACTTTCTGCCTTGGTTTCCAGCTCTTTCAGTTTCCTTTACTGAAAAAAACCTTTATTAGGCTGCGAGAGTGGGACAACAGGAACTGTGTTATTGTTGATCTACTTTTTGCAAAAAAAATTGTTTTCCTTTTCTTTGTTTTCTCCAAATCGGCAAAGCTTTGCATTACTCAAACTAAAGCTTTTTTTTATTTTTCATATCGATTGTGAAACAAGTTCTTAACACTTACACTAACCATTCTCGATTCTGCTTCCTGTATACATAACCAGTACTCGCGACGAATGAGGAATAATGAAAGACAGATCTCCCTACTCACGGTATTACGGAGTAAAGGGTTCACGTTCTTATTCTTGATATGGGAAAATCGGGAACAAACCGTTTCAAGAATCTAGAAATAATAACTTGTATGGATATTTTTTATTTGTGGTGAATGCTACTGTTATTCCATCTGTTAATGGTTAGAGAATTTGTGACGAATTGATCCACGACCAACTAAATCTCAGAGGTTCGTTTGTTACGGACGTTTCAACCCCGGTTTATTAACAACCGATAAAGAATATGGTCCTTAACACAAAACCACATAACGCCACACTTTTTGCGTCTTGCAGCAGACGACTTTCAAAAAGCATTGTGGCAAAAGGAGAAATTGCTTGTTACAAGCAATTTCTCTTTTTGTCACAATGCTTGTCAATCTATTCACACATCACAACGGCAGAACTAAAAGTGTTTTCAAAGCTTTTCTAAAGTCGTCTCCTTCAAGTATAAAATTGTTGTCTGCAGGTGGCAAAGAGTTGAATTGATATATGTATCTATGAATACGGTGTATACGCATTATCACGTGTTTCGATTTTGAACCCCCAATACGCAAACTGATCTAGATTGGAATAATACTTATTCATTACTGTAGAAATTCTTTTCGACGCAAAAAATAACCAAGATCAGCCTTTACCAACTACATAGTCTGATCCGTAGCGTCACCTTTTATTTTTAGAAAATAATGTATTACAGTCTTATCCGTCTCATTTTGAAATGACGCCGATAGCTCGGACTAAATACTCAAACAAAACATACGAGCGAGCTTCATTAAGCCTATCAGATCAACCTATTTATGATAAATGTCAACCGGCCAATGTTAATCCCATATTACTCCATACGGAGATTTGTTGACCGATTTAATTTATTCGCTTTGATATGATTATATATACAAATCTAAAAATAACCTAACTAACGATACGAGAAACAATTGTGACACAAGGAAAAATTGTTCCTGGCTGATTTTGTGGTAAGATTGATTCCATTTCATACTTGGTAATTATCGAAAGACGTTGCTTTGAAAAATGACTACCAAATGGATTCTGTACTACCATTGTATTGAGTGAGTAAAGAGCGAAAAATGAGTCAATATGAAAATGTATTACTCTACCATCAGATTTTAAAGACTGTAAAAGAGGAACCGCCCATAGGACTCATCAAACCAAACTGAACTCTCGGCATTTCGTAAGTCAGCCGGGAGACTGCCTAACATGGAAATCCTATGCCTTCACCTGGATTTGAACCCACGCGGAGAGGGGCCATTTGATTTCAAGTTATATACTCTAACCACTAGGCAACGGAGGCCCAACTCCATAAGAAGTTTCATCCCTTACCACAAAGTTTCTTTAAATTCTTAGCAGAGGAATCAATCAATCGATCAATCAATCAATCAATCAATCAATCAATCAATCAATCAATCAATCAATCAATCAATCAATCAATCAATCAATCAATCAATCAATCAATCAATCAATCAATCAATCAATCAATCAATCAATCAGTCAGTCAGTCAATCAATCAATCAATCAATCAATCAATCAATCAATGCTTCCATTACTATCTGCATGAGCGTTCTAACATGCTGAAAACAGACGGTGTAGTTACATATTTTGCCAAAATGAGAAATTAACCGTAACGATTAATTTCGTCATTTGGCACACCGCTGGTGCTTTTTCACAGATACGAGGAAATTTTGAAGTTAAAGATTAATTTCTTTAAAACTGCACAATAGCTGTACTTTCATATGATCTGCACTAAAGAAAAGTTACCGGGACCAAAATTTCAAAAAAGATCGTTTTTAATTCTTTAAAGTGTATATATAGTGAATTAACGTTGTACTTTAATACAAAAACGTGACATCGCTTTTTTTGATCTACCGCATATAAACTGAACATAATTAGAAAAATTGGCGTTTCCTTAATTAATTATGCTTTTTATGGCTACTTTTCATCTTATACCAGTCAACAATACCAAAAAATATATGTACATTGTATTTTATTTTGTCTTCCAAAGTTTTCTTTTCTGTGAATAAGAACCATTAAAACCTCAATCTGTTACAAGTTCAATTAGGCTTCATACCATCATTTCTAATAAATGGTTTGAAAGACACTTTGTTGTAAACATCTCTTTTTCGCGTGATCTCTTGTACAATGATGAAAGGTTTGGGTTGGATTTTGCATTGGTTTCTATGCCAGATCACGTCCAAGTTCTTAATTTAGATAAAATGACCTTATCTCTCGAAACACGTGGTGTTTTCTAGAAATGAAAACGATCCCTCAACTCTACCCTTTCCATAATATCCAGGTAGAAGAATAGAATATAATAGAATATTTTGTTTGTAGACAAAGGCATTTGGCCTATAATACATTATTCATAAAAAGATACACACAGGCTTTTGATATGTTCAAAGTTATAATCTAACAGCTAATCTTAATGGGTTGTTTAAAGTTTTTACCTAAAATCTAATCTTTTATCT
Source organism: Cerastoderma edule (assembly GCA_947846245.1). Lineage (NCBI taxonomy): Eukaryota > Metazoa > Mollusca > Bivalvia > Cardiida > Cardiidae > Cerastoderma > Cerastoderma edule. The sequence goes on from OX401407.1 coordinate 368,307, forward strand.
ATAGCGTCCGAAAATTGCATTTTAAGATTGTTTCATGATCATAGATATGTAAGTTGTAAGATATGCTGGTAAATGAAAATTAAAATTGATATATGAAAATGTGTTCGCCTGGAAGATGTAGGGGGTTGGGATGCAAATGTATTGTGGAGCGTACTTCGCTTCGGTCGTAACGTTATATATAGTAATATTAATATACAAGACGATTAAAATACTCATAAAAAATTTGCAAAATTACACTTTGACAGGCTGCATACGTTACTTCCTATACGATATTTCCTCTTTGAAGGAAATGAGCTCTAAACTGAACCAGTACTAAACGATTAAATTACACAGAAAGTATGAATTTGCGACATTTTACCGTTATGTCACAAAAAGACAAAATGGCTAAATGAAAACTGAGATTATGATGCTATAAGGCGACTCATTAAAAACGAAAAGTAATCCCAAAACGGGTTTACAGTGAAGATAATTCGGCAAGCGTGAGTTTTATGTAGAGCCCTTGTAGTGATCCCGCAATATTTCGGAAGAACAATCACCCACGAAGTTTGCAGAAGATTACGAATAAGTACACACAATAGCCACGTGGGGCAATGGGTCCACGACCACGTGACCACAACTAATTGCTTTCTGTTCATTCATTCACAAGACACTTCCATTTTGAAACGTGCATGATGGATGTTCGTCCAGCAGAACCTGTAGTTTGGGATTTTACACGGTAATTTAACCTGTCTGTGATGATTGATTTCTGTCAATGTAAGACCGGTGTAACAATCCCAGGCGCTCTGCACCATGTCTTGTATTGACGAGGTACAGCAGTGCTCACGGTTTGGTCACGGTATGTGCTCATCAGCCTGTCAGAACACAGTACGCACAAAGGCAATCGGAACGCCTCGGCTATTTCTTAAAATAACCTCGGAGGTAATGGGGAGCCTTTTTGAGAGTAGTCCGGTAATATGGCGGTGACAAAGGGCATATCCGTTTCCAATCGTATCTACTCGGCAATCCTCGATATAAAAACAACAAACAATTGTGATATTTAACCAATTTGTGTCCATTTACATAACATTTAGTCCATGGGCATAATGTTGTAATCAGAATCGTTATCCGGCGGAAAACAACCGAATTTTCTCAGGATTTCTGGTGTTTTCGTGAACTACCTACGAGGTATATCTAGGGAATTGCCGAGTAGATACGTTTGTCACAAAGGGTGTAAAGTTAACGCTAGAAACAATCACGATTTCAGAATAAAAGCAAAATCAGACGGACTATTGCCGTAAATCGGAAAAATTAAAGGGTCAGAGAGATTGCGATTACATTATTGAACAAAAACATTAAAACACACAAAACTAATACCACGGAAACAATGAGGAGTCCTACAGGTTTTATCATGAACTGGTCTTTACGTATGAATGAAGCTTATTCTCCGAAAAGACATCAACATTAAGATTAAAATTTCGAATTTTTCCAAACTTTTAATATTTATGGACCGAACCTGAATCAGAAATGTCCAAAGGGACTTTTTTAATTAAATTGGCATAGATTTTTGTCTCAGATTGAATAACAAATACAAAATATATTTTGAATTCATACAACAAAAAAAGGAAAAGCAGCAGGAAAAAAACGCACTGGACTAATTATCAGAAATAGAGACATACACCTCGCGTCACAACGGAAATACCAATTTAGAATTATCAACAAACATGGCGACTGGGTTATTTCGCGCAGATTTCCAAGTCATGATTATGACACCCCACCCCCTCCCCCCAAGACTTCATCCCTGCACATGATTGTCCGTGTATGCATGACCCGTCCCTGTGGTTTTCCTTTTTTTTCTTTCTTTTTTTGAGGACGTTAATCAAACGGTTCGTTTCAGGCCATCCATCATCCACCGTTCCTTTAGACAATGTATCCCTGTCGGCTTGCACCCTTTCTCACAGATTACTGGGAACCAACCTCTGTGCGCTTTACAAGATGGCGTCCATCGACATAAAAAACAATAACATCGTGAGGAAAAAAGGGAGAAATTGCTGAGTAACTACTCAGCAATTTCTCCCTTTTTTCTCACAACGTTGTTGACAATATTTGAAATAGAACACAAACTAGAAGCATATACAGTTTTTAATAAAAAAAAAAGAAACCTTTAATGTGTGTAATTCATGTACAGTATGATTATCCGAAGTATTGTAGATCTATGATGGATTCCTTGAATGAGGTAAAAGGTCATGTAATTATAAGCTAGTACAATCCAAAAACCATTCAAAAACAGAAACACATGCTGCGTGTGGCGAACGCGGCCCGGGAAATGTTCAAAGGGTTCTCTTTTAAGGAGCAGAATGTCGGATCCCTTCGAATTAAGCAAGTGAAATACAACCAATGAGTGTTGCATCTAGCTCGGGGTAGCATTCAATAATTGCTTTGTTATATTGAAAACGTACTAACCAAAGACAATGTATGACAACTTGACCCTTGAAAAATGCTAAAAGTTTTAGAACCAAAAAGTAGCGTCACCTCAAATTTTGAAAGTATGAAACAACACGCGGGCGATTTTTGCCAACTCTAACACGGTCCGAAAAATGTTCAAAAGTGTATCTGTTAATAACCAAAAAGTCGCATCCCTTTGGGTTACAATCAGTGGGTGTTGCATCTAGCTTGGTGTAGCATGCAATGATTGCTTTGTTAAAATGCAAATGTACCGACAAAGGAGAAACTTTTATAACATGGCCGAAGATTTGTTGAAGATGTATCAGTTAAGAACCAAAAGGTCGCATCTGGTCAGCGGTACACGGCCAAATGACGTTTAATCAAGCTCGAGGTAACATTTGATAATTACTTTGCTAAACTGTAGATGCACTGAGAGATGAGAACATATTATAAATGATATGTTGAACATTAATCTGTTTAGAACCATCATGTCCCATCCCATTTTATTGATTTTAGTAATGTCAATTATTAGTGCGACAATGTGCAGTTTTATTGAGTAAAGGGTTAATAACGTTGTATTAGTTTACGACATGCTACAAAGCAATTGATGCAAATCTTGGTGAGGTTTTAACCCAAGCCATATATCAACCTGACTCGGGCGTTCCAAGCTGTAACTGTGTTGAAGGAAATATCTCAGAATCATTCGGACTAATATCAATCTTGCTCGAGTGAAAAAAAAATATTAGTGCCTTAAACCCTTTACCCAACGCCAAATTTCCGACTGCCACAAGTTGAAAGAGTTTGCAGAAGACATTTTGAAATGTTGAACATTGTGGGAAAAGGAGAAATCGCTCGTTAGGAACAATGTTTCCTTTTCCCTTAGAGTCGTCTGTAACTGGTCAAATGTCGTTATGGTTTGGTAATGGGTTAAAGTAGTTTACTTCAAGATACCTCTTTTTATCAATTGACGAAGACAACAATGGTCGATCAAACAACAATCTGGCTACTTTAATTCACGACCTATACGATACAAAAGATATATAATTTGGCGCGCGTTTGGATTTAAATGAACCGGAACTTGGAAACGGATCAAAGTACTGCGAGGGTCGTTGGTGATGGGTGATTGATGAGTCGAATTCCAGAACGATGTATTACAGCCGCGAAACGTCTTGGATACACCAGCCTTGTAAACTTGTATGTTTAATACGTGTACGGTACAGCTGATGATGCTCAATCGCGTTAAAGGTGCTTATTCACAGATGAGAAAATTTGAAAGTCAGAATAAAATGTCGTTGACACAATAGTGTTAGTGTTGTTGTTTGATTAACAATTAAAAGAAGTATTGGGAGAATGATGAGTATAGGTGGAGCGATATATATATATTTGATAAGATATTCGAAACATATTTTAGTGAAAACAGAATGATTGCCATGTAACAATATCGAGTTTTGTGTTTACCACATATTTGGCGTTTAAGATAAAGATCTAAAATGCGATGTTAATACTGATTACAGCACATAAGCACCATGATTATTACCATTTTATACTTTCTAAGTTAGAGGATCAAATATATCGATTCCATGCTTACTGATTAACTTTGACATTGGACAACACATCGGAATCGAGTGCGTAGATTCCTTTTTTTTACTGATTAGCTTCGGCCCGGGAAGCATACAATGTTATTTCTGATTAATTTCTACATAAATCTATTTTCTGCACATGCGCACACACAAAATTAAAGTTCAAAATGAAAAAATATGATGCATATGATTTTTTTGTATCTAAAATTAATTAATGTCCAACGCTTTGTCGTTATAAAAATGTATTGTTTCGTTATTCCTGTTAATCCTTTTGCGCCTTTTTAATGTGATCTTATGGATGTATCTACAAAGATAGATACAGGGCTAGAATTTTGATAGCCGTTTTCTCGGTACGATTTCAGAGTGATTATTAATTGATATTGTGTTTCTAAACAAAGACGTATTTTTCCCTCGTAACAATAACGAAATTTCACCAGTTTGTTACAGACGAGGCTGGAAAACATTGTGGGAAAAGAAGTATTTACTCTTTCAACTGTTCCCACAATGGTTCTGCCCTACCAGAAGACTATTGTTCAAATTCATCACATTTTGAAATGTCGTCTGCAAGCTCTTTCAATTTGGAACAGTAAAAATTCTGCGTTTGATAAAGGGTTCAAGCTAGCAAGACAAAAAGCCAATAGAATTTCGTTACATTTTCATTACTTTAGTCTCAAATAAAATAAAGTGATTCTGGGAATTGCATCGGGTCTTTCTTTGAGTGATTTATTTCGATATCTTTCAGGGAACAGTGTAATGCAAACCAGAATCAAAACGGAAAATCGTTGTCGTCTTTTTTCATCTTAATTCATTTCTAGCCTGGGGTCCTGACCCATGCATACCCGCATAAGGTGCGGGGTATACGTACGGGCCAGGCCCCAGGCTAAATTCATATCTGCCATTTCCAGATAGAATTAGAATAAAACCCCTCATAAGGCTTGGAAACATCGTAAACGATGCTCTTTTCAACTCGCAATTTGTTTAGAAAATTATGAGACATTCCTTTCGTTGTAAGACGATACAACGGGATACATATTCATAGTTTTGTTGTCATGCGTATACTTGAGATATAATTATCGCTTTTTTCCAAACGTTTAACTTTCGATGATACAAATCCATCGCTTTACATGTCTTCTTCAAGCGTATTAACCCTATACGAAACTCCAAATTTTCGACTGTCCTAAATTGGAAGCGTTTGCAGACGACATTGCAAAATGGGATGAAATTGGAAAATTACCTTCTGATAGGACAGACAAACATTGTGGGAGAAGGAGGAAATGCTCGTTAGTGGCAATTTCCCTTTTTCAACACTGTTTCCCAGTTATTGTTTGGTAACGGGTTATTACGTTTCATGGGCTATAGATGATTTGGGTAAGTTGGTGCTGTCTCCAAAAATATTTCTATCGTAAGAGACCATTCCTCTAAATCCTGCTTTGTAGGATACATTAGATTCCTTTTGTTCAGACAGGGTGGCGAAATCAAATATCCGTACTGTCCAGTTTGTCCAAAAGCCTACCCGGCAATGTTTAAGCAAAATTTAATTTATCATTAAATGAAAAAGGGCAGAATATGCTTTGACATTTAAGGACAGGTAAATCAAAAATCCGATTTCGCCACATTTGATTACGAGCATATGCCTTATACTGACGAATCCAAAGAAAACCGTAATATAACTCAAACATCGTTGACGCGGCGTTAATAATGTAACGAACCGAGCAAATAAACCCCGAAAAAGACACACACAAAAATCACATCTACTACGAATGATCCAGACATAGATATTTCATACTACGTCTGGATTGACTCGGATGTTCCAAGCTGTAACGGTGAATGAAATATCTACGTCTGGATTATTCGGACTACGCCATACTGTACACAGTTGCAGCTTGGATCATCCGTGTTTTAAATCACATCCGGTCAGTAAAAAATCACTGTCATCAACCGATCAGTTGTGTTTCCTATTCATATACAAACTAACAAATACCACTGTACGGTTTAGGTTTTAATACGAACACATTGGGTTCCCATTGAAATCTCTATCATATCAGACATACGCGTCGAAATTTTGACAGTTTCAGTTTATCGTCGTTTAACGTTAGGAGACAAGTGAATGTGAAATAATCCACGAGGACAATATGATACCACGTGACATGAAACATATAGAGGAACTCTGACATGACTGTTTCCCGAGTTGGTTCTCCAACCTTGATTGATTTGATTGATTATAGATAAGCCGAGTCAAGTTGTATTAGGTAAAAAGGCTGAACCCATAATAGAAATGGTTCCTTATAACACAGCTGTTATCGCTCTATCGCACCACCGTTGTGCTGACGATGAAATCGGTTATGATACTTCCGGTTTAGAGTTCTCAAGGTAGGTTTTTGGCGAGTTCTTTCGGTGAGGACAAATTAAGAAAGTTACGCCAATGCCACGAGACAAAAACTGAAACTTTACCTGGTGGTTGAATTCAATAAGGGTTGAATCATGTTTTTAGATTTTTGAATACTTGTCTGGAAATGCAGAAAAAAATCTACCACCAAACGCTAAACCGGAAGTTGCGCAACCGATTTCATCGTCAGCACTATGGTGGTGCAGTAGAGCGATCACCTGCCGTGTTATAAGGACACGTTATGAGCACCAACTGAGGAAAATATCAAACACTATTGCTGAAAAGCAGATTCTATCAATACTTTGATATATAATATTTTTGAACTGTTGAAATGTATTTTTTTTTTATCACAGTTAAACTATTGTTTGTAAAAGAGATGATGTAATGAGTTTTGATGGGTCCGGTGTATTTTGAACGAACAACTACTCAACGGTGTCGCCTCAATCTTGCGTTCGTAAAAAACTAATAACCATTAACACGTTCTTCATACAAAGATACAACCGAATAATTAATTCCAGTCTGCAAGTAGAAACTACACAATCCCGAAAGTTGCGGACAATCGGAATGGCTCTGCCTAGTTGAGGATCGAATTTGAGGTAGGTACCGACCTTCCTCATATATTTGAGGTAAAATCTCAGATTTTACTTGAGGAAAACTGAAACTGGGTGAATCTTTGAGAATCCTAAATATTTGATGTACAGGAAGAATTTGATACTTTTTGTATAACCTAGGCAAGGTCTCGTTCAAGTGCCCGGTCTTCCGGGTAGTATTTTCTTAACCCTTTACCAAACGCCAAATTTTTGACTGTCCCAAATTGAAAGAATTTGCAGACAACATTTCAAAATGTGATGAAATTGAAAAACAATTTTCTGAAAGGGCAGAAAACATTGTGGGAAAAGGAGACATTGCTCGTTTATGGCAATTTCTCCATTTCCCACAATGTTTTCCAGAGTCGTCTGCAACACACTGGTCAAATGTTCGAGCAAATTTCCCCAATCCCACAATGTTTCTGCCTTATCAGAAGTTTTTTTTTCAATTGCATCACATTTGAAATGTCGCCTCCACACTCTTTCAATTTGGGACAGTCGAACATTTGGCGTTTTGTAAAGGGTTAACCCTCTAGGTCGCACTGCATGTGCAGGTTTGGCACCTCTTAGATGTCTCTCAGCAGTCGGCTCTAATACTTTACATACTTTCCCTCCCTCCCTCCCTCTGCCCACCCACCAGAAATAGCTGAGGCGGTAAAGGGTAATCTGTATAACTGTAAGACATTGTTTTACACTTCCTATTTAAATGGTCTATTGTGCAACAATGGCGATGACATAGATAGATGGGTTATTTATAATAGGAGCGTTGAAATTATCTCCATGATGCATTGACACTATTGCTGAAGTACCACTTAGCTAAGGTGGCACAGCGGTGACATTTATGCATTTTTTCCCTCGTTATTCCGTGTTTGTAAGTCGAAATAATAAGATAATTAAGTCGTTATTTTGACTTACTAATTCGAAATAACGACTTAATTATCTCGTTTTTTCGACCTACTGACTCAAAATGACGACTTTATCATCTCGTTAAGTCGACTTACTCGAAATATCGAAATAAAAAAAACAACATACAAGTCACCTTTGTGACTTCTAACGACGTACAGTGGAAAAAGAGTGACCCGCCGTTGGTAAATGGTTAAGGATTCTGGACAAGTATATTTTTATTGCTTTTTTAAGCAATTTCTTCTTTCTTTCAACAAAACCTGTTGACATTTCAATGGTGTTCTAATCATATACATGTATGTGTGTGCACATGTTAAATGTAGATTAAGTCTATTTCAAAATACGTTCACACTAAAATATTTTCGACGAGGTGGTCATCAAAGCATGCTTGCTTGTCGTCGTGGTTTTGAACAATTGGGATAATTTAGAAAAGCAGTCAGAATGACGATCCAGGAGCATGAACTCCTGCATGAACTCCTGTCTGCATGTACAGACCGCCTTGATAAAACATAAATACTGTTGCAAAAAATACCAATCTACTTAACACAAACTGACGACGTGACATAAAAATAAAGACAATGGCAATCAAAGTTGTTAAAAAGAAAATAACCTAAAAGAAACACACATGTCAGTCCATTATGAGTTTTAAACTATATCTTTTTCTTCATTTTCTCATAATTGTAATATCATTTTGTCATCTGCTGAAATAGCGTGAAATAATCGTCTGTATGAAGTAAATTCTATTGAGGACTGATTTGGTATGTATTGTATGGGAAAAAGGGATAATGCCTGTTCCGCCTGTTTTGCTCATCAGCGCATTTGAAATCACCTGTTTTTCCGGGTGCAAATTAACTGAACATATGTTAACACCTCTAGAAAATGTAAATACGATATTTTCCCGGAAAGAGAGAAATTCTCCGTTTTCTCCTAAGGATGCTCTTCGCTTTTGATGGTTAGCACCGACTTACTCCAATAAACTGGGGGGCCTTTATTAATCATTACTTTTGTACAAAAGTGCAAGCAGTTGAATTTGATAATGGGATGTGCTTTGGGACTTTTACGATATGCATTTGTTTCTCTTAACCCGTTGCCAAACAATAATAACGTTTGACCAGTTTGATGCAGACGATTCTTGAAAACATTGTGGGAAAAGGAGAAATTACTTTTAACGTTCTATTTCTCCTTTTTCCACAATGTTTTCTGGCCTTTTCAATTTCATCACATTTCGATATGTCGTCTGTAAACTCTTTCAATGTGGGACAGTCGAAAATTTGGCGATTGAAAGAGGGTTAAGAAGATTGTTTTTTTTGCCGTTTTCAACAGTATTTATGTTAAAAAATCTCATTTTCTCTTAACGTCTTCATCTGTCGTTGAGGCATTTCAAGCTGTATGTGGTAAACAGAGGATTTACATGTTCCTCTTATTTTTTGCTAATTGGTTTCAAATATCTTGTACTAATAATGCTATTGAAAGTATAACACGAGTTTTGAAAAAAAGGAGTATCATCTTATCCCATATAGGTACTTGTGCATAGGCGTAGGAACGTTTTCAACATTGGGGCAACTTCAGATGAGAACTGGTCTAAGAATAAATGTTCCTAAACTTTTTCACGACTATTCATGCATTTACAAATTCAATAACATTATAAGAATTAAAAGAAAGCATATGAAAATGTTCATCTTTAATAAAAAAAAAAAAGAAACAAAGAAATGGATATGTCAGGTCTCGATCTCACGCGGAAAGCAATTGTATTGATCTAAATAAAAAGTGGGACCGACCAGGCTGTCACGGCCACGGATTCAATTATATTGTCCAGTCTAAGAATTGAATTATTCTTTAAGCTTTAGCTAACAATTGAGGACAACAGTGAGTCTGACTCCTTAGAACTCTTTTTACACCACTGTTTTTGTCAATCAATACTTCCCGGGTATGTTGTGAGCTGAGTTTTCATTGGATAAACCCGATGTGTTCAGAATGCCATTTGCGATGATGACGTCAAAAAGATTTTGGTTATTGTTCGTAACAAAAGGCAAATTGGTATTAGATATTACACAAAAATACACATTTATTTTTATTCTGCTGTAAAATTTCGTTTCTTTCATTTTTCTTTTAAACTATCTTCATTTGCCATTGTGAATATTGGGGGGGGGGCCCAAGGTATACTCTGCCCCCCCGGTCTGGATATTGGGGGGCGCCCCCCCCCCACCGCCCCCCCCCCCGGCCCCCACAGCTCCTACGCCTATGTTGTGATTGGTCCAATATGGAAACAACAGCAAACGACTGTTACCAATGCCTACTAGAAACAACTGTGACTTCCCATAAGTTAAGAAAAGCGATTTTTTTTGTGTTGAGTATGTTGTGCTTCACAATGATAAATGTCCATTGAAGCCGTCGTCCTCATCAAAGATCAGCCATTCCAACTTGCACAACCTGATCTAGAACCACACTGTGGTTATATGTTTACATGAAGTTTGTTGTAATATGCGAAATGATTCACGACCCGTCAACATTATTTTACATTTTCCCCCGGAAAATTGTTTCCCCATCGAATGCAATAGTTTTAATCGCCGTTATAAATCACCCTGGCTTTTCGTTCAAGATATGAACAATTACACCAATAAATAACATGCCTCCACTTAATATTCGTTAAGTTTAAAACTCGTACAATCGCTCCCTGAGAAATCGTCAATAACTGCAGGATTGAATGTACCAGAACAAGGATTTAATTAATATGTGATTCCAAGCTTTCCCCGCACAACGGAAAGAAAACGACATCAACGTAGGCATGTTATTTTTTCATTTCACCGACACTTTCGCGTAGTATCTTAAAGCGTAACGTGACGTATATGACGGCATTATTTAATGTAGTGAAGCTGTCATTGATCAGAGAGTCTGGGTTTTCCTGCCCCGAGGTAGTCCGAATGATCCAGACGTAGATATTCCAAGATACAGCTGTAAAACAATTATATCTTGGATCATTCGAGTATGCTCTAGGGAAGCGATTCCCTAAATGACTTACGGAAAGTAGACGAGTAACTCTACGTTTAAGTGCATAGATAATATCTTAAACAACAGTAAATTATTGTAATGTGATGCGTCACTGGATGCGTCTCGGAGAGACGGCTCCTGTGACGTAATACTTTGCAACCATGCGTTTCTCAAAATGAAATAAGAGGGGATATTGTTTTGAACTTACAAAGATTCTTACCGCAAGAGTGATAATGAGCAAAACACTACCATGCTATTTCCCCAAAATCCATGCACTCTTTTAAAGTTGGCTGCTTTCCCATCTTAACAGGATTGATCAGCAGTGAGAAAGGAAAACCTCATGTCGCATTGAATCCATTAAGCATGGAAACAATACTGGCTTACCAGGTTCTGGAACTCAGAAACACAATTGGAACAGGCTAGAGTGAACGAAATGTCATAAACGAATTTTAGTTGTATTGCGACACCGGCTCTTAAACGATGTAGGCAAGTAAAACTTCGTTCTAGCGAGATTCATATTTTCTCGCAAAAACTAAAAGCAAATACACGCCCCAGAAAAGATACTTCACCGAAACATTCCGTTTATATGGAGAACAACCCCTGCTTTAATTGAATAAGACTCCAAATCATAGGACATTTATGTGGTTGTTATTTTCAAAAGTAATTGCACATCTGCACGCGTCTTCTATATGCAATCATTGTTAAAGAGGCATTCTTGAAATTAAGGAAATTGTACTGAATTGCTCGTTGAGTTCTTATAGTTTGAAGAGTCTTCACAATCATTGTAATTATAGTGCACAATCAATTCACAATTCATATTTACTTTCCAGGGAATAGCAAATTGCACCCTTCGGCGAATTCGGTAGTTCAATAGAGCAAAGGAAGCGCATGCTTAAACTATAAAATTGTTTGATAATATGCCTAAAGCAGCTTTTTGGTACCACAGTACATTTCTAAGCTGTTGCATTAAGATATATAACGATGTACACGATTTGTGTGAAATAAATGAAGTGTACAGATGTGTTATGTCCGTTGAGCATCTGTTTCATTTGTTTATGAAAACTGTTTAAAAACGTTTTTGAACAATGATTAGGTTATAATCTTTATTTTTATTATAAATATGCACAAAACTGAAAATGGCATATAGGCCCAATATGACCGGGTGATCCTGGGTTAAAACCGATATGCATTGATATTATCTAAAAAAAATGAGTGCAATATTCTAATATGACATCATTGAACGTGTCTAGGAGAGATGGTATTATTAGATCATAAATTACACATGTATTACCTTTTAAAAATTGCTTTCCTCATTATTAAGCAAGGAATGTATATTGTATATTGTTTTGAACTTAATCATCTTCTACGCATCAGAGATGGTTTAGTAAAACGCTACTCTTAACCCTTTACCAAATGCCAAATTTTCGACTGTCCCAAATTGAAAGAGTTTGGAGACAGCATCTTAAAATGTGATGGAATTAGAAAAAAAAACTTTTGAATGGGCAGAAAACATTGTGGGTAAAGGAAAGATTGATCGTTACGAGCAATTTCACCTTTTCCAAAATATTATCGAGCATTGTCTGCAACAAACTGGTCAAGTGTCGTAATTGTTTGGTAATGGGTTAAACGGTTGAGTTAGAGGTAGGGGTGGCGAGGTCTAGTCAACCCTGGTTGTACTGTAGTATTCCTGTTTTTGGAATACAGTTGCAAAAGTTCTTTCCGGCGTTCAATAAATGCAATTTAGAAGTGTTTTATTGTGTTCTCACTATTGAGCAATTATATTTACATGAGAAAACCAAAAATCCTTCGAAGAAAATTGTATTATACTGTCGAGGATATACCGGGGTGCGGTTTTAAAAATTTGGGAAAGTTCAAAACAACGTTCCCTCATATTTCAATATTGTCATAACCAATATAACACAGTACCACATCATTTGAATCGTCTCTGCGATACGCTTCCAATGAGGTGTCACATGACAATATTGTGTTTTCATTTAAAATACTATCCATGTTTGTCAGTTCGGACTTACGTAAATGTTTTCCATAAGTTTTTTTTAGTAAAACGGTACTGTAGAACGTGGCTAGATAGGCTGATTACTGTGTTATTACTGTACTAGTGTTGACAACGACATAAACTTCCTATAAAACTATCCAACTAGGAGTCGATTGTCGCAAAATCCATCATGCCAATTATCAATTAGCGTATTCAGCTGGAAGTTGATGCGCGGGATTTGTCAATCTAATCAAACCGTACCATGGCAAAATGAGATAACATAAAGGGACTGTGTGGTGTATAAAGATAGAAAGAGAGCAGAGATTCTGTCAACTTTGTAAACAACTCAACTACAACGTTATTGAGGACGAATATCATTTCTTTTTAGAATGCAAAAGTTTTTTTGACTTAGTAATGTAAATCGTCATGCCTTTTGAAATTTAATTATAAATAAACTATATTCAAAGTGTCAACATACATTTTAAAAGCCTTTGAATAAGTCGACATTTAATTGAAGAACTATTCTAATGTATTAGTTGGTGGATTGTCACTCTTTTGTATGTATGTTTTGTAATTGTATGTTGTACTATGGGTCTTTGACCTCTGTACTGGAATGACATGTCTATGTCTATGTTTATGTCTATGTTTATGTCTATGTATGTGTTCATGGATATAATTGTTTTAGAATAAATTTGTGTATATTCGTCATGTTTTTGTTTATGTTTATGTCTATTTTTATGTCTATGTATGTGTTTATGGATATAATTGTTTTAGAATAAATTTGTGTATATTCATCATGTTTTTGTTATGTTTATGTCTATTTTTATGTCTATGTATGTGTTTATGGATATAATTGTTTTAGAATAAATTTGTGTATATTCATCATGTTTTTGTTTATGTTTATGTCTATTTTTATGTCTATGTATGTGTTTATGGATATAATTGTTTTAGAATAAATTTGTGTATATTCATCATGTTTTTGTTTATGTATATGTCTATTTTTATGTCTATGTATGTGTTTATGGATATAATTGTTTTAGAATAAATTTGTGTATATTCATCATGTCTATGTTTATGTTTATGTTTATGTCTATGTATGTGTTTATGGATATAATTGTTTTAGAATAAATTTGTGTATATTCATCATGTCTATGTTTATGTTTATGTCTATTTTTATGTCTATGTATGTGTTTATGGATATAATTGTTTAGAAATAAATTTGTGTATATTCATCATGTTTTTGTTTATGTATATGTCTATTTTTATGTCTATGTATGTGTTTTTCGATATAATTGTTTTAGAATAAATTTGTGTATATTCATCATGTCTATGTTTATGTTTAAGACTATTTTTATGTCTATGTATGTGTTTATGGATATAATTGTTTTAGAATAAATTTGTGTATATTTATAAAATGCATGGATTATGACCTAATATAATCCTTTTAAAAACTTTCCTTAGTCTCCACCCAAAAGGCGTATACTGCCTTGAAGAAATCTTCATCTAAAAACGTATTCCAAATTGATGTTCGACATGATGAATTTTTCAAGTATTTTAAAGATTTTTAACACTTATATTTAATATTGTTCATACGTTCATAAAAATGTTTCTTGGTGTACATCATATGACTGTTGTCTTTAAGCATGACACGTAGTTTAGAATATAAGAGCGAAACTTATGTTCTATAACTTATCAAACCAGTTGATATGTTCACTCCGCTTTGAAAAGTGAATGTCTCAATTATGCGTTTTGATAACCCATTACTCCATATAAACGCGATTTTTTTCTTTTTCGAAAATAGTGAATATATGACAAATATAAGCATGCTCACTACAAGCAATTTTTCTCTTTTTACATATGGGATTCTAATACCCTTTAGACACAGAGGGTACAGAGAGCCAATTGCTAATGATCTTGTAACTTGTGGCTTAATTCAATTGCAATTGATTTTAAAAAAAAAATGTATATCTGTTGTTGTAAATATTTCATGCACCTCATGTAGAAAGAATGCAATAAAATATGATTAAACTAAGAGGTGTCTTTCCAAAAGCTCTTACAATATGTATAGTGTTCGTATGACATGATTGTCGTCTGCGATTCCTTTCAATTTGGACGCGTCACGAAATCCAAAATCAGAGGAATCTTTCAACTAACAATCTGCATGTCATACGTTACATATATCACAGATACACGGATTTTTCTGTCGACGCTTAAAGGTCTGTATAGTAGATAAAATAAAGAAATCTGGATAAATGGACACTCCTTGTAGAACCCCGAAAGACGTAACAATGTCCCTACATATAAAGGCGCGCCGTAGACGGCGGTCATTCCTTTTAATAACGTCCCAGCGGATATATTTAACGGCTAATTTGACCAGCGATGTCAGCCGACCATTGTCCAGTCTGGTGCGTGATCGATTTTGACCCATCACCCGACAGTAGTAACGGAAATGTGTGTGTCCCTGAAATGGAAGATTGGTCGGATTTGATAGCGCTATCCTATGAAGAAGGTGTGCTTAAGTCAATCTTGATAAAGTAGTAACGGAAACGTGCGTGTCCTTGAGATGGAAGATTGGTCGGAATTGAAAGCGCTACCCTATGGCGGTATGCCCAAATCAGTCTTGATATATAACTAGACAGATATAATAACATACAAATAGATGACATTATTTAACTTAATGCTTCCGTACTGGGAATATCCTTTCTTATCGCAGAGTACGAAAATCTTGTCTTTTTCACATGTGAAAGGTTTTATCACGATAAAATATCTAGTAATAAAGTTTATACTTTGGCAAAGGCAGATAGAAAGTAAGAATTTTGGAAATCTGTATCTCATTGATGTAGGTACTCCACATACGTATATTCATGTATTTGCAACTTTGTATTTGTTTATGAAAAAACGTTCTGTATAATATGGAATAGGGAAGAAAGAAAAAGAACGACAAGTAAAAAGAAAGCATCATGACAGAGGAGACTGTATAGAAACGAACGATTTGTGATCGAATAAAAGAAAGTATCGGCCTCCGAACTGAGTACTTGGGAGACCATAAAACGTAGTGTGACACTATGACCTATGTAGGAACGGTCGATTTGTAATCGGGTAAGAACTCATTCTTTTTACATTTATCTTTTTTTTTATCTTTCCATTCAATTCTTTTGTATCTATTAATGTATTTGTTCTTTTCATGTTTATTTTGAAAAATGAAGGTAGATATTAAGTCTATTTATATATAGCATTTAAAGTCTATTCAATAAAGCCTAAATTGAGAGTCAAACAGTTTAAGATTCAAAGAATCAAAGAACAAAGTTTAGTCGTTTTTCCCTTTATCTGGGCCTTTGTTTGACGAAGCAACATTTCCCCTACCCCACCCCCCACACTCACTTACACTTACACTCAGGGTAACTATCATTATAGGGTGATTCCTGCGAGAGTGCAATACGAATGACCATATTAATCTGCCATAAAATGTTTTATAGGTATAGATTTCCTTTCACCTTCAGGGGAGTTGTCTGGCCAACCTTATAAAGTGTAACCTTGAAAGACACTTGTACAGCGTAACCTTGAAAGGAGGTACGTCGTTAGCCTGATTTGAAAGAAAATCGACGTCACTCATAGTAGTGTATTTTCACACTTTTATCTCTTTGGCCGAGAAAACATTTTGATACAAAGAAGTTTCCGCAGCAACCTTTTTCCTTTTTTTTTTTGTAAAAATAGTATCTTTCCAATATAGTTAAGATAAAAAGACCATTTCTCATATTAACCGATTTATTTTCGTAAATATTTTTTTATTCTGATGTATCACAGAGTTCTGAATGAGATGGCATCTTGAACATGAATTCGATTGTCGCCTGCAACAAAGTGCGCACGTCTGCACATAAAGGAGAAACTTTTTGAATATGCTAAACATTCCTGTCATAGTTTCCAATTTCATCCCATTTCCCGCAGAAGGGTTTTGAAACAATAACTCCTTAAAGGCATTTTTTCCGTTTTTCACAATGATTTCTTCTGAGTACTATAGAGAAAATAATGCTTTTATGGCGATCATTATCGTTTGCTGCTGCTTTCAATTTGGAAAAGTCATACATTTCTCATTTAGGATTAATATAACCGTGTTCAATATTCAACAGCGTTATCGCAAAGTGCAACGTACATTATTTAAATCAAAACCAGGAAAAACATCAGTTGTCCCTTCTCATCTTGATCGGTAATCGGAAGTCAATATTTGGTATAATCTGTTTTGAATTGGCCCATCGGGTATAGAGGAATTTTGGATTGTTTTGAGGTAATTGTAGCAGACGTCATCCAAATATTTTGTTATAATCGTGGAATCTTCTGATTAATGAAGATATTTCTAATATGGCGTATAATTGCCATGCTTGAATAGCCTGTAACACCATTAGTCATTTTTGGTCTTGTTCAAAAAGAAAGCAACGCCAAACTTCCAACATAAAGTATATGATGATAGGGCTACATTTGTCATGCATTGCTTTTTAAAGTATTTATAACAAGTAATTCAGCTCTTTAAAGTATTTATAACAAGTAATTCAGCTCTTTAAAGTATTTATAACAAGTAATTCAGCTTTTTAAAGTATTTATAACAAGTAATTCAGCTTTTTAAAGTATTTATAACAAGTAATTCAGCTCTTTAAAGTATTTATAACAAGTAATTCAGCTTTTTAAAGTATTTATAACAAGTAATTCAGCTCTTTAAAGTATTTATAACAAATAATTCAGCTCTTTAAAGTATTTATTACAAGTAATTCAGCTCTTTAAAGTATTTATAACAAGTAATTCAGCTTTTTAAAGTATTTATAACAAGTAATTCAGCTTTTTAAAGTATTATAACAAGTAATTCAGCTTTTTAAAGTATTTATAACAAGTAATTCAGCTCTTTAAAGTATTTATAACAAGTAATTCAGCTCTTTAAAGTATTTATAACAAGTAATTCAGCTCTTTAAAGTATTAATAACAAGTAATTCAGCTTTTTAAAGTATTTATAACAAGTAATTCAGCTCTTTAAAGTATTTATAACAAGTAATTCAGCTCTTTAAAGTATTTATAACAAGTAATTCAGCTCTTTAAAGTATTTATAACAAGTAATTCAGCTTTTTAAAGTATTTATAACAAATAATTCAGCTCTTTAAAGTATTTATAACAAATAATTCAGCTCTTTAAAGTATTTATAACAAGAATTCAGCTCTTTAAAGTATTTATAACAAGTAATTCAGCTTTTTCCACAGTGGTTTCTGAAGGCTCTTTGAAGTCATTGTCTACAGTTTCACACAACTTGTTCATCGCCAGCTTCTGGAAGTAAGAATGCACCTAAACATTCACTTGCTCATCAACCATCCGTGATTCGGAGTCTAGCGATTCTACAAACTCGATTAAATTTAATGGATCATATGATACGTCTTCCTACACGACGATATAATTCATCTTCAAAATTATTTTGTCACACAATGCTGCAATATTGAAAGATATCTAATAGGGTAACGTCACTTAATTATACTTTGATATATTGTGTTTATGTAAATGTTTTGATATACCGACACACAAGGGTTCTCGTTGGCCAAGCGGTTTATATACCAAACATGAAATCACATGGACCCTCTCCACATTGTTTCAAATCACAGAAGCGGATGATTTCGATAAGATATAGTCTCCTGACTTACTAACGAAACACCGACTTGTCTACCCAGCTTGACCAGCCTTTGTGGACAGTTTAACCTATGTACTTCCATCGTCAATCATGAGCAAGGCATCGCAAATAAACTGAAATATTGTTACCACGGACTCGCGGAATGTCGATGGTTCTACCCGTCTTATGTAGACAGTTGTCCTTATCAATAACGGAGTCTTACCCATCCGTGAAGCGCGGAGCATAGATATATAACTAAAATGATGTTGGTGCGTTGAAAAACCGATATCAAATAAAATAACAAGCAATCTACATACAAACATAATTCAGCTAAATATGGTACAACGATTTTTACAGAAGCAAAGGTTGGGCTATGTTAGGCATTATTCCATATACGGGCATTGTACGGGCATTGTACGGGCATTGTACGGGCATTGTACGGGCATTGTAAGCTCTGTGTTGCATGAAGCAAGTTTCTTCAATCAAATTCAACCAAAGAGCCAAAACAACATCATCAACTCGCCCTTTACCAAACAATTCCGTTTGTTAACTGTTCTACTGCAGACGATTTAAAACCGTTGCTGGAAAAAGGAAACAGAATGCTCACATGAGCGATTCCCCCCTTCATCCACAATAAAGAATTCTGAATTTCAAGTCGAATTTCACTACAACACTAGATGCTGTCCTCAAATGCACCAAAATTCTTTCGAATATGGGCGTTTACCAATCAGTTTTGTCGTAAAGGGTCAATGTATTTAAAATACGAGTGTGTCAAGGCCGCGAGCAGTTTGGAAGCTGTTCGTGACACAATTTCAACCCACTCTGTGGGTTTGACAGTGTAGTTAACGTTTCATTACACGTTTAGTATTAGAGGTCGAAATATGTGGTACAATAAGAGTTATGTTTAAACATTGTTTGAAAAGATTCACGATAAATCCTAAAGTGTGTGTATTCAATATAATTTTCTCGTAGAGTCATATGAAAACACACACTGTTATGTTACCTTGGGGCATATGCCTCTAACACAAACAAACCTATTGCCTTTTTTTAAAACAAGATTCAATGACTCTATTGAACATGTTCGTAAGAAAAGCAAACGTTCCTTACCATTAAAACATTTCTCATTACGCGTTTGAACTTGCCAATGCTATTTGCCTGGTGAAAATGTTGTAAACAACCGTGTTTTAAAAGATATACGATAAACCCTAGTTTGTGGGTTCTCATTAGAATCGCCTTGTCAATGATGGATCAAATGAATCCCGACTATATAGGATGAAGAAGGGGAATGCAGAAGTTTGCTAAGGATACATACGTCTAATCCAAACCAACTTAATAATTTTTAATCCAATTTCAATGAATTCGTTGAACATGTTAATGAGAAGTGCAACGTATCTCATCATTTAAGTGTTTCGTCCAAAGCTTTTGAACTTGCCCATGCTTTCTGCATGGTGACAGCAGCACTTCGGTATGTCGCAGACTCTTCCTTTTGACACAATGGCTTTTACTAATTGTCGCAAAGAAAGTGTTTGTAGACTTCCATTATTTGGGTCGTATAATTATAGTTAGTCAATTTGAACAAGTAAACAAAATCCTACATGGACAGGTGAACATTGCAACGTTGGACGAGTTAACTGGTAACGGGTAAAATAAACTGCCACATTAGAACAGTAAAATGCATGTCATTATGGAAGAGGTGCCTTTGTTCTACAGAGAAGAAAGTTCAGCCATATGGCTTCACGGCAGCAGTGATTATCATACAGTTATCATCCCACCGGGAGTATTTCAAAATTGGTTTTTAACAGTTTCTTTTGTGGAAGATGAATCTATAATTAATGATAAGAATTTAGAATTAGAATTTTAATTGCACATTCTGGCTTAGGGCCAAGAACTTTTAGAGAAAATGCATTGAATGATTAACACTTAACCATATACAGGATGGCTTTCCTGAGTTCATGTACAATGCAAACCACAAACTTGCTGATAACAAAAAGCATCATTACAGACTCTATTGAGGGAGATTCTAATAGCATTGCAATATACTAAATGTCAAAGGAACATTATCATTTAGCAATGTCTGTCCAGGTATTATTTTTCTGTCCATTTTATTTCAGAAACACTGTCCATGTATTATTTTTTCTGTCCATTTTATTTCAGAAACACTGTCCATGTATTATTTTTTCTGTCCATTTTATTTCAGAAACACTGTCCAGGTATTATTTTTTCTGTCCATTTTATTTCATAAACACTGTCCATGTATTATTTTTTCTGTCCATTTTATTTCAGAAACACTGTCCATGTATTATTTATTCTGTCCATTTTATTTCGGAAACCTTTTTCAGGCATTATTTTTTCTGTCCGTTTTATTTCAGAAACACTGTTCAGGATCCAACTCCTGGATGCCGCTATCCGGTACATACCCTGAAACTGTTGGGACTTATCGCATTAGCTTCCCATTTAATTGTTATTGGAATAAATAAACGCATCGTTAACGTTTTAATTCAGGAAGGAATTATTCGCAGAAGTCTTTTTGCTTTTTTGTTTTTTTTATCATTTTTATTATTCAATGATACATTTTCACGGTGTTAAAAGTCATTTTTCTTCCGATGTTATTTCTATTCCCTTTACGATTTTTATCTCCTTTATAGTCGCTTACAGCGTTCTTTGAAATATCTCCAGCTCCTACAGCCGTTTAGAATTCGGTGTTTTGGTCGATTCTAGTTTTGGCAACAATCATATTCACATTGATTTAGTGTAACTTCAACAGACCCAAAACCATTTTGACACAAGAAGAAATTACTCTTGATAAAAGAAAATACTTTTTGTCACGATATATTCTTCAAAATTTCATTTCATCGCATGCAGATGTCATCAGAATATATGGTCAACAAAAACTGGATAACTTGCTCAGAATTAAAGGAATTGTTGTGACAAAAGGGTTATTTACTTTATTTAAGCAAATCCTCCATTTACTACGTTGTTAAAGTCAAAGGAGGCATACAGATCTAAAATACACCATAGTCGTGTCAAGTCGTTTGTCTGAGAGAAAAGGTCCAGACATACAATAATACGTAGGTGACCTTCAACTTCAGGTTATAAAGGAAGACGAATCACTACGCTTCCTTCATCGGCTTTGAATCGGGCATCGTAACATCACATAGCTAACTTTGACACGATGTAAAACTCTTTCCAATTAACCCATTATCAAACGGTAACGACCGTTGACCAGTTTGTTGCAGACGACTTTGGAAAACATTGTAGGAAAAGAAGAAATTGATCATAACTAGCAGAAGTTTATTTTTCATTTTCATCACATTTTTTAATGTCGTTTGCAAACTCTTTCAATTTGGGATCATCAGGAATTTGGCTTTTGGTAAAGGGTTTAGTCGGCGGGCATTGCAACATTACATAGCTAACTTTGACACGATGTAAAACTTTTTTCAAATTAAACAAAGAGAGTTTTGGCCGTCTATCTCCTGCCATGTACAATCGGATACATATATCCATCCGCCCGCCAATCCGCCAAGCTTAATTGATGCCATTCACACATAGTCTCCGCCTTAAGTATAACAAGTCACTGACACCATGTTACCTAGACCCATCGCTCATTCTAAATACAAATACAAATCAACATTTCATCAGGACTTAATCCATTGAAGATTGTGTAGACGGAGACAGCAATGGTGGCTAGAGTGACATATTACTCCCCAGACGGGTTCAATATCGGACGTACGAGAAAAAGTAGTGCGTCGGAAAACCATTGTTATCTTTTTTTTTAATTAACGTTTCTTACCGTCATCAAATCAATCAAACCCTGAAACGACCATAAAGATTGTTATGTCATTGGAAATAATGCATTCTCTTGTTGAAGAAAAATGGTGGTAGGAAAACGAGAAATTACAACCATGTCCTTTTCTCCCATTGCGGTAAATGGTTGACTTATAGATGCATTAGATTTGTAGTTTCATCCCGTCTGGTCAAAGGTATTGTGCTATGCATAAATATCACAGCACGATACATAAGGGGAATATTCGCAGTGATTTCAGATGACCTTAGGGAGCAATACGAAGGTCATTGTTTCTAAAATCGTTATGATTTTGGACAAGCTTGCCACCCTCCATCAATTCACTCAGTTGACATGGTTACACGTAAGATGAATATTTAGTTGGTAGCTCAGTGTTTAAATAAAATCAATTTTAAGAAATTGTTTCACTCTCGGCAACTAGGGTCTCATTTCAACGAGAACGAGACAGTAAGTTCCTGGTAAAACAGATGTGTGCTTGTTTGTGTACGTAGGTCATGCGTATGCCGCCATGATAACGAGACAGTAAGTTCCTGGTAAAACAGATGTGTGCTTGTTTGTGTGCGTAGGTCATGCGTATGCCGCCATGATAACGAGACAGTAAGTTCCTGGTAAAACAGATGTGTGCTTGTTTGTGTACGTAGGTCATGCGTATGCCGCCAGGATAACGAGACAGTAAGTTGCTGGTAAAACAGATGTGTGCTTGTTTGTGTACGTAGGTCATGCGTATACCGCCAGGATAACGAGACAGTAAGTTGCTGGTAAAACAGATGTGTGCTTGTTTGCGTACGTAGGTCATACGTATGCCGCCATGATAACGAGACAGTAAGTTGCTGGTAAAACAGATGTGTGCTTGTTTGTGTATGTAGGTCATGCGTATGCCGCCAGGATAACGAGACAGTAAGTTGCTGGTAAAACAGATGTGTGCTTGTTTGTGTACGTAGGTCATGCGTATGCCGCCAGGATAACGAGACCGTAAGTTGCTGGTAAAACAGATGTGTGCTTGTTTGTGTACGTAGGTCATGCGTATGCCGCCAGGATAACGAGACAGTAAGTTGCTGGTAAAACAGATGTGTGCTTGTTTGTGTACGTAGGTCATGCGTATGCCGCCAGGATAACGAGACAGTAAGTTGCTGGTAAAACAGATATGTGCTTGTTTGTGTACGTAGGTCATGCGTATGCCGCCATGATAACGAGACAGTAAGGTCCTGGTAAAACAGATGTGTGCTTGTTTGTGTGCGTGGGTCATGCGTATGCCGCCATGATAACGAGACAGTAAGTTCCTGGTAAAACAGATGTGTGCTTGTTTGTGTACGTAGGTCATGCGTATGCCGCCATGATAACGAGACAGTAAGTTCCTGGTAAAACAGATGTGTGCTTGTTTGTGTACGTAGGTCATGCGTATGCCGCCATGATAACGAGACAGTAAGTTCCTGGTAAAACAGATGTGTGCTTGTTTGTGTAGGTAGGTCATGCGTATGCCGTCATGATAACGAGACAGTAAGTTCCTGGTAAAACAGATGTGTGCTTGTTTGTGTACGTAGGTCATGCGTATGCCGTCATGATAACGAGACAGTAAGTTGCTGGTAAAACAGATGTGTGCTTGTTTGTGTACGTAGGTCATGCGTATGCCGCCATGATAACGAGACAGTAAGTTCCTGGTAAAACAGATGTGTGCTTTTTTGTGTGGGTAAGTCATGCGTATGTCGCCATGATATCACTAAAATATTGTTTAAAACATCAAGTCGGAATTTATGTTCGATTTATCCTCCTTAGATATGCAATTTGTTATATCCCGTTTATTCAGTTCGAATTGTTTAAGTGACAGTGGTAATCTGCTGACCAGAATTGATTGAAGACTGGCCCAAGCATCTGAATATAATGACGTATTATTCCTACATAGCTTGAGGACGCCCTACCGCACCACCATGGTGACGACGACAAAATCGGTTGCGCAACTTCCTGTTTAGCGATTGAATAGTAGATTTTTGCAATTAGTCTGCATTAGTAGACAAGAAATCAAAACTCGTAAAGCGTGATTCAATCATTATTGAGTCTAACCGTCTACAGGTAAAGTTTCAGTTTTGGACTCGTGGAATTGGCTGGGATTTCGTAATTTTCCGCGCAGAAGGAACTCAAAAATACATTCTGCCGATACCCCGTCAGTGAAAATCAACATCAGGTCTTTCATGAAATTAAACACCAAAGGGGAGGGTCGGCTGATGATAATTTTATTTATCTTTACGGACCTGGATGAAACATTGTTGGATCAGAATACTTTCTCACGTACCTAGTACCTTATATCACAAAGAAAATCTATTGTTTGTATGTATTTTTCTTTCTTCATTCATTTATTCATTTTATCAATTGCTTGTCTTCTGATTGGCATATGAGCTTAATTGTCAACAATGTTTTTGTTATATTTTCATTATTTAAAACACTCGCCTGTTTATGTTGTTGCGTTCGGTTGATTAGACGTTGGGGAATGAATAGATACTATCCGCCATAGAGAGGATATCAACTTTAAGAGGACCACTTGTCGACCAAGGCATCAATTTATGTAAATATAAGCTTGATGTCTAATGGATACATGGTAACATACACTTATTTCCCATAACTTCATATTCATTGTTATTCCGATGTGTCCCAAACATGCGATATATGACAACAAACCCTTATATACCAAGTCTGAAATGTTACCGGCTTAGCTAACAAATCTCGGCTTGTGATATGAGGAAGAAATCATCATGACTAAAGTAATTGATCAACCTTAGGAGTTTCTTTATTTTTCTTAACGACAACTCCATTCTTCTACTACTGTATATAATGAATATTACCGAAACAAAGAATTCCACGAATTGAAGCCGCGTCCTTTTAACGGTATCAAATAGCTCCGTATGTGACAATGGCGGTAAGATGTAGCCAAATCCATCAAATTATTTCAACACATTTAACCTTCGTTGATATAAAGCTTCGAATCCACTGCAAATCCATTGAACGGGATCATAGCGTCTTGTTAATGTATATAGTCATAATTTACCCCCTAACTTTCGCCGCCAAGATCCCTCCATTACTGCGGCAGGCCCGGTCGATCATTAGACAGTAAAAGCGGACATAAATCCTGGAAACGCCGACATGATGTCTCGACCGCTTCCATGTTTCATCCCGTAAATCGACATCCCAATTCCGGATTGCCTTTGTTTTTATCTTTCGTGTAAGGTTTTAACCCTTAAAATGCTGGGTAATTTTCTAAAAATGGATTTGTTTTGTCGTCTATTTTCCAAAAACTTAAATATCTGCTTAATTTTGATCAGGAACGATACTCAGAGTACCAGGCAGGTTAGATCACAGACAAGCAGCCAATTAACTTGGCGGCTGGCCTGGATCTAAACCGTTTGCATAAGCATGAATTCGGTTCCAGCTTTATAAGGGTTAAGATGCTTCCTAATACGTACGAGTTTTAAAACGACATTGCTGCAATGGACGGTAGTTTGAATTGTGTGATCAAAAGGGAGTTTGCGCATCGCGAGCAAATTCCTCTTTCGTTATTGTGATGCTATTGCTATTAATTAGGGATGGGAACGAATAGTGAAATCACTATTCGAATATTCGACTAGAACTATTCGAATATATTCGAATATTCGATTTTAGAATTCGTTTTGATGTCCGAATGTCTGCATGAACGAATACTAGTACACTAGTCCTCTGTTCAAACCTTTTGTGTAAAGCCGATGTCTGTATACATGTACGTGCATGCAATATCAAAGCAGTAATAACCATTATTTCGTTTTTTATCAACAGACAACTTTTTCAGTTTCTTACAGAGTTGGTCCATCAGAAACTTAAATAGTTGTTGATGTTCGGCAGAACGAGTAAAGTAATTCCAGACACGTGATGGAGACATTGTGATGTTTATCGAATAGATGTAGAAATTAGAATGAAAATAAGTTTGACAAATTATTCTGAAGAAAAATATACTTTCTAACACATAATTTGATTGGTCTTCGTGCATATGCAATCATGATTACGATTGGTTATTGAAAGAGTAATTGTTTAATTTCACGACAAACAAGTTACGTGATTGGTTGACACCGACAATTGTCAATTAGCGTGATTGAATTGTTTTGGATAATAAGGAGCAAGTGCAGATCATTAAGGTGTTAGTTTTAGCGGCTTAAAATCGACTATTTTCACACTTAGGAATTAATCGTTTTGCAAACTGTCAAAAGATGTGGTAATTTGTCACAGGTGTTTTACTGCGTGACATACGTTGTAAAAACATCGTAACTGCACCTGGGAGCTAGGCACGTTCTTCGATATTTGGGATCGGTTTAGAGGAAGAAAATGAAAATAAAACAACATTATTTTTGAATAAAATTTATGGTAAACATACAGTAATATGGGTTCATTAAAATCGAATATTCGAATACTAATTTGCTATTCGAATATTCGACCCGATATTCGAATATTCGAATATTCGTTCCCATCCCTACTATTAATCAATTACGCATTTTACGTGGGACAAACATGCCCATAGTTGTTGTTTTTATTTACAATGTTGCAAATTTCACGGAACCTGGTAGTTGAGAGGGTTTCTTTTAACCATTCTGTCAAATGCCTGAACCTGAATTACTCATAAGCCCCTAGCGATGAGCGATTTATAACTTTATTTATAGCTAAATATTGCAATGGTACAGGACTATTCGGAATAAGGTATCCAATTTCTTACCCATGAACAGTTTCAAAAAGTTCCACTTTACATTGACAATGAATAACCAAAGTCTTACCTCATTATTCTATTGCAAGTGCAATTGATGGTCAAATGATCTATTTAATCCAATCTTTATTTAACATGATTGTACACTAGTACCACACATATTTGTATTATCTGCAACGCTATACTGACTACGACACCGTTAATTTGGCGGTATTTTAAGACTTTCGTTAAGACTTACTTTGTCCTTTGTAAATATACGTTGATATGTACGTATATGGGCCGGACGCCTAATTGTGTTATAAAGTGGCATTTACACAAGACGCACTATCCATGGCCCACCGTTTTCAGTATTATTTCTCATCTGCATGTTTGTATTGCCATATTTATGCATTTTTATGTATTTTTACGCATTTGTTTGTTATATTCATGTTTGACAAAAAACTATGTTTAGTTTATATCTCAATAAACTATGTAAAACTTAATTATTATAGTTTCATTACCATTGCTGATTGGCCTATTTATGTACATTACGTACGTGCTGCTGGCTTAGCTACCAATCAGCACGATATATACATTTTTGCATGTATCACAATATCGTTTATAGTTTAAACATAATTTTATTCAGCTAAATGATGAAGAAGGGTTGGAACCCATTACCAAACAACAACGACATTTAACCAGTATGTTTCAAACGACTCTGGAAATCATTGTGGGAAAAGGAGAAATTGCTCTTATCGAGCAAAGTCTCTTTTCCTACAATGTTTTTTACGCTATCAGAAGAATTTTTTTTAAATCCATCACATTTCGAAATGTCGTCTGCAAACTCTTTCAATCTGTCACAGTTGAACATTTGGCGTTTAGTAAAGGGTTAACAGTTACCTGCCCATGTGCAATCATATCAATCACAGCAAACAAAGATAAAGATGCCACCAAAGGTGATGGCACCACATAATGGTATGTAGACGTTGTACACTCGTTGTTACGGTATGTTGTATTTTATGGCATTTCTACATGTTTCTTCTAGAAGGCGAATTGTGCTAAATATCCGCCACTGCTCTTAGTCGAAACAAGCAAACTCTAATTGGTTTTTGAGGAAGATATCCGGATGTGCCTCTTATAGTCAGGTCATTTTATGAAAAAAGGGAAACAGCCAATCCCCAAACATTTGCTACAAAAAGGTACTTTAACTGATTCTGATAGGGTAGGATGCCCTTTATAACATATCAAAAGTTTGCCAAAATCCGACTTCCGGAAAAAAAATTAAGGTGGCCGTCAAGATGGCCGTCGAAACCTATTTATGATCATGATTTTGTAATTATTACTCACTATTGATGCATTTGCTGTAGAAGAATTTCGAGATCATCGTGACTGACAAAATGGTAATTTGCTTTCCAGGAGAAATCAATCCTATTGTTATAAAAAGGGTTTTGTCATGCGTCAGGTCGCTGTCTGTATTTATGGTTTGTCATGCGTCAGGTCGCTGTCTGTATTTATGGTTTGTCATGCGTCAGGTCGCTGTCTGTATTTATGGTTTGTCATGCGTCAGGTCGCTGTCTGTATTTATGGTTTTTCATGCGTCAGGTCGCTGGTTGTATTTATGGTTTTTCATGCGTCAGGTCGCTGTCTGTATTTATGGTTTTGTCATGCGTCAGGTCGCTGTCTGTATTTATGGTTTTGTCATGCGTCAGGTCGCTGTCTGTATTTATGTTCAATTTGGACTAAGCACAGTTTAAAAAATGAAGGAAATGATGGTCTTTTCCTTCAATATTCAGGACAAATGCCATGTCATTATCAAACAGTTCCTGGCTTTTGCATGTCTGTATGAGATGGTTTACCAATTGATTTTCAATTTAACCAAATTGAATTGAATTTCAATTTAGCCCTTTACCAAACGCCAAATTTTCGACTGTTCCGAATTGGAAGAGCTTGCAGGATACATTTCAAAATGTAATGAAATTGAAAAATAATCTTCTGAAAGGGCAAAAAAAACAATGGGAAAGGAGGATATTGATCATTAAGAGCAATTTCTCTTTTTTTACAATGTTTTCTAGAGTCGTCTGCAAAAAACTGATCAAATGTTGTTATTGTCTGGTAATGGCAGAGACATAGATATCTATGTCTCTGGTAATGGGTTAAACTCCATGTCAATTGTCACTAGAAAGAAATTTGAAACTATGCAAAATCTTGGTGCTTCATATAAGTTATTGGAAATTGCCTATCGGCAAAAATATTATATGGAAAAGCGGACGAATATGATCAAGCAAACACATTTCATATGTCCCATAACAGTGATCTTAAGCCCGTTAGAATGCAGACCATCCACTTTATGTTGCGTTAGTATGCATATTTATTGCCATCCGTTTATGTCGACTACGTAACGTAAGATGGACCTTAATCCGCAGTTTACACCTGATTCATTAATATTCGTGACATTACATCGGATTCCAAAAAAAAGAAAAATACTTCTTCGTCCCTTACTTCAACTGAGTCGATAAAAACACACTTGAAGCAATAATAAGTGAAAATACTGTGACAGAAAGCGAATGTCTCGACATGACAAAAATCCTACTGTTTTGTCATAGTGATTGTTTGTAAGCCAATTTTGTATGGACTTGTCTTGACTCTGAACATTTAGCCGTGTAATGCTTCTCTAAACAGAGAAGTGGGGTAAAGGTGCACAACATATATCACCCAAGTTGAATATTATCCGTTAAACCTTTTGTTTGTTTGTTTGTTTGTTTGTTTGTTTGCATTGTCGCTGGGGTTTGACACCGCAGCAACTGCATAGCAGTTATATTACGATGCCCGATTGATTATCGACGGAGATGGGTCCCGAGTTTGACTGCCCATCAGGGCTGGTCAAACCGGATACAGCCAATCGGATTCCGTAAGTCAATCAGAAGACTATTTGTTTTGAAAATCAAAGTCTATCTGCACCATGGTTTGGACCTGTTTTGGTAAGGGACCATGTGGTTACATGTTCTGTGTCTGTCTAACACATATATGTCTACGTTCTACGTCTAAGATGATCATACCGATTTCAGTCGTAGTTCACGATTGAAATTTCCGGCAGATAAAATACGAGAAATATTCATGTAGGCGAATGAAATTACGCTTTTGTGAGAGGAAACATAGTTTACAATTGTTTTGAAGACACTTTCTGTGTACGTTACAGGAAAAAACATGTCTTAAGAACCTTTGTAAGACAGTTATCAGATGACCAAAAGCGTAAACTGTCCAGACTTTACCCGACTAGATGGTTAGAATATGGTCATGTGCTAGAACTTTGGAACACGATAAATGTTGCTATCCTATCAGCTCCTTGTAGAAGATATTCGTTATTCAGACTTATAAATCACAAGTCGCTTGGCAGCTTAAGGCTTATTGTTTTCAACGAATCCATTTATTTGCGTTTACGAGTACATGTAGTAAGTACAACGAGTTCAAAATGTATATCACTGATTCACTGTATATTTCTCGTGCTAAATCCCATTGGCTTCACTCGTGCTAAACCATACTAGCCTACTCACACACGAACCGGGATTGCACTAACGAACAATTTTGCCAGAAATGATTACAAAACTGTTCGTTATTGTAATTCAGGTTGTAACATTGTTTGTCTGTGTTTTTAATTGTCATCAACTGCTACATCAAAATCGATTTAGCGTCGAGGTATTACAAAAATAATAGTGTTAACCATTGAAAAAATCTTTTTTATCGCAGTCAAAGAATGTTGCACTGGATTGGGTCCACATATTGCCGAAATGTTACTATAAAATGGTTAAACACATATTTTACCACAAACAAGTAACCCTGAAACCCTGAAACCGCCAGCGCTCCTATTCGTGTACTTCTGTACGACATATCTACTCTCAGCACTTTATTTGATCGCTAAAAAGCATTGCACATCCCACTTATTCAGATTCCATTGCAGCGTTTGAAAGAAGAAACCTGTGACCAATCTATTATTTGGCATTGTTATCACCAAGGCCACACAACTCTTTTATCGTCTGCAATACACAATGTGGTCTCTTTTTAATTCTTGTCCTTCATCTAAAGACGAGACAGCAAGCTAACATAAAATAAGGTAGGGTCATAGCATTGTTTGTGAAAAGAGAAAACGTGTTTGTGCCTGAAATTCCTTCTTATCCAAAACCAATACAAAAGTCGTCTGTTCTACAAAGCTCCAGAATTACTGGGTAAAGAACAAAACCAAATCTACGACAACTAAATGCTACATTTTTCCATTGTGTTTTTAACTATCACTTCAATCAAATGGGTGCAGGAAATTCTCGAATTTGCTCGTTTCGATTTTCTCCCGGGTGTCTCATGGACACCTATGATGTTATCCAGATAAACCTCTAGAGTCTTGGTTTGAGGTATTCCTCCATCGTTGATGAGGCGTGTATTAGAAAATTTTGGAGAAAACTAAAACAAAAGGAATTATAAGGTTTGTTTTGTATGGTGTTTAACGACGTACCAACAATGTTTCATTTATGTAGCGGCTTTCCTTGACCCACCAGTACTAGGCTTTGGCTCTGAATTAAAATATGAGTAAACGTTTCGATCTGATGTAGGCGATCATACATAATAACTAATACATAATAACAGACATTACACTTCCATGTCAATGGGAAAATAATCATTATTAGCCAACTTCCTTTTGAGAAAGGGCGTTTCATGTTTATTTTTATTTTAAGTATGCTATTTATTATAATTTCGACAATCTATTGCATTTTCGCCTGTAACATGCTTTAACGAAACAGTACAAATGGTCAGCGTTTACGGAAACAACTAAAACACAAGCAATTAAAGCAGCATGTTTATCCTCTAAAAATGCAAGTATGAAGAGAAAGAAATTACACAAAACAAGGAGTGTGTCTCGGCCTATAATCGCTTGCGTAAATTTGATTGTCGAAATTGAAAATATCGGAAGACAGCCATTGGAAATTATGAAAAATGATGCCGTCATTATAAGATTATTGGTCGATTCTAATGTAACGAACCGAGCAAATGAACCTCTCAAAGACGCAAACACATCCGATCAGTGAAACATACTGTCGTACACTGAGCGATTGTGTTGTCTTAGTATATATATATACAAGCATGTTCTCTCAAAGAATGCATTAGGTTCCTAATTTGCATAAACGTTCAACGAACGTTACACTAAAAATGAGCTTTGTTGATTCTGGCAATTTTACATGGGATGAAAATCTTGCTTCAATCTGTCTGCTTGCTTGCAGATTTCCGCTTTGACAAGAGCCATATTTGAAAGAATTAGCCGAGTGCATTCATAATCAAAGCACTGGAAGTGCGGAAGGACTGGAATTCGTTTAAAGCAAGGGGAAAAAGGCGCGCATTCATGGCGAAGCTTGTTCGAGAAAGGGAATTGTTTCTTCTGTCACTATTGATTTTTCAATCCTTTCTGTGGTAGTGTAACAGATATGAGATGATATCTTTTTTTCCAAAGATCAAAGCATAATACGATTTACCCATGAAAGCACATAAGAATGGGGTATCACAATGCAATTCGTTTATATATGTATAATGTAAAGAGTCGATCTTGTGTTGTTGCATTGAACCAACCATCTGGAAAGACAGACAGACGGTCAGTCAGAAATAGGAAGAGACAGCGAAAAACGGAAATACTTGGAAGTCATCCTTTTGTTACAACGTTTTCAAACCACTTAATTGAAGTTAATTAATTCCATTCAATGTAAATAATGTGCACAATAGAGAAATTGCGATGAGGCAATTTTTCTTTTTCCCGCTTAACCTGTTACCAAACAATAACGACATTTGACCAATTTGCTGCAGACGACTCTAGAAAACATCTTAACGAGCATTTTCTCCTTTTCCCATAATGTTTTCTACCTTTATTTTTCAATTTCGTCACATTTTGAAAAGTCGTCTGCAAACTCTTCAATTTGGGCCAGTTGAAAATTTGGTGTTTGGTAAAGTGTTAAACAATACATCTTCCAGCTCAGAAACTGCGTCGATGCTCCAGGGTGAGTTCTGCACTTATTTGGAAGAGGAATTAATTGGCCTCTTAGTTAAGTGTTCTTATTGGTTGGCCAAGCTGAATAGAACCATCGACATTCTGTAAGTCAACTTAAAGATTATATTTCATAAAAATCTAAATAATTTGCCACCGTGATTAGACCCAATACAAAACAATAAAGAAATTTATTCACTTTGTTGCAGACCACTCTTGAAAACATTGTGGGAAAAGGAGAAATTGCTCGAAAAGAGCAATTCTTTTGATTTTCCCACAAAGTTTTCTGCCCTATTAGAAGATCATTTCACAATTTTTTTCACATTTTGAAATGTCGTCTCCAAACTCTTTTGATTTGGGAGTCGAAAATTTGGCGTTTGGTAAAGCGTAAAAGCAACGCGGAGTGGGGACAAGGGATTTCTTGTTTTGTACTCAAGACTACGGAGGCCCAATTTTTTTTCTTTAGAGAATTACAGTTGAAAAACCCTGTCAACTTTTAAGCCCTTTTAAAATCCACATAGATAATATCTTAAGAAATAGCGAAATTTGGTCTATACGGCACCCTCCCGGGCAATAATGATCGAATTATTCGAGTTTGGTGGCAGTTTTGTTTTTTAATTCCCTATGGTCGACATAAATAAACCGCATCAATTCTCCATATAGAAATACGCACAGCATAAATCCGTGCCTTTTGAAACATGCCAAGTCATTTATCTATTAGCTTGGTCTTTTATAATATTATATTATGTCTTGTTTTCATAAGCATTTGCATCGCTTCAACCATAAATGTATTTGCGTAAGTCAAAAAACCGATTAACATGGGAAGTATTCTAAATGAAAGTATATTATTGCAATGGGACACATCTTTGGAAGCGTCTCGGGGAGACGATTCCAATGGTGTGTTACTTTATAATATTGCCTGGCCAAATATTGAAATAAGAGAGAATTTCGTTATGAACTTACGCACATTTTAATTATAAAATGTTCAGTAAAATGGTACCCAGCTTTTTATCGACGGAGGAAGACCCCAAGCTTACCTGACAATAAGGGCGGGTCAAGTCGGGTATGATACAACGGTGTTTTGTTAGTGAGCCGTGCCACTTTCTCTCAACCTATACACCGTGGGCGACAGTGGTGCAGTGGTAGAGCGAGCGTCGGCTTCTTGTACCGAGGGTCCCGGGTTCCATCTCCGTCCGGCGAGATGAGAATTCCCGGGGCTAACCCACAAATCGGCGCGAGTACTGGTTTAGTATCCAGGAAGCAGACATCGAAAGTGAATTTAATTAGCTTCAAGCTTCCGCCACAGTTTTTTTCTTCGAAATAAATAACTTTAAAATAACCTGTACACCGTTGATATGGAGGATATTGGTCGAGGCTAGAACATCGGCCTCAGGACTCGAGAGGTCTTGGATTCAAACCCCGTGTGTAGCGAGATTCTTCTTGCGACCTTTCATTAATCCTTAATTCGCGAGAGTATTATTAATGTATCAAGGAAGCAGAATCGAAAGTCATTGATCTAGAACTTGTTTCACAACCGCGTATCTACCACATATCTGCTCACTCCTCGATCCAACATACAGTAGTGTAGTGCACTCAATGGATGAAGAGAATTGATTCATTCTCGAACTCGGGTCATTTTTGGACAACATGCATCAAGCGGTAGAAGACTATGAAGATGTTGATAAACTTAGGAAATCGCCTGATCTTTGTGTATTCAGCATATTGCCTTATATAAGTTCTGGGACGGTATGCATTTAAACAACGCTATTGCAATGAGAGTAATTGTTGTATATTTGTTAAGTGTTGTATTCATATAGGAAGGAAAACGTATTTTGAATATGTTCTAATCGGCTATTGATAATTATAAGAAGAAAAACACATTGAATCGATGCATATTCTACTGTTTTCGAATGATTCCAATTTTCAATTGATTCCAATGGGCGATAAGTTTAGAAATGCTTATATCGACCTTTATACGTCTATGCCTAGTGTGGTTGCTATGACAGTCATTAATTTAATACGGCTGCTGCACATTAAAAGGAACCAAAACAATTGTTACAACTACAAAATGGCGGAGGCGACCAATAAAACCACGCCAATGTGTTACGTAATTCCCATGAATCGTTATTTTCTCCAGCTTCTTTCAACGATTTATTGCTCGCCTGCGGTTTGGCAGCTTAATGGTAGAACATTCTCTTTCGGAAAGCATTTTCACGCTCACAGAGAATCCGAGCCGAAAACCAAGGCGATAAACAAATTAAAGCGTATTTTCTTTTCGAGCACTTTAAACTAACTATAGACCCTTTTGAAGGCCTATTCTGGACTAAGTCAGACAGTTGATGTGTATTAATTCCAAAACATCGGACGTGTAACCTCATACCAATTTTGCAGAGAAGTCCAAATGAGTATCGGTCACCCATGTAGCCTGGGGTCCAGGGTACCGTTTTACTAAATAGTTGACGCTTAAAATTTGCTCAAGTTTAAAACAACAATTCTTCTTATATCAATATTGGGCGAAGCGATATTGCAAAGTAACACATCATTGGAATCGTCTCTGCAAGACGCTTTCAATGATGTGTCACATTACAATAGTGTACTTCTATTGGAGATTCCATCCATGTTTATCAGTAATGTTTTACGCAAATCTAAAGCGTAAACTGTTTAGTAAAACGGTACCCTGGTCAGTGCAACCAACGCTAGTTCGTACTTCGTCAGTCGGGATTCAAGGCTAACGCCTCATTGCATGGGGTCTAGGGCGGTAGGGCCAAATACCGATATGACTAAATGAAACCATTTGCGCAAGCCAAAGCTGATAATCCCTACCCACAATGTCTTCTGCCCCATCAGAACACTGTCTTTCAATTTCATCTCGCATTTTGAAATGCAGTCTGCAAACTCTTTCAATTTGTGACAGTCCGAAATTTGGGTAAAGGGTTAAGGAATTGGAATTCTCTAAGAACTTTTATTTGGGGCTAATCTAATAATAATTGTAAATAAATTGATCGGTTGGTTTGCTGATTACTCGGCACCATTCTGTGATTAGAACCATCAATCATAGCTGGTGTGTAACATCAACAACAAAAGGTCCAAAATCACTTGTAAATAATCTTTTTAACCCATTACCAAACAATAACGACATTTTTACACGTTGTTGCACATGACTCTGGAAAACACTATGGGAAAAGGGGAAATTGCTTGTGACAAGCAATTTCTGCTTTTCCCACAATGTTTTCTACCCTATCAGAAAAATATTTTCCAATTTCATCACATCTTGAAGTGTCGTCTGCAAACTTCTTCAATTGAGGACAGTCTAAAAGATGGCGTTTGGTAAAGGGTTAAAGACATAAAGTGTATATCAGGACAGTGGTCAAGGGGTAGAGCGTCAGGTCCTGGACACAAGGGTCGTGAGTTCGAATACCATGAAAAGCGGAATCTGCCTTGCGACCTTTCATTTACCCACATACAGGGCAAGTACTGGTTATGTATCAAGGAAGCAGAAACGAGAGTGATTTATTTAAGTTGTAAGAACTTGTATCACAAACATTGTAAAACATACAAGTTTGAACGGTATATCAGGAAGTTTTCATTCCATCAAATTAAAACATAATGATCTGATAGGCTGGTCTATAAGTTTTATTACAACGATTTATATACAAAATTTGAAATAATGTACATGTCCACCCAGAGAGGTTTTAATTCCTCTCTACTAACAAATCTTAATTTACTTCAATAAGTTGTAAATGTATATACATGTACATGTATTGTGCATCACAAATGTGTAATGTAATTGAACACATGTCATTTTCAGAGCATGCATGTACATATAGTATCTCAATGAATGTGAGATTAAGTGCATTTTGCTGAAATAAAACTAGGATATCTTCATTTTGTTTTATCCTTTACCAAACAATAACAACATTTGACCAGTTTGTTGCAGAGGTCTCTGGAAAACATTGTGGGAAAAGGAGAAACTTCTCTAACTAGTAATTTCTCGTCTTCTCACAATGTTTTCTGCCCTATCAGAAGATTATTTTTTACTTTCATCACAATTCGAAAGGTCGTCTGTAAACTCTTTCAAATTGGGAACAGCGAGAATTTGGCGTTTGGTAAAGGGTTAAGGAAAGCATTTTATATTCTCCTCTTCAGATGATTTCATTCATATGCAGCTGCAAACTTTTGAAAAACCTTTGATCAAGTTTCATTGAACTTGAGATAAATGGAAATAATGTTCAAGTTTAAAGTTATAATGATTTTGCACAGATACAATAATCTCTTGAGCTATTCGGTATGTTGTAAGAAGTAATTTCTGATTGGTCAAATGATAAACCTTTATGAACTGTTCATCGCGTGAACTTCTTGTTCTTGTTGCCGACTTGTTTGTAAATCTTCTGCTGCTGGAACTTTTTCTTGTTCTGGTGCCCGGCTCCACTGCCAGAATTCCGTCCCTTCAAGATTGGTCCCCCTTTAGCTTCTAAAATACTGTTAAGGAAAACTGACAAAATTCAAAGAGACAACTATAACAATGATGAGTCATGAAAATCAAAAAGTCTGAATTGACTTCATACTAGGACATAATCTTTTATGAATAAACATCACAAGGAATTCTCTTAATTTTACAGCGCTTTAAAAACAATTGAACACATGATGCATTTGGATTTAATGTAATGTAGACAATTTTTAAGTTGTCTTACGGCTTTCTTTGATCCCCCCAGTACTAAGCTTGGAATTTGATGTGTCTTGACACTTTAAAAACACTGCCATGGAACCAGAGGTAATTGTGGGGGTCGATCCTTCAACCTCCGAGGTCTAGGACTCAGTATAAGGCCATGCAGGACCAACATATGTGTCAATTATGTCTTTTGATTTATACCTTCAATTATGCTTGACAAAGATTTGCAATCTGCAGATAAAGAACATTATTGTCTCAATCATAAACAATAAAATTCAGTTCTGTAGCATTTTACAAGGATATTAACATCTAAGTTTTGTTGCTTGCCAAAAGAAAGAATGCTTTTCAAAATGAAGTTGGTAGCGTGTCAGATGCACAACCACTTGAATTACAATGATCCACATATAGAACCAAAGCAGAAGTATAATCCAAAACATGAAAAGTGAAAATTTCAATTCATGAAAAAACAAAAGATATACATGTAAATCTTTTTTCAAAAAATATATTGATTAAAAGGGTAAACCATTCCACTAAAAAGAACCTTTTAAATCCTATACAGCAAACAGTCTTTAAATCATTTTGACAAAAGAAGAACTTGCTCATGATGAGCAGGTGGTCCTTTTGTCAAAATGATTTGAATAGTTATCAATCAGTTGCATAGTTTACCACAGTTAACATGCAGTGCGCTGTAAAATAATCCGACTACGGAGAGGGTTGAAGCATCTTTCCTCCCCCTGCCACTCTGTCTGCTGTGATCATGTGATTTACATGCTTATGTAGATAAGCCTTCTGACAATTGTTGTGTGTAAACTATCTACATGTAAAGTAATTATTTGGTCATTAACCCACTATCTGTACAAACAAATCTCCAGAATACTGACTTATGAAACAATCAGGCAAAAAATACCACAAGTCTCTGTGAACAAAGTATGACTGCAGAGGAGACTGAAAAATGTTGAATTCATTTATAAAACACAGTACTCAGTTATTTCAGTCATTTGTGAAACAGTCAAAGGTTCAAAACTGTGGTCAAGAGATGGAGGGGATGACTTTTGAACTGTTGACCTGTAGTCTGCTTCAAGTAAAGAAAAGTGTTGTCTGCAAGTCCTAAAGAGTCAAATCAGTGAATACTTTTAAATGAATGAATGGTGTTTTAAGGCGCACTACTACAGCAAATGCTAAATGTAAAGGTCTTGCTTAACTCATGCATTGAACCCTTCATATTGCCCTATGCAAACCCAAAATGTTTATATCCTTCTTGCCTTGGCAGGACAGAACAGATCAGCTGATAAGCCCAGTAGACTTTCTTCTTACAATCCTTCCAAAATCTCATGTCACCATGGCATCAATAACCAATGTTTGTTTTACTGCAGACAACAGTTATTGCCCCAGGGGAATGTGCTTCATTTCCGTCTGCATCTTCAGAATGCATTTTCTGCCTGTTCTCATTATCTTAATACCCCAGTGTGCCATTTATACCCTTTGAAACAGGGAGACATTATTTCAAGGGAATAAGGAAGTGGTATACATCTCAAACAGTATTCCACATCTCAAACAGTATTCCACATCTCAAGCAGTATTCCACATCTCAAACAGTATTCCACATCTCAAACAGTAACATCTCAAACAGTATTCCACATCTCAAACAGATTTAGGTATTCCTTTATAAAGAACACAAAACCAATCTAGCAACTTGGTTTAACCAAATCCCTTACATAAAACACTTGTAACAGGTGCAAATTAAAAAGTTTAATCTCCCTTTAAAAATAGTGTTTAAGACTGTGTCAACAATTATTTTGATATCTTATGACTTTCCTCCGATTCACTGGTGTTTAGCTAGGACCCCACAATGTCTTGCCGAAGGACACTCTCACAAAGCCAGCTGTAATGGTGGGCCTTGAACCAGAAACCAATCAAATTACTACTCCATCCCTTTCAAACACTGGGCCTTGCAATACCCCTTGTACAAATTGAAAGCAGCAGCAGACAAAAAAAGAAAAAGCATGAAAAAAATGACTTTCTTTGTGACATAAAGATATAAATGAGTAATAGACTTTGCTCATTAACAGCAATTCATCCTATCTGTCACATGTGTTTGTCTTCTGCTGCAGTTGCAGCAAAAAAGAAGTATAATGAAGAATTGTGTTAAAGGTCCCCTATGTGGCAGACTATCAGAGCACCATGACAAATATTAACCAATCTTGG
Organism: Cerastoderma edule; assembly: GCA_947846245.1. NCBI lineage: Eukaryota > Metazoa > Mollusca > Bivalvia > Cardiida > Cardiidae > Cerastoderma > Cerastoderma edule. The sequence goes on from OX401407.1 coordinate 408,188, forward strand.
CATCTCGTAACTGTTCCAGGACAAACAGAGCTATTTCCTGTTAAAGTAATGTGACAGTGGGTAACGAGACCAACAACTATATTCTAGTACGACCCACCAACTACAAGTACAACCCACCAAAAGGCAACAAAATAATTACTTCTGTCTAAACAATTTCCTGACCACAACTTCTACAATGTTCTCCTAGTTCCTAAGTTATACCTTTTTCCATTTGAAGAAAGGCTTTTTGCTTTTTAGTTTGTTTGATTTTGATGTCATCATTTACTTAAAATTCACATCATGTTTTTATGACCCTTTATGCATAAAGATACCACTTTCTTATGTTTAAACGGAAACTCTCATAATTCATTTGATATACTACAGCAATTTAATGTATCAACAAATCTTATCACAAAACTCACATATAACATTATGACTTGAAAGATTGCATCCAAGATGTCTTTCTCTTTGTAAAGTTGTTCAAGCTTCCAAGTGATAGTAAGAGAAAAAGAAATGGCCAATATGAATCATTGTTATTTTTTCCCAAATCCTTGAACAAATATGACTAGAAATATGTACCGATTAAGTAGTTATCTTGTTTTTATCTGTTTTCAATTTTATTAATTGTGTATCTTTCCATAGTTAAGAATATCTTTTTATATAGGTTTTCAATAGTATGTGATTCCTGGGGTTCACCAGTACTAGGTATGGATTGCCCATGAAAACCTATTCATTTTGTTTCAAATTTCAATCTATCACTTCTCCTATCTCTTTCACATCATTCTTTCCATTTCTTATTTTGCCCCAATTTTCTAAACCAGGTGCAAAACTCCATAAAAGAAAACAATTTTGATGCATTTACAACAGAAAACATCTAAAATAATTGTGACAAGAAGAGAATTTTCAAAGTATGAGAAAATCTTCATTTTGTCAAAATGATATAGATGTAATACTGTTTGGCCGTTTGTTGTAGTTATTTCTGCCACCTAATATATTTGATTCGATAGATACCATGATCACTTGATTCAATTTATATTATGATCACTTGATTCAATTCATATATAATGACCACTTGATTCAGTTAATAAAGCAACCACTTGATTAAATGAATGTTGTGATCATTTGATTGAATTAAAATCATAAATGTATAGTACTTCCCTTTGGTTTTTTTTTTTTATATATTGGTTTTACATCACATCAACATTATTTCAGTTATGTAGCGATGCCCGACTCTTTATGGTGGAGGAAGACCCCATACCCAACTGCCCATACGGGCTGGTCAAGGTGGGTAAAACCATCGGCATTCCGTAAGTCAGTCGGGAGACTGCCTCTCATGAAAATCCATATCCCTCTCAGGATTTGAACCCACGCGGAGAGGGGCCATGTGATTTCAAGTTCTGTACTCTAACCACTAGGCCACGGAGGCCCCTACTTCCCTTTGGTGGACTAACTATTAAACTATCAAAACAAAAGAAGTTCTCTCTTTACCAAATACAAATCTTTTGATTGGCCAAAATTGAAGATTTTGACAACACTGACTATCATAATGAATTTCCGTGGGATGATAAAACTGCATATTAAGCAATCATAATGTGGTCTTTTCAAAATTGCAGGCTGAAAACAGTACATAGCCTTAATCTTGTAAAACTTAACCCTTTAATAGTGCTGGAACCGACTTAATGCTCATGCAAACAGGTTAAATCAAGGCCAGTCACCAAGTAAATGGGCTGCTGGCCTTTGATCTAATCTGTTTGCTACTCTGAGTATCTTTTGTCATCAAGAAGATATATAAGGTTTTGGAAAGCAGACTACACAAAATCTACAAGGTTTTTTTTAGAAAATTACCCAGCATTCTAAGGGAGAGTAAACACCAATAGCCAGACAAATTCTATTTAAAACCTCTAACCAATTCAGCCAAATGGAAAAGTAAAGTATAAAAGACAATAAAGGTATCAGACCAAGGGTTTTTATCTACTAAAATCTCCCATCAATATGCATGTTATCATAACTCGTGAAATCACAGACTGATAATCTGGCATTCTCTCTGCAGACAACAGTTAAATGGTTGCAGAACAGCAATATTATTACACAATAAAGATACCATGAAAAAGGTTAGTTCCCATTCAACACTTCACTCCAAAATATCCCGTTCTACTCTATAAAACCCCAATTTACTGCATCAGCTGCAGAAAACTTTAAGAAACAACAGTGAAAAAAGGACAGATTGCTCTTTGTGGGCAATTTATCCTTTTGTCACAGTCATTTCTAATCAGCATCTTAAATAACGCTCTAAATAATGTTCTGTTGTCTGCTAATGCTTCAATTTGGACCAATATCAAATTTTCATAGGTTATATCCAAACATATTCTGCTGATGTTAGGAGTTAATGCAGCAGACGACACTTCAAATCCATTCCAAAACGGAAATCATGAAAGCAAACCTGAAAGCACCAACATACAACAATAGTTAAATCCTGATGAAAGTTTAATTTTGAAATTGATTGGATACTTTTGTAATCAAAGAGAACTGGAAGACTTCCCTCTGGTAACATGTTGATTAAGATTTATGTGGGAAAGTGGAGAAATTGCCAAATATATTTAATATCTCTTGGCATTAAATCTTTGAAAGTAAACATTTTTCATGTGATCCAAACACATTTCTAAAGAAATTTTTTCCCTGATTCAAGAGGTTTTCAGCAAAGTCCGTTATTCAAATAAAAAAAACTTTGAATGAATAAAAATAAAACTCAAGAGAATATGCTCCTTTTTAATATGAAACAAAGAAATCATCGTAACTTTGCCATGACCAAATTCTCTGCCTTAAAAATACTACCTGTATTTTTAAAATAATATCTGCTGAAAAGGTGTAACAAGTTGTTTTTTAAAAAAAAAAATGTTAAAGAACATAGACTTAATACTGTGAAACTATTCGTTACAGGAATTATATTAAAAGTAAGCTTTTGAAATACAAATTAAAGTAAAGAAAACATGTGAAGAACTCATGATGACCAATTCATCCATAAGCAACAATTTAACTTTTACATGTATTTTTCTAAAGGCATCAAAAGAGTTCTGTGTTGATTTGAAAAAAAAAAAGCCCCAAAATTTAATTGAAGTTAATTAAGAGAACAGAATGATAATGTGAAATAAAAAACCTATCAATATGCATCATGCTGCTATTATAGGTTGGAACTAATCCATACGATCAGTTGTAGCAGCTTGAAGATGTAGTAAACCCTACACCTGGAAATACTGGGATTTATTGGTACTGCTGCAGACAACACTTTTAAAATTGTTGATGGAAAAATGGCTTTACAAGCAACATAATGGTTTATTTTAAATTTGATAAGTGCTTCACATTTGTGAAGGACTAATTATAATCTTGCATTAATCAATCCAATTAATCAACATTAGTTCTAATCCTTCCAAGAATGAGTTTTTGAATTTCATTTCAGTTCATTCAGTTGTCGTCTGCAAAGCCTTTGAATTTAGGATAATGGAACTGTTCGATTAAATGGTTTTTTTTCCATATATGGGGTCAATTTTCTTGTTAACAATTCAAGCAAGACATTTTCAAAGAGTACCTACAAATTAGGATTTGTCAATCTATTTATGAAAAACTGTGTGTTAAAGACCCATATATAAACTTGAGTCTAGATCAATGTATGGCCAGCATAAAATTGTTTTGTTCACAATTCTCCAAGGTTTTATTGCAAGAATATAACATGGTCTTCATACAAGTGAAAGATTTACTACATTCTTGCACACATATATAACCTCAGTATATCAAATGTTGATTTCTCAGAAAATATTCATACATTTTCATTGTGCCTTCCATAAAATATGTAATTTCAGTCCAAAACGCATCAATATTTCATTGGAAACAGATGCACATTATGACATAAAAGCCCAACTCAGCCTGCTTTTAAAGTTTATGCTGAAAGAAAACAGATGTCCATGGAAATAAATCCTCAACTAAACTATCAATTGCTTTAATGTATGAAGATGATATGTTCTAAACTTACACAGAGAGATTGCAACAACTCTAAATTTTGAAAGGCATGTGCCCTATTCTGTTTAAACATACTATTGTCATTTCTTAATTAGCCAAATAACCTCATAATCCAGGGAACAAGACTGTAATTGGAATCTGTCTTTCAAAAACAATATCAAACTTACCGTTTGCCATACCCTTTACCTATTTCATTCAAATATATGAAATTTGTGACTGGGTCAAATTAAAAACAAAAGCCGATGGAGAAAAGAAAACATTGAAAATTAAAAAAAAAAAATCTTTTTTAATTTATTCCGTTGTTTGTTTTGTATGTATGTGTTTAATGCCATATCAACATATTTCAGCTATATAACAGCTCCCTTGGATCAACCACTCCTAGGAAATGGCTCTGAGGTGATTTGCCAAAGGTCACTCCAACGAAACCAGAGGTGTCAATGGGGCTCAAACCCGGGGTCCTTGAGTTATAAGTCTGCCACCTTTACCACTTAGCCATGCAGGACCCCTAACCTATTATCTATCATCACAGAAACAACCATTAAGAGTTTTAATCCCATCCCTTCAGGTGGTCCTGAGGTAAAAGCTTACAAAAGCTTACCAAAGCTTAACATGGATTATCTAAGATGAACAGGTTCTAGTTCAGCAATCAGCTTTGATCATAAGTATGTCTAGTTTAAATCAATTCCAGTCAGAAGTATCAGAGATACAAGTCTTTAACTTATGTCATACTGATTAACCCTTTAACAAACACTAAATTTTTGACCGTCCCAAACTGAAACGATGTTTTCCAGAGTTGTCTGCAACAAAGTGGTAAAATGTCGTTATTGTTTGGTAATGGGTTAAGCATATTCAATTGGGAAAAATAGACTTCCATTTCAAGTCACATCACAAGTGTAACCCCTTCCCCCCTTCTTCATTATTTTTTTCCCTTAAAGTAATTATCATATGGATTGAGGTTTTAATTTTTTTCTAAGGAATATTACTTTTAAAAACAAATTATCAACGCAGATCTGTATAGCTACATAAAAATACATAACAACCCTGCTGATAATCATCTAGGGCCCGTTTTACTAAACAACTTACGGAAAATGTTTGCGTAAGTCATAATTGATTAACATGGATAATATCTACAATGAAAGTACAATATTGAAATGTGACACGTCATTGGAAGCGTCTCGGAGAGACGATTCCAATGATGTGTTACTTTGCAATATTGCTTTGCCAAATATTGAAATAAAAGGATTTGTTGTTTTAGACTTACGCAAATCTTAAGCGTAAACTGTTTAGTAAAACGGGCCCCTAGTGAAGATATAGCACTTTAAGCTTGTATATTGGATTTAGTAAACTGTTTTACCCTTTACCAAAAGCCAAATTTTTAACTGTCCCAAATTGGAAGTTTGCAAACGACATTTCAGAATGTGATGAAATTGAAAAACAATCTTCTGATAGGACAGAAAACATTGTGGGAAAAGGAGAAATTGCTTGTAAAGAGCAATTTCTCCTTTTCCATAAATGTTTACCAGAGTCGTCTGCAACAAACTAGTCAAATGTCATTTTGGTTCGGTAATGGGTTAATCAGTTTATCTTGAAAACGACAATAATTCCTTCCTGAAAGTCATCAAAATTGGTAGGCGTGTCCTGAATCAAGAAATGGGTTGTCTCTCTCTCTCTAATCATGTGATGCTTAAAAGGTGTGTAAGATAACACTCCAACGACCATTTATAAAGTAAATTTTCCATCAAATCAATGAAAGGCACAACATGAAAGCACTGGTTTTCAGTGATTTGAAAATAAAGAATTTGAACGACATAAAAAATAAAGGAATTGAAAACTATCATTTGTTGGCAAAGAGGATTTTTTTAAACACATTTTGAAAGACTTTCTTACTCACTGGAAAAAATCAGTGCAATAGCCCTTTTCAAAGAGGCATACCCGAATCTATTATTTCAAACTTGATCACATTTCTGATGAAATACTGTCATAAAGAAATCATTGCAAGAAAAGCTCTTATTTTTCCCAAATAACTTTGGTATTGAAATAAAATTTGATAGTTTTTACTTTGGCTGCTGCTTGTGACATGCAGTCATGAAGAGAGTATTTGCATGATTTTGATTCGTATGGTGTTAAGTCAAATCAATAATCTTTCAGTGATGTTATGGCTATCCTGGATTCACCAGTACTAGGCTAGGGCTCTGAAGTGTTTTGCCGAAGATCCCTCTCATAAAACCAGGTGTCGATTGGGCTCAAACCCGGGACCCCGAGTTATTAGTTGGCCACCTAAACCACTTGGCCATGCAGAACCCTGCATTTGCATGAACTGTAAAAGAAAATTCAATCTAACCTGAAGTTGTGTTTATAGCTACAGAGAAATGCAAGCTCATACAGCAAGTTTAAATCAACAAAAAGGATACCAAAGTTGACAAAAGGAGGCACTTTGAAGCCAAAGGACAGTGCCACTTTCTTCAAGTCTAACTGTTGAACATCATAGATATTCTTCAGACTGTGTGAAGCGTATGCCCGCACATAGGAATTATATGCACCTTTAGCTGAGAGGTTTAGGAAGTAGTTCTTCTCTATCAACTTCTCTAGCTGAAATAGAAAAAAAATATAATAATACCTCTGGCTTATGAGGAAATATGTTTTGAGATAATTTCAACAGATTTTAAATGAATCCGAAACAAAAATCTATTGTTGCAAAGTATGATATTGCTATAGGACATATCCAGAGTTCAATGCAAGATTATAGTGAGAGCTTCATAAACATGAAGCTCTCACTATATTATTGCACTGAACCCTCTATAATTATGATCAAAATTCCTGGATTTATCAGTCCTAAGCTTAGACTTTGAAGTGTCTTGCCAAAGGACACTCCTATGACACCAGATGTACAAGTTGGGCTTGAACCAGAGCATCTCGAGATCTTAGACTGCCACCTTTATCATTGGGCCTTATAGAACATAGAGAAATATTAGTACATCCTAAATAAAGTAAAACCATTAAAAGGATTCCTACCAAAATGATTTATGTATGAATTATCATGCTAACCATTTCAGAATGAACCCAATATCAATAAATACCCAATTACCTGTAACTGTATGCTAACCATTTCAGAATGAACCAAATATCAATAAATACCCAATTACCTGTAACTGTATGCTAACCATTTCAGAATGAACCAAATATCAATAAATACCCAATTACCTGTAACTGTATGCTAAACATTTCAGAATGAACCAAACATCAATAAATACCCAATTACCTGTAACTGTATGCTAACCATTTCAGAATGAACCAAACATCAATAAATACCCAATTACCTGTAACTGCATGGTAAACATTTCAGAATGAACCAAATATCAATAAATACACAATTACCTGTAACTGTATGTCTGATATTTTATTCCATGAAAACTCAAACTCATTGAGGGGAACTTTAGATGATTTAAGAAAGCGTAGAAACCCGAGTTCCTCTGGGCGGAGAATGAGAAGGGCGTGTCCCACCGCCCCCTCCCCCCTGGCCGTCCTACCCACTCGGTGGATGTACTCCTGAAAGGGAAACATAACTTGTATAAACTGGACACACACCTTTGTCACTGAAGTCTCAGAGAAACAATCTTGTAAAGTATGTGGATTAAAACCATGTCAATAGTGCAGGGCTTATTTCCCTTTAAATTGGGAAGAGGCCTAGGTTTGTCCATTTGAGAAAGTTTTATGACTATAATTGTAGAATTGGGAAATCAAAAAGCTAGAGCAACTTTGGTTTTTTGAGAATACTGCATGACTTTTCCATTTGGGTTGTGCGTTTTATAAGCCCCTGTTATATAAAAACAAAAAAGCCCTGCAGTGATTCAGGAATTGGAATTCAGCGGCTTTGGCTCTGAAATATCTTTCCATGGGACCCAAGTAACAATTGATAGCACAGTCAAATTGTCCCACTTAAAATACAATTAGCACTTATTATTATTAAAACAATGACCCTCCAATTGTTGTACAAATCTAATCCAGTCTTCTTGTATGTTAACATAAGTATCAGAAGTAAATGAACGATTAAATGTTAAATGGTAAAAATCTAATAGGTATCAACATTCTGCTTTGAATAAAAAGTTGTGAATTAATTTTCTAACACTGTTTTGTCAACAAGCAAGGAAGCCGAATAAGTATGGCATCTGTTCTCACTGTTTTGTATGCTAAACATGATCAAGAGACATATTTTCCCATACTTTAGTATCTAAATAAACAGAATAAAAATGTTTATATGTCATGAAATATGCAAATTCATGCGAACCTTGGGGTCATCTGGAGGGTCAAACTGAACAATCCAATCAACTGCGGGGATATCCAGACCACGAGCCGCCACGTCTGTACACAGGAGAATTCCTTCCTTAGCATTACAGAACTGGAAAAATGTCTGGGTCCTCTTAGCTTGCTTCTGCTTACCCTGAAAAATAAATTAATATAATGCATTGTACTACTGACAGCTATCACACTTAACCCTTTACCAAATGCAAAATTTTAGACTGTCCCAAACTGGAAGAGTTTGCAGACGACATTTCAAAATTTGATTAAATTGGAAAATAATCCTCTGAGGGGGCAGAAAACATTGTGGGAAAAGGAGAAATTGCTCGTAAGAGCAATCTCTCCTTTTCCAACAATATTTTCGCAAGTTGTCTGCAATAAAGGGGTAAAATGTTGTTAATGTTTTAGTTTTGGGTTAATGCACAAGAATATCATTCTGATTACCTTTTACAGTCTATAACAATGGGAGAAAATTGTGATTAAAATGAAACTCATGAGAAAATCCTACTTAACTTTTGAAACAATAGGGTTTTATGGCCTTATATATATTGCATAATATGGTAACTGAAGATCTGTTAAAATTTCCTTTCATGGGAAAGAGACATGATTGGAAAAGTAGAAAACTGCTTGATTATAATGATGAAGTCCCCCTTTTTCAAAATGATTTCTTTCACCTTCTCCTGTAATTTTTTCCCCTTAGAGTTAAAACATGAAGGACTTTCTACAGTTGGCCCATTTCCCTTACAATCATCAGCATACCTTTGATATATGACAATCAGGTTACCTTATTTACTAGAAGACAAAACATCTTTTAGTATATCCTTGCCCACATATTCAGGCACTGTAAACCTATCATTTTCAGAACCAAACAACAGACCTGGGATAGTGGGACTAAACGGGTGCATTTCAGGATTTCCTATTCTTTTTTTAAAACAATGTAAGCCATTGATGGGTTTAGCATATTAAGGGGCTGTCAAAGCTGAGTGTTTGTAAATACCACTACAGGCTACTAATTACCTTACCTAGCCCCAATCTCTCAACACTCTACCTGTGACCTTTGTGCCAAAATGGTGCTGAATTGCCACACTTCTGGGCTTTTTGTTTTCTTTGGCATTTTCTTACATCCTTTTTTACTTAGACAATACAGCTCTGAATTTTGGACAGCTCTTAGCCTTTCTTTCAGGGAGTAATATGTCAAACTTCAACAATGACGATAACAAAGTATGTCATATAACAATTGATTTTGAGACAAAAGGAGCAATCATAAAAAAAAAAAAAAATAATAATTAAAAAGATGTTCTTTTCTATCAGTAGCATTGATGCAGATATAATCTTAATTATTTTATAAAAGAATGTTTTGTAAAAATGATTAAAACTTTGAAGAAAGGGTCATAGTACTATTCTACAAGCATTCAAGGATTTCCCATTATTTTTTCGATGTTGTTAACAGCATTTCGTAACATTCTCCAACAAAAGAAAAGCTTGGTTCAAAAAAGCTACATCACTTTCACCAAAAAACAGATGTAATGGGGATGTTTGAAACAAAAATACCTACAGACTTTTACTACATGCTTTACCAAAATATACAATTTTTAATGTATAAAAGAGAAACATCTGGAACCAACAATTAAAATGATTAGTCAGAGGCAATTTTCCTCTTGAAGGACAGAAAAGCATTGTACTACGATGGAGTTTGTTTCATTTACAAATCTCTCCATATCTAAAATACATTTGAAAAGCTGTCTGCAGCAAAAATGTTTACCCTTGGATTTTTTCTTGGTACAAGCCCCTATGGATTAACGATGGCACATGTTATGTAAAACATTGCAGCATTTTCGCAAGAAATGCCTGTACCTTCACCTTTTAGGAAGGAATCCAAAACTTTTTTGTTTGTATTGTTTATGTAGTTGTCATGACGGTGATTCTTGCTCTGACAAAAGAATCTGCCGATGTTCAATGGAAGCATCCACAGACATATCATGGTCTTTATGTATGTCGTAAATCTCCCTCCTAATAGCCGGCCTTACTGTACTGGGATATAACAACAGCAAACCTCTGGCTCATATCTCATTCCTGCATGTCTTAAGTGACTGGTCCAAAATGAAAGCAACAGCAGACGTCAATCATTAAGTTTGAAAATTAACATTTTCTTCTTGATATTTATTTATTTCAAATAGCAGGCATGTCGGCAATGCTTTGAAGAAGACCTAAAACAATTGGTCCAAGTTTTAACCCATTACCAAACAATAACGACATTTGACCTGTTCGTTGCAAACGATTCTGGAAAACATTGTAGGAAAAGGAGAAATTGCTCATCCATAATGTTTTCTGCACTACCAGAAGATTACTTTCCAATTTCATCACATTTTGAAATCTCGTCTGCAAACTTTTTCAATTTTGGACAGTTGAAAATTTGGCGTTTGGTAAAGAATTAAACAATATCTCCTTGTGTCACATTTGGTTCTATGGTCTTCTGTTTCCAGTGCCTTACCACAAGAATATATGCAATCAAGCTTTTAATCATCAATAAATGTCTAAGTTACAGATTGGCAAAGGATTCCCAGTAACATGAATGGTAAGCTCTAATGCAATAGTTTTCCAAAGATTGCTTTTTAAAATATCACCAGTACTCCTGTTAAATATCAGCATTAGATCATTTATCTCTATTCCCTTTGTGATATTTCAAGAGCAAGATTAAATACGCCATAAACACCCTTTTATTGAACATCCTGTGGATAAACAGGGTTTATTTTGCATGGCATTTCACTCTTAGTTTTCAAAAAAAGCGCTTAGTTTTCACTCATTTTTGGGTCTTTTGCTTCATAAAAACCCATTGAGTTCAGGATTTGAGTCCCAAAAACTCATTTTTTTTCAATTAAAAATTATCACTGGATCAATATGAACCAGTTGTTTATACATTGTGTAATTTCAGTAATGAAAAAACAAGAACAGGAAGTTGCTCAAGTAGCGTTTTTTTTCTTTCCTTTAAATACATGTATACTTCATTTCCTAAATGTGGACTATCTAACAATCATACTCAAATAAGCCAAGTCATCAAAAATTTCTTATAAATTACCTCATAGATTCTTTTCCTATCATAGCATTATCTTCCACATTCATCAATAACTCTAAAAAATATGTATATACTTAGTAATCCTTTTACATTAGCAGCTGTACAGATAGAGACTTATTGTAACTTAGAAGGAGGAACATTTTATTAAAGACAAACTTTCCTTATTTTCACAATAAGTTGTACTATGTTAATACCAGGTTTGTCAATAATTTTTGGAGTAAGAGGCAAACCTTTGATTTGAGGAGGCCAATGAAGCAAACACCAAATAAAGATTAGGTGTTATTAGTGACCACATATCATTTTTTTGATATTTGAGCCGACCAAAAAGTCATTTGAAGCGGTCAAGTTGGCTGGCAGCCAGCTATTAATGACAACCCTGGTAAAAACCCAAAATACCTAACTTCAACACGTCTGGGTAACATTTTATCAAATGACATATCAAAAACATTTGCCTGATTCTAAACTGACGTTCGTGGTTATCTTACGAAAATCTACAATTTTAGTTAAGTTTAAACTTATTCATTTTACATTAATTGTGGTGGAAGCTTTAAGCTTAATTAATTCACTCTCAATGACTTCTTCCTGAATACTACACCAGTACTCGCCCCAACTTGTGGGTTAGTCCCAGCAATTTTCACCTCGCCTAACGGGGATTTGAACCCAGGACCCTCGGTACACGAGGCCGACACTGCACCACTTTGGCCCACTTTAATCTACAATTTTTTCATGATGTTTCATCATAACCTATTCATTTATCAGAACCTTTCAAAAATTGTTGGTGTTAAACACCATACAAATAAGCATACCATCAGAATCAATCAATGCCATTAATTATCAGAAGAGACGGACACAATTATCATAGAAAAACTGCTTCCGGACATTTGAGCTTGTTTCAACACATGATGTTGTACTTTCTCCAAGTACTAGACAAGTTGTCAATCTTCCAAATATAACAAATGGCATCTAATTGTTTGGAATTAACCTCAAATGATCATTTTAAAACATTAATCCCTTACACAACATGCCTCCCCCTTTACTGCACTCCTGCAGAGGACTTGCTAAACCACTCTAACACAGGAGAAACAACTCCTTAGGAGCAATTTATCCTTTTGTTACAATGGTTTCTAACAAATATATTTTGATTTTTTTAATGGTTTTCATCTGCTGTATTATTTTTAAATTTTCTAGATGGGGGAACAGTTGGGGTAATAGGTTAATAGATCATAGTTTTACTACTTTATTTTGGTGAGCTAAAATTCCAGGAAAGTTTTACTGGTAACATAACAGGAAAAGTGTTGACATGGTGTTAAACCCCACTCAAGAAAAGAAATAAGAAAAACCCTTTCCAAAGCAGGCCTTTGGAATGCAGTGTAGATGAGGGAACAATGCTTCAGCATTTCCGCATTTTCTAATCAAAGTTCCAAGTGTAGGAGTGCAAAATGCATTAACCCTTCACCAAACCCCAAATTTTCAACTGTCTCTAATTGAAAGAGTTTGCAGACAACATTTCAAAAAGCAATGAAATTGAAAAATGATCTGATAGGGCAGAAAACATTGTGGGAAAGAAATTGCTCACTAAGAGCAATTTCAACTTTTTCCACCATGTTTTCAAGAGTTGTCTTCCACAAACTGGTCAAATGTCGTTATTGTTTGGTAACAGGTTAAACCCTTTTCAACAGCATAAAAACAGTGATCAGAAAATTATGTGAAACCATTGTGACAACAGTAGACATAAATCATGGTTCATGAAGAGCAATTTCATAAATCATCATCAATGAAGATGTTTCTAAATTTGACAATATACAGTTTATTTATACTCAAAGATTTTTAACATTGCCAAAGGAAAATTTCAACTGAAATCGTAAAACTTTTCCACCCTTTTGGTCTCAAATCAAAATTTTGTTGCTTGTCCAAATTTGAAGCAACAACAGACGACAATTATAAACCATAAGGAACAACATTTCTTTTTTAATATTGGCTCAATATCATCATTATAAAAGAAATGCTCAACATAAGTAACAACATTTCTTTTGTCGCAATGGTTTCTGTAATCTTCTGCTGTCTATGTGTAACAATGCATCTTTATGAAGAAAAAGAGTTGAAATAGGAAGAAAATGAAAGTGATACTAATTGCACACACCAGACACAATAAAACAATCACAATAAACTGGAAGCCACAATGGATGAGATGAAATGCTTCTTGTGGGGAAAAAAATTAATGATCGTCCAATTACATCTATGATTCATGTTCCAGCCATACAAAACCTGGATGGTATTCAGTCCTCAAAGGGGACCAATATTTTGTTGTCATTCCCATGATGAGCGATTTACACAGTACTTAATCAACTTGTAACTGAAGGACATTCATTTCTCAAAAACTATGAAAGCTCTAAAATATAAAGCAGTTAAGGTACAATGACCATGTTATCACATCATGTTATGGTATAAGTTGTTGTTATTATCCCCCTTGTTTCATCTTTTTTCAGGAGTTGTCTTCCCCAAAATCTGATAAAATTGATTTTCTTTTGTTTTCTAGGGTAAAATTTGGATTTCTCTTTGAAATCTGAATAAAAATCATGTAATGCATCTTTCTACCATAAGGTTTTTTTCCAAAAATCAAACAGGCTTATCATCATAACAGAAAAATCAGATTTCCCAAAGGCTTCAATTTTAATTTTTGAATTTATCATCTCCCCTAATTGAGGTTATAATGGAAAAAACTCTCAGTAAAAACTTTTCATTTGTGAAAGTCTTCAATGTGACAAAGTTTCATAAAGTTGCTACCATTCAGTGATGAGATAAGAAACACTCTGATTACAGTTTCGGAACCTTAATTGAAGAAATTATGTTTTTCATGTTTATATTTTGGATGGAGATAATAGTGGCAAGAAGAGCCATAAATCTTGACTTTTGTAAGTTTGTCACAAATAATTTATTTCAATTAAAACCAGGGATCAGGAAATCTCTGAATCCCAATCGGTCTGAGAATTGGGCAAAAACCATTCATACGTCTTCAACTACCCCACACCCCCCCAAGAAAAAATATTAATAATTAATTACGTCCATGCATCAAACAATAGTTTATGCTTTATGTGACAATATAAAAACAAACCTCTTATTTGGGATAACATTAAGTATAAACTTAATCTTTAAGTATTCTCAGTTTTAATAATCATATTTTAAATTGTCCGTTGAAATGTAAACATGATCCGAGGTCTGTTTGCTTTAAATTCTTCAAGTGTCCCTTTGGTGATTCTCCTGATGTCCAATAAAGTTGTTCAATGTTTCAAAATTGAGTTGTGGTTAGAGTGGGAGGCAAATTGTCATTATCATCATTCTTTACGCATTAAATCTCTTTGATGTCTCGCAATCTAACAAGTAACTTTACACTTATGACCGATTTTGCCAAATATAATCAGTTTTCGCAGATAATCCCAATGAACAAGTATGTGAAGTTTCAAGATTCAATTCCCTACAGTAATTAAAGAGATTCTGGCTTTTACACAAAAAACTGTACAAATGGGACGCTGATATTAATGGGAAAGTGCCATACATTTCCCTGTATCATTCCAATAAAGGTTTAAAAAGCAGAATGGCTTTTTATGCTTAATGAACCAAATTGTTAGGGTATATACAATGTGTGATGGCAGGTCAAAAGTTCAATACCCAGCCAGGCCATACCAACGAATTAAAAACATTTGGTAATCAAAAGACTCACAGATTGAGATTTTAATCCTTCCAAAATACAAATACTTCCTTTAATGGCATTTAAGATAAAATTGAGGGAATCTACAATGGAAAATCCAGGTCTCTGTCAAAAACAGGTATGAATGGTTCAAATCA
Organism: Cerastoderma edule; assembly: GCA_947846245.1. Classification (NCBI taxonomy): domain Eukaryota; kingdom Metazoa; phylum Mollusca; class Bivalvia; order Cardiida; family Cardiidae; genus Cerastoderma; species Cerastoderma edule. The sequence continues at coordinate 423,390 of OX401407.1, forward strand.
AGAGAAGGATGCAACATAACGGGGAAAACTGTTGAAACTTCTATTTCCAACTCATCTCAACTGTGGGAGTTTGGGCTAGGGAGGTTGTTCAGACAAATAATATAACACAATTAGTGGGTGCATGAGATGAATCCTTTACACTACTTAAGCAACTTTAAGTCTTAAAAAGCAGAATTTATTTGAAAAGGAAAATCTGATCATAATACATGTATTTTTCAATGCTTTCAATGTTAAGCTATGGCAAAATATGGTATTTCCTATAATTCTTCTCTAAACTGATGTAGGAAGTGATTCGAAACAACTTTACACAGTTCTGATTATTAAATACAAACTAGAATAGTTATATATCAATGAGAAAAACTGTTTATATATGGTTGTATGCAATGTCTAAATTTTTTCCATTATACAAGTTTTCCTGAATTCGTTAGTACTACTCTAGACCTTTGAAGTGCCTACCATAGGACGCTTTCACAAAACAAAGTACCAATCGGGCTCAAACCTAGAGCCGCCCAATTCTAAGATTGTACAAAGATGCATGTAAGCAATAAAGATGGGGCAATGGGGGAAAAGAGGCATTGAAGGTGTTTCAGCTGTTTCTCAGACCAATTGGGATTCAGAGATATTCTGATCCCTGGCTGCAAAAACTAAAACTAAATTGCTCCTGATGAAAAAGTTTCCGATTTGTCACAATGGTTTTTACTATCGTATATAATTTCTGTAATGTTTGCGCTATTTTTTATATCTGCTGTCGCTTTCTGTTTTAACTTTATAGTGCTGGAACCTACTTCATGATATGCAAACAGGTAAGACCAAGACCAGCTGCCAAGTAAATTCGCGGGTGGCCTAAGATCATAGCGGTTTACTACGCTGAGTATCTTTCCTCAACAAAATAAAGCAGATAGTTAAGGTTTTGGAAAGCAGACAAGACAAAAATCTATTCTTAGAAAATTACCTATCATTCTACAGGTTAACCAGTCACACATTCCTTTATTGGAGAATGTATGCCTCCTCTATCTTTATTGCACAAGGGAGGCAATTCAAACAACACAGTTTCAGAAAATGGTTACAGTAATCAACCTAGCTTATAGATTCCCCTTACAACCCTGATTGGATTACTGTTACCTGCTTTAATAACATTAAAAATATGCCCAAATAATAAATTCTTGTAACCTTTATACTGCTGGAACTGACCTCATGCTTGTAAATGCAAACAGGTCCGATCCAGGTTAGTCGCCAAGTAAATTGGCGGCTGGTCTGTCATCTAACCTGTTTGCTACTCTGAATATCTTTCCTCATCAAACTGAGTAGATATTTAAGGTTTTGGAAAGCAGATAACACAAAAATCTATTTTCAGAAAATTACCTTGGATTCTAAGGGGTAAAGGATCAATGATGTAACAAAGACCAATCACTGCAATTAATTCTGGAATGATCGATGTTTCTGGACAATGCCAGAAAAGAGCTTTGAGAAGCCAGAAAATAACAATTATTCTCAATCAATATATGGCCTGTTTTCTATAACAACCTTTACTAAAACAAATTTAAAATGGACCATTGCAGCAGACAACAAAAATTTGAAATAAAAAGAAAATTTACACTTAAACATCATGAATCCAAAACAATATCCATCAAATCTAAAGGTGGACCTTGAGTTAATTAAACAAATATGTGACATCAAAGGGGCAGTATGCTCAACATACCAGTTAACTTTTTGACAAATATCAATGATTCAGTAAGCCAAACACAAACAAATGATCATTACAATCAAAGCAATACATGACAGTGCAATAAAATTCCACTTACATGAATACACATGACGGGTAGGTCTATGTAGTTGAGAAGCTCATGGAAAAACTTCACAGCTGCACACGAGCTCATGAACACCATCATCTTCTTCTTACGATTCTTCTTCAGGAAGGTGAACAACAGCATGAACCGCTTCTCAGACGGACACACAACATAGCCCTGTTAAAGTATTAAATATTTTCATTTTATTCAGCTGTTTATATTTTGAGGAAGGGAATATCATCAATATAAAGTGATCCATCAAATCCTCATTTCAGATTGGACAGGTAGGAAAACAGCCAGTGGCTCAGAAACATGGTGTGTTAACTTGCGCGGATCTTCTAGAGAGGGTTTAAAGCCATTTTCAGTAATGTTACAGATTCCCTGGATACATCAGTACTAGGCTAGGGATCTGAAATGTTTTAATCAAGGACACTCCCAAGAAACCAGCAGTAAAAGTTGGTTAAAACCTGGAACACCTTAGTTCTAGTTCTATGCAGACTTAACCACTGGGCCAGGCAGGACCCTAGAAATCTTATTTAACATCATGAGGTCCATTATAGATAACTTCTAAACTATAGTGGGGAAAGATACAATCTTTTACTTTTCTATTCAACTTATAATTTTTTTTTTTAACTCTTTTTCAAAATGTTTTGTCATAAAAATAGGGTAATTACAGATTGTTTTCTTTGAAAAGAGTTAAATAGTCAAGTAACTATTCAAACCATAAACCAGTAATCTAGAAAGAGACAACATGCACTTAGCATAAAAAAACATACCTAGGATTCAGTGGGAAGACTAAAGTAAATGCTTCACATCTGTGAAGAACTCACATTGCATTGAACCCTCAATATTGTGATTAAATGTTTTCTTTCATTTGGATTATTGATGTCTTTTCCTAGCAGTTTTTCATGTGAAAAGGTCATTGACAAGTGTGACCATCATGATCAATATGCTGACCAAAGATTTAAGTCCCATATGTTTACTACAAGTCCTTAGAGGCCCCCATTTATAAGTTTGAAATCAAGAAAAAAAGCCATAAAGTAATCTGGAAAAATACTCAATACAAAGGAGGTTGTCATACCTGTTCTAATCCATCAACAGTAGCGCTGACTTGTTTATCGTCGACACCCACATACAGGGGCTCCTTCTTCAGTGATATACGGGCCAGGTCCTCAATCTTCCGTGTCTGTGTTGCGGAAAATAACATTGTCTGTCTTCTCTCTGAAATCAAAATCATTATGCCGATATGCATCTCTTTCTTTTGTTCAAAACCCACCATTATTCAACCCATGATAACTTATAAGAATGGCCTGCACGAAAATCTTAAGCAGCCACTGTAAGACAAGGATGTATTGCTCTTGATCAGTAATAGATCTAACTAGATATCATAAAGAAATTTAGTTTTTCTGGCACTTTTTGATGTCATCTGTTGTTTCTTTCAATTGCCAACCAGTCACAAATTCCCAAATTGAAGAAGGGTTAACAGTGATATTCTTCCAAATAAAATCAATGAGTTTTTTTTTACCAAAACTTTGGAATCAATGGCTTTTTCTATAGAAAAATGATTGAAATGAATGAAAGTAATGAGTTTTTGGGAAATTTTATGAGATTTTTTGGGCCAAAATTATCTCTGGGTTAAATGAGTTCACAACTAAAAGCTTTCTTTGGTGAAGACTCACCATACATCTGACAATTGGCACATAAGAAAAGAGAAGTTATTTGATCCTCATTAGGCAATTATACAGTTTTATTACAAGGACACTTAAGGCAATATGAACTCACTCCCAGAGTGAAAATTTAATATCTAGAAAAAACAAATCGTCTGATAAAAATCTATATTGTTACATTAATATAGATTATTGATTTGTTCCTCAACCATTTTATAAAACATCTGGTAAAGATGTAGCACGTATTTTCTTAAGGATAAACTAAACTGTTTAAACTGTTTATTTCTCAACAATAATCTATAATTGTCATTCTTTTAAAGCATCATAATTGGTAAAAGTATATTGAAACCAGCCTAGAAATGAGCTATAATCATGCGTTCCTATCAAAGTCAAACCATCATTTACAAAGCACTAAAAGGTTCTAAAGTTAGTTTCCCTTTTGCTAGAAAATCACTGGTTTAAGCAACTTTAAAATAGAAAAATTGAACTAGGTCATTTCTTTAGTGACGAATATGGTTTCAACTAATTGTTTCTTACTCACAGAACACAATTTGAGGAAAAGTCTGTTTCATAGAAACAAATAAAGGCTTTTTGTTTGTGCCTGCTGTTGCTTTCAATTCGAACCAGTCACAAATTCCAAAATGGGAAGACTAGTTTAGTTTAAAGAACCAATAGGCATAGAGTGATGTAAAGTTAATCTTATACCCTGACACACAGTTTTAGGTTCAAAAGACCAAACAACTTACTGGGTAGAAGTTTCACAATCTGCTTCATTTCTTGCTCAAAACCAATGTCAAGGATACGGTCAGCTTCATCAATGATCAAGCATTGTAAATTCTTAAACATAAATCCATCTGTGTTCTGGAAAAGACAAATAAACTTCTAAATCATGCTATACATAAAACTAATTTGAATGATTTAAAGGTTTGTTTGTTGAAGATAAGTTAATAAAAATGAAAGATATTTTCCCTTAATTATCATCGTTATTTCCTAAACTAAAACCTATATTGTTGGTACTAATAAGAATTCTAAAGAGATGCCACAAAATATAATTTAACAAATAAACATTCAAATACTGCATGCAAATCATCCTGTTGTGTGAGATTACTCAATAGATGTACTATATTATACTCTATATAAAATTACGATCAGAGAAAACTGCAAACAATCTTGCACCTGATGGATCAACTTTATATGAAGGTGCATTTTTCTAGATAATTATTTGTCACACATTCATTGTGAAGTAGATAACTTCCAACTAATATCAAACTCTATTGATTCTGCTTCCTGGAAACATAACCAGTTCTCACATTTGATGTTGATGAATGAAAGATTGCAAAGTAGATCCACTCCTCACAATATACAAACCAACGACAAAGGTCAACACTCTATCTCTCAACCACTGCTTAAATCTTCAATTCACTAGTCTGATATTGAAGAAAGGGTTCATTCAATGCAATATGATGCAACAAAAGCATTCTTTCCCTGGTGAAAGTCATTTAAAGCTGCTTGTTCACAGATTTGATGAGATTTGGAAGTTAAGACTTAGTTTCTTTAAAACTATACAACAGCAGCATTTATGCTGTATGGTACACACACTGGAGAATAGCCATTGAAAGAAAACTCAGAGAGTATTCATACTTTAGAAACTATATAGAGGGAATTAATATGCATTTGGATCAATGCAACAATTCCGAGATCAACTGTAAATAGACTGAACATACTTAGATATATTGACGCTTCTGGAATTTATTATGCTTTCAATAGCTTCTTTAAATTATAAATTATACAACAATACCATAGTGTTCTGTTTTGATGATATTTTATTATGCCTTTCAAAATTTCTCATCTTTGAACAAGCAAATTTAAGAAACCTTTCTAAAACCCATGTAAATCTGTGTCACCTGTAAATGATCGAGCAGCCTCCCAGGTGTTGCTACAAGGAGATTAACTCCCTTGCTGAGTTTTTTCGCCTCCTCACCCCTACTGGCCCCTCCGATAACCAACCCGAAGGTCTGACAGTGGTACTTCAACAGCTCTTTAACGACACCGAACGTCTGCAGGGACAGCTCTCGTGTTGGAGAGATCACAATCACACCAGTACCTGATAAGGGAAAAGAGTAAGAAACAATTAGCGCAAGTATCTGTTGAAAGGGTGTGATATCAATGTTTTAGCCATTTCACTAGTTACTGTGACTGTGAGAAAACATCATGGCCACCAACTTCTTTTAATTTGAAGATATTTTAAACCATTATCAAAATGCAAGTATCTGTTTTCATTTTGTAGATATGTTTTCTGCTTCTACTTTTCATTTGAATAAAACAGTCTTTATTTAACTCAATACCAGATAGAACAATGTCTACACAAATGGCTAAGAGAAATAACACAAGTACATTAATACTGATGTTACTGTGCCACAAAGACTCTATTATATGTTTGTTTTATGATGATTATATAGATCAACCATCTAAACTTGAGACTAATTAACTTTCAAGATACCTTTTGGGTGTTTACATATTCAATGAATAACCAACTTATCTTTATCAAACGAGGTAACCCGAACAAACATGGAATTTCACCCTTTTAATATTCTTTCCTAAATAGAAAAACCAAAATGTGTTTAGATATAAATGATTATTGCCGTCAGCTAGTCCTTTCAATATGGAAAGATTGTTATCTTAATAAACGCATACAGTTCAAGATGAGTATTTTCTTTTTGTCAAAAAGATCTTCAACAGAATTGGAATTCTTTCTCTCTTTTATCTAAATTTTAGACTTCTTATTTCAGTCAAGACAACTCATACAACTCATTAACAATCAAAATAGTTTGCAAACTTACCATTCCTTGGCATGAACTTGAGGTTATAAAGAAGTTCTATTGCAGGTAACAAGAATGCCAAAGTTTTACCACTGCCTGTTTTAGCTGCACCCATTAAATCTCTGTTGATAAAGAAACAAACAACATAATACAAATAAATACTTCAGAATAATCATATTTATCAATGAAATGAATGACAAATGTATCAATTCAAATGAGCTAGAAGGATACAGTGCAGGCCACTAACATGTAACAATCAAATTATTACATTTCTGAAAACAGTTTGAGGAAGAGAGCAACTATAATTGTAGAGCCTATTTTGAAACATATGAAAGCAAAGCTAGAGGTCAACTTTGACTAATAATTGCACTGTTAATCAGTTCATGTTCACTTCTTTAACAAGTTTAGCTCTTTCTAAAACATTACAATTTTTGTGGACTAGGAGATACAACACAATTTCAGTTGAATCCTTACCTGCCCTCGAGCAGGTGGGGTATGGACTTGGCCTGAATCTCGGTCATAAGTTTGAATCCCATATCCTCTATAGCGTCCAGCGAACTCTTGGACACTTTCCCCTCCAGGGACTTGAAGGTTACATCACTGAGAATCTCTGCCCCAATAGAACTGCCCGGCACTGAAAACAGGAGTCATGTGATTAAATACTCATGCAGACTTCCCGATACCCTGAGAGCCCAAGTAAGACTGAACTAAACACTTTCTTCTTTGTCTATGTAAAAATCCTTCAGACAAAAGAGGGTCTCTGTCAGACCTCAGTCATGTGATTAAATACTAATTGTTGCTAATTGAACCCAAACTGCTCCTGACTGTTACAAGTATTTATCTCCTACAAAAAAGTTTGTGTCTGGCTACTAATTGAAAGCAAAGGCAGACAATTATTACAAAATATGTAAAAGATATTTTTGTTTGATATTTAGCAGAAACTATTGTAAGAAAATGAAGGAAAAAATACCAAAAATGATCAATTTCCTTTTTCATGACAATGGTTTCATAAACTACTTGCACTTGCTGCATTAAAACCTACATGATTAAATGCTTTAGAATTTCAGAAAGAAGATAACTCAAAATGTGTTGCAAAGTTTAAACCACACAGATTATGATTTAAACAAACATAAGTACTCTTTTATGTTGGGTACCAAGGTATTCCAAGGGCTATGTAAAAGTAGAATCGTTTCAGGGCTATGAAAAAAACGAATCACATAGAATTTGAAAAGTTCTAAGCCATATTGACTGGTTCACTGTTATTTTACAGTATTAGACCAGTGTTAATCACATCCTGTAAACCGTTAAACAGCTTAAAATGACCATTTCTCCCTATGAAATTTAGATTGTGGGACAATTTAAATCTCAAACTGTGAAATCTACTCACGCAGCTGCTCCTCTCTGGGTTTAATGTCAGTTGAAAGCTCATCTTTGTCTTTCCCTGGTTTGCTTTTCTTATCACTCTGAACTTTCTCTTTTGTACTTTCCCCATCCTCTTCATCATCATCATCCTCCTCTTCATCATCATCATCCTCATCATCGTCTTCATCTCCACTTTCATCATCATCATCTTCGTCTCCACTTTCCTCACTTTCATCAACCATATCTACATCCTCATCTCCTACACCAGAATTGTCCTGATCTAAATCCTCCGAATCATCTTCTGATGAATCTTCTTCGTCTGATTGTTCTTTAACAACACTCTTTATACTTGGTTTTTCTTTACCCAAACTTTTCACTTCTTTCTTTTTATTAGATTTCAATTCACTTATGTTTGCTTTGTTTGACTTTTTATCAGACTTTGCAGCCATTTGTTTAGATGTTTTAGAAATAACTTCAACATCATCTGAGTCACTGTTTTCCATGTCAGAATCAACATCAGAGTCTTCTTCGTCATCACTTTCTTCCTTTTTAATGACAACTTTTTCTGACTTCTTCATCTTTTTAGAACTCTTTTTTGAGTCTGCAATAAAGGAAGAAAAATTTACATTACACATAATTTCATTGGGGTTTTCATTCTTGACCTTTCCCTAATATGCAATCAGCTTCACAGAAGTTAAAAGAAAGTATTATTACACATGTTTATTCTATCATTTCTACTGGTAACCCTGTCATATGAGTAATTATTTGAATTGTCTCATCAGACAACTTCCAATGAGTAACTATGAAATAGGATTATTCCTTGCAAAGCTTAGGAAATATTGCATCAAACAGATTCATAGTACATGTATGTCTCTTATGTAAACTCTCTGGCTTCACATGATGTTAAAGGAGATGTCATATAAATATATTAAAACAAATGTTTGAGCCTTTAACAATCTTTCCTTGGATTTGGCTTAACTGCCCAAAAACCTTTTGTTGGAGAAGCAGAGAATGACATTTCTAAGTCAGCTGATATGCCCAATGAGTCTATTGAGTTCTCTATCACAAAAGATAATTACAATAATTGATCTTTATCAATTCAAAAAGAAAAAAAGGAAACTTGGCAACAACCATAAAATTGTAATGAACATTTTGCTTGTACTTAATTAACATTATTTTAATAATGGGTAAAATCAAATGTCAACAGATTTAATACATCTTGTTTTAGACTAACTGAAGACTAAACAAACAAGCAAAACATTGAATTAAAACCGTTCCCTTTGGTATTAAGTCTTGAATTATCAATAACAGACTTTAGAGACAACAAAATGGTCATCTCATGTCTAATTTGTGAACTTTTTGACTAGCAAGTCAAACATAATCAGTGGCTAACATTTCAGTAAGCAAATCATTACCATTTAAATCTTCATGTTTTCTCTTGTTAACTGTTTGCACAGGTGTAGCGGTATCGGCTACATTCGTTGATTCAGCAAGCTCTGGAAACAAAACCAAAGAAAAACATAGAAATTTATTAGATATTGATTAAGTTAATTCATTAAATGCATAAATGGATAGGCTGCTTTTGTTAACCCTTTATGCCTTTCACTTAGACAGACACCATTGAAAGGGTTTGAAGAAAACATAAATGATTATTACTGGAGAAAAATTGCTCATATTGAATCTGATTAGATATCTATATGAAACCAAAGAATCGAAAGGATTTTTTGTATTATGAGCAATTTTTCTAATTTGTCACATTTTTTGACAGTCATATGTTGCAAGTAACATCAGGTATATATAAGAAAGATAAAATGAAAGTTTTATTGTAAATTTTCTCAATAAATTGCAATTAACTTCAAAAAATGTGTTTCTACCTTGTCTCTTTCGTTTCTTCTTTTCTTTTTTCTTTTCCTTTTTCCTTGCAGATGCTGACATTTCTTGTTTGAGCATATTGGTTGGTTTTTGTTGTGATTCGTTCGGCACAGCATCTAAAGGAAAGAAGAATGCAGATAAGACAGTTGATCGTATTTAACCTGTTCACAAAATAGATCAAGGTGCCTGTCTCACAAAGGCTAGTTGAAGATCCTTTAAGATCCTGGACGTCATACACTAAATATATATAGGTAGAATTTGCGTATGGTATTCAGCTATGCTTCTAACAAATATTCATAAAAAAAATTGCCGAAATCGCGGTATAAATGAAGATATTGATGGAAAAACCCACGGCCTCGACTTTTGTATGTTATTACAGCTATATGGTAATTAGTTACGCCACATGGGCTGTCAAGTGCCTGTCAGGTGACGTAGTACACCTAACTTAGAAGATAATAGTGTCAGCATACACTTTTGTTTTTCAGCGTGTAGTGGTATTATCATGTAAGCGTCAAGTGACCGGTTGTTCATAGCTTGACGCTATATTTAGATTATGTCGGATTTTCCTCCGATTTTTATAAAATGAAAAACGTCAAAATTCATCCTATATGCTATTTGTTTCTCTGCTGAAATGTTAAATTAATCTTTATTCCTTTATTTCGAAAGTTTCAAAAAATAATCCTATGATGCAAAGAAACTTTAAGCTACCTAAAACCTAAGCTACAAATAAAACAAGTCAAAATAATGCATATTCCCTAACACTCACAAATTTGTAAATTTCGGTTAACAGGGTCAAAATTTGCCATCAAAAACGCTTTTTCACAAACAAATAGGATTTTGCAATCCTCTTATCTGATTACTGTGACTCAACAGTTTAAATTCAAATAATAAAACTGCAAATAGCCTGGAAATACTGCATATATAAAAGGTTAACAAAAAATCATCATGACAAAATGTGAATTTTCTCCTTATGAAATTCCAATTTTATCACTTTCAAATGTTATATCAAACAACAAAGGTGGGTATATTTCCGTCTTTGGAACTAGGTAACACAACAAAACTGTCTGATATTTACAACCAATGCATGAAGAAATGTAAAGAACTTACTACAGTCTTGCACTGAACTCTCAAAGCGCTTGGTTATAGAGCTTTTTTGTATCATATAATAGAAGCCGATTATAGCATAAACGGCACCTTCCCAATTGGAAATTTCTTCAAGGTCATGCAGTTTTCCCAAAACGTCAAAGTCACAACAGCTTTTGGGTTTCTCAATTTCATCAGCACATTTCCAAAAATAAGCAGGCCTAAGCCTCTTCCCAATTAAAGGATAAAAGACCCTTGGTTATAAATTTCTCACCAGTTTCCTCTTGCTCCTTCTGCTTCTTCTGTTTCTTTTTAGAAATTGAAACAGGTGTTGTGACCTGTTTTGACGATTGTGTCATGTTTGGAAATTCTTGATTATTCTCTTTTCCTGTAAGAAAATAAAGCAAAAGGCAGTTTGAGAAACCAGACCAGATTGGAATTTTGCTTCTATGCTGAACATCAACATCATAATTCTCAATTTCTCCAGCTAGAAAAATCAATTTTGTGGACTTGAATATTTCTATTGACACAGAGTGCTCTTTCTGGATGTAAGCAGTGCCTTAAAAAGCAAGCAGATCAGGATTTAATCCTTTCAATGGCATGTACCAATCATTCAATGCAAAAAGGGGAAATGATGATGCAGTTCAGTTCCAATCTAAATTACAGCATAAGAGGTTTCTGATGACTTCTCTAACTGGCCTGTTTAGATACTTTAAGTCACATAAACCCCTCGAACACAACAGCTAGCTCTACTGTCGTCTTGACCATCTTGATGTTTGCAGTGTAACATCCAAAACATCAGGAAATTGATTATGTCAAATCTTTATTTTGTGAGTGACAGTTCCTGGCATTCCCTTATTTCAGAACACTTCTGACTGATATTGGTTGACAATGCTGGAAGATAAGCAATCATGATGTAGGAACATATAATGCTTAGGTCTCACACTATTGACCTTATGCTGTGTCAACAAATTAATTAACTATTTTCATTTAAACTTATTTACTTTACATTGATTGTGAAACAAGTTCTTACAACTTTGATTAATCTCTTTTGATTTTGCTTCCTTGACACACAAACATTAGTTGCGTCAAGTTTGGATTAATGAAATGTTGCATGGCGAATCCTCCTACCCAAACCATTGTGTCCCAAGGCCGTCACTTGGCATTGACCCTAAAAGCGTATATGCAACTATGAAATGTGTTATTTTCAAAAGGAAATGACAGATATTACGGGCGAAAGACCGTGCCGAAGGCACGGTCTGAAGACCGCCTATATGTTACACGTACGTACGAAACGAAAGAAGGTACCTACAAAACCAAGGATTTCCGAATTACTCAGAACCCTATAGGACTTTTTTCGGCCATGTTGGTTGCAACCGTTTTTCTGCCCCATATGGCGCCATCTTGTCCGAAAATTTATTTTTATTCAGCTCTTTTACTAGCAATGATGTGGAAAAATCAAAGTTAACAAGCAAAAAATAGAAGGATTTTCCTCCGTATATTTTTTACAACATCTAAAACAATAAACAGTTTTGTAAAATTTAGACCGCATTTCAACATTTTCTGTTTATTTGGTGAAGGTGGCGTCTCTCATCCTAAAACCCGTCAATTCTTCACATGTTGACATGGTGATTACACCAAGAACTGTAACGTGCACTTACCATTTCTGTGTATCACGTGACAAGACATTTTCTTTACAAATCATCATCGTTCCGATCACCGCTTCAAATCTTAAATCGAATGAAATAATCGCCTTGTTGAACGAACATCGAAAACGATGATGTCAGGTAAGATAACTTTTTGTACACTTTCATTGTCGTATAAAGAACGCATATTTTGACAGTATATTTTGTTAAAAGCGAGATAGATAAATTGAAGAGAGTCTGGACCGTCATACTATGTTTACAAACAAGATGGACTCTACGAGCACTATCTTACTCCGAATATTGATTTTATGTCACCGCATCTATCTATGTGTCGATGTAGTATTTAGTACACTTTCCAGTGTTAAAAGCTACGGGCAATATGGACATACATTTTAAAGACGAAAAAAGGTTTGTTTACATTGAGATCATTTCAAGGCTGAGTAATCTTGATCCGTATTGGATTCTTCTTTTTGGATTGACGATGTGCCTGGTTTTTTTTATTCACACGTTCTTTGCTCTTTGATTCTTGAATCTACCTATCCTGATGACTTCCAAAACGTATGTCTTTTCACCGATTATTAATGGAGACATAGTCGGGGAACATAGTAATAACTTTTAAGTTAATTTCATTTGTCTGCTTTCCAGAATCAGCCATAGTTCAGACTGTGTGAAGGTTAAATGTGAACCGGCAACCAAAGAAATGAATGTTGTGGTACTGCATAAAGAAAGATTCTTTGTTTTATAAGCACATGTAAGTACAACTTATCTTTTTCATAAGAAATAACAATATGAATAATACCTTGCAAATACAGATAAGACAAACAAGGAAATTTTGGTTTGAAGAGATTTTTACTTTAGAAAGAAGGTTTTACCTGAACTACAGGTGTTTTATACTGTTTTCAACACTATGTCAAACATAAATTTTATGACTTTTAGTTTGTGTACATATCAATACATCCTCTTAGCATGGCTTTTCTAGAGAAAAACTACACTGCAATATTTTCCAATTAGATTACTTTATCTTCCTTCCATTCATAATTTGATGAGAAATCTTAATAAACAATGATGTAAAAGGATGCATAATGACAATTGAATTTCAAACAAGTGGCTGGAATAGATTTGTTTTTCCATTAATGCACATGGCTCAGTCTTGAGCTTAATGGTACATGTCTGTATAACCTACCAGTATAAGGCTAGGAAATGTTTCTTGCCAAGAAACACTACACAGCAATTTAGGTGAATGCCATTGAGGATCAAACCCAGGTCCACGCCGCTAACCATTATGCCACTGTGTGGCCAAACCATGTATATTTAGACCTTGCTATGACATGAACCAAATCTACTTACCTTTTCAAGTGAGATTCATATAATGATTACAACTTAATGAACAAAGACATCATAAGTAATTCTATAGCAAGATTTTGGCAAATGTGTTGCCAATTAAAAGATTCAAAACAAAGTTCGGTAATACAAAATAGACTCTACAGTACTTTTGAAATGATATCTTTTCAACATTCATGTTTTATGTACATATAAACATCAAAACACTTCTGTTATGTACAAGGTACAGTGACAAAGAAAGAACCAATTTAACATGGATTTTGTTTTAAACTTATGTTTCTTCCATTATCTCTTTTAAACAGAAATATCTGTGCCTGACAGAGGAGGAACTGTACATGATGTGCTGACATGAAAGATTACCTTGACAAAAAGAAAACAGATGAAGACCTGCTGTATGAAAACTGTCTCTGCATTTTTTTCTGTAAACGTTTAAATCTAAAACATGTGTGGAATCTATGTTTTGTAGCACAAGACAAACAAGACTGACAGAAATGCACATGTATTTCCAATACTGATAGATAGTTGTAGCAAAACTGTCTCAGTTTGTGAAATGAAAGAAACTTTTCCCATAATGTTTAAGAAACTACTGTTAAAAGTCAAATCATTGGACAGTAAGAGTTTTCATTCATTATTTTGTACAATATAAGGCAGCAGATAGCATTTAAAACTGAGATACATATTGCTGGTTCAATTTATTACATATTCTACCACTGATTTGAGGGACCTTTTTACTGCAAAAGGTGCAATAGGGTGAATTATTGTTTAATGAAATACAATAATATCTGCTTAGTTTCAATAGTAGACCAGTTAACCCATTGCCAAACAAAACTGAAAATTAAAAACTTTGTTGAAGACGACTCAGGAAAACATTGTGGGATTTTTTCATTTTCCCACAATGTTTTCTGCACTATCAAAAGATTATTTTACAATTTCATCACATTTTGAAATGTAATCTGCAAACACTTTCAATTTGGGACAGTAAAAAATTTGGTGTTTGGTAAATTGTTAACTCATGTAAACACATTTGTATGCAAGTGGGGCATAACAAATTTGAGTAAAGCCACCATTATAACCATTATAACATTATTTCTACAGCAAGTACTCCCTTTTGTCACAATGATTTCATTCTCTACAAAAATGCTCTCTTTTTCCTAATTACAAACACTTTTGGTTGCAAATAATTTCTATTTCAAACAATAATGGCTCTACATTTTGAAATCATTTGGACATTTCTAGAAATAAAGCATAAACAATAATGATTTCTGAATACTATTGGGTAAAATATATTGTTATTAACAGATTCATTGTTTTGAAAGATTTCCTTGCATCACATTAGCTTCTTATTCTCTGTTTAAGATATGTTAAATTATTTCTACCTTATGAAACGCTTTGCATGTTGCAGGAGTCTTTTAGAAAACACTGACAAAATCATGAAATGAGTCAAATGACTAAATGAGCAGTTATCCTTTTTCTCATCATAGTTTAAATCAAATGTCATAGTTAAATTATGCAATTTTCTTGTAATCTGCTATTACTTTCATTGATAACAGTCACAAATAAAGCTTGAATGAAGCTTTAAGGATAAATGATGAAATTTTGCCTGTTTACTTTCAATAGAAGATGTAATAGTTATAGGAATTTACAAAAATTCTGTGCTTTGTTCTCAATTTGGACTCCTTTTTGTAAATTGTGAAATATTCCACAAGTATGGATATTACACCCTGAAGATGATGAAACAAAACATTTGGAAAGAATACTTTAATCAATAGTTTGTTAAAAGGAGTAACAGGTTATTGACTCAATATTGCAGCATTTAAGGTTATGTTTGAATGTGGAAAATATGCAAACTTATATAACTTTCCTTATTCAAACAACATAATGTAAATCATGCATTGCATTTTGGAGAAGGTTAAACCAAATAAAGGCTAACACTATGGCTGATCATTTGAACAAGTTTTTGTATAGATCTGTACATATTCTATTGAGAAAAGTGTTTGTTATTACTACTAATTAACCTCAATAAATTTTGTCAATTGTTTAACAATAGAATTATCTTTTGTTTGTTTCAACTAATTATAGAAAGACTTTTGGTGCTTTAGATAATTTCAAAGACTTTTGACAATGATGGATTTCCTTCCTAACACAAATTTTCCCCTCTATTTCATCATTAAATCATATGCTGTGAAAGGTTTTTAAGAATGATTCAGAGAAAGCATATACTTACAACATACAATTTGGTGAAGAGTAAATTCTACATATCAAGGTTTCAGTGCAATACAAAACTGTAAGTGCTTCACATATTGGAAGTACTAACTGAAGTCTTGCATTGAATCCTCATTTTGCATGGAGAGATTTTGGAATTCAAATTATTTAGTTTGGTGGTTTTGATAATGCACAAACAGTGTCTTCTGTTTCTTATTGCATTACTGATATGGGTAGGATGGCTAAAACATGAGAGTATCTAGCGAGAACCACCAACCACACATACATGAGTCTTAGATGCTATGTTTGATTATGGTTTAACAACATTTTCAACAGAATGTTTCAGTTGTGTCAGTAGACATATCCCTGTTTGTATCCCCCCCTAGGACCTGGATCACAGCTAAAATGTGGTTATGGAGTATCCATTGATAGCATCCAACCATACATAAATGTTTAAGTCTTAGATGCTATTGTTGGATTATGGTTTAACACCATTTTCAACAGAGTGTTTCAGTTGTATCAATGGACATTAATCTCTGCTCCTGTTATTTCCCCACCAGAACCTTCCAATATTCCTCCCTAGACATAGCCTGAATGATCCAGACGTAGATATTTCATTCTTCGCCACAGTTAAAGCTTGGATCATCTGAGTGACCCTAGACACTGACCATTTAACCATACGAATATCATTGCGCTTTGGTTAGACATTTAAAAAGTCGTGGTGCAATGACTTTCGAAAGAATATCATACAAGCCGAAGTATCAAACGCATAATTATTCAAGCTCAATACCAACTATACTTTTGTCTAATGACAACGTGTACTATTCGTAATGGTTAGCAACTCATATATATCCACAGTGGTAGAATAAAGTAGTTTGTGTCGTAGGTTATATATTAAACACATCTGATTTGTATCTTGACAATGGCTATTTCTTTCAAATTGGAATGCCTTCAGACAGGACACTGCTTCCTGGCCTAGTACTACTGATACAATACAAAGGGAACATTATGTTATACAAATCCAGAATTAGCACTGTTCATTAACTGAAGGAAAAAATCTCTTTCGCCCGGTTTAGGCTTTGCCTATTTTCATATTATTTCACTGTTCAGAGTTTAGATATTTCAATGTGCATTCCAACAGTTTAGGTTTTTTCATTTTATCCCTGCTAGGGGAACGAAATATCTCTCATTTTAGTTTCTTAAGTGTCTCGTCAAGATCCAGAATTGTTAACCAGTGTACTAAATCTAAAAGAATTGTGTGATCATTATTGTGGCAACATTTATGCATCAAAATTGTTGCAACGCATAAGAAAAACTATTTCCCTAATACAATTTAGCAAGAAAAATCACCACGTTTTTCTGGTAGAACGCGAAAACCAATGACAATATATAGTTTTCTATAACACTTCTCCTTGATTCACATTATCAGGAATCAGTCTGCTTTATTGATTCAAATAAAGTATAATTTTATATCAACCTGAGAAGATTTTGCTTTAAGGGATAGTAATCGAATTTTAAAATCAAGGTATACAAGCATGTTTACTTACTCGGTTTCCGCAACATCTCGGTTTATTGATGGCAGTTAGAGAAAAAATCTGTCCGAATGATATAATTATAGTTAAAATGCGGAACATATTTTCAGTTTATGTTGAAATAAACGACCGTGAACGTAGCACTTCAGTTTCTTGTTATGCTGATTTACAAGCAGTACTATTTGACATGTTTCAAGGTTGTATAAATCAAGAATGGATAGAGAGAGAGAGAGGGAGGGAGGGAGGGAGGGAGGGAGGGAGGGAGGGAGGGAGGGAGAGGAGGGAGGGAGGGAGGGAGGAGGGAGGGAGGGAGGGAGGGGGAGGGAGGGAGGGAGGGAGGGAGGAGGAGGGAGGAGGAGGAGGGAGGGAGGGAGGGAGGGAGGGAGGGAGGGAGGGAAACAGACAGACAGACAGACAGACAGACAGACAGACAGACAGACAGACAGACAGACAGACAGACAGAACAGAACAGACAGAACAGACAGACAGAACAGAACAGAACAGAACAGAACAGAACAGAACAGAACAGACCAGACAGACCAGACAGAACAGACCAGACAGACAGACAGACAGACAGACAGACAGACAGACAGACAGACAGACAGACAGACAGACAGACCGACCGACCGACCGACCGACCGACCGACCGACCGACCGACCGACCGACCGACCGACCGACCGACCGACCGACCGACCGACCGACCGACCGGCCGACCGACCGACCGACCGACCGACCGACCGACCGACCGACCGACCGACCGACCGACCGACCGACCGACCGAACGACCGACCGACCGACCGACCGACCGACCGACCGACCGACCGACCGACCGACCGACCGACCGACCGACCGACCGACCGACCGAGCGACCGACCGACCGACCGACCGACCGACCGACCGACCGACCGACCGACCGACCGACCGACCGACCGACCGACCGTCCGACCGACCGAGTGACCGACCGACCGACCGACCGACCGACCGACCGACCGACCGACCGACCGACCGACCGACCGACCGCCCGACCGACCGACCGACCGACCGCCCGCCCGACCGACCGACCGACCGACCGACCGACCGACCGACCGACCGACCGACCGACCGACCGACCGACCGACCGACCGACCGACCGACCGACCGACCGACCGACTGACTGACCGACCGACCGACCGACCGACCGACCGACCGACCGACCGACCGACCGACCGACCGACCGACCGACCGACCGACCGACCGACCGACCGACCGACCGACCGACAGACCGACAGACAGACAGACAGACAGACAGACAGACAGACAGACAGACAGACGGACAGACAGACAGACAGACAGACAGACAGACAGACAGACAGACAGACAGACAGACAGACGGACAGACGGACTGACGGACAGACAGACAGACAGACAGACAGACAGACAGACAGACAGACAGACAGACAGACAGACAGACAGACAGACAGACAGACAGACAGACAGACAGACAGACGGGCAGACAGACAGACAGACAGACAGACAGACAGACAGACAGACAGACAGACAGACAGACAGACAGACAGACAGACAGACAGACAGACGAACAGACAGACAGACAGACAGACAGACAGACAGACAGACAGACAGACAGACAGACAGACAGACAGACGAACGGTCAGACAGACAGACAGACAGACAGACAGACAGACAGACAGACAGACAGACAGACAGACAGACAGAGATGGGGGAGATGGTTTCACAAGTACTAGGCGAGAGATCTGACGTGTCTTGCCAAAGGACATTTCCACGAATCGATTGACGCCGTTTCGGATCGAACATTGGTCCCCCGGCTAACAGGTCCACCACCTTACCCACAGAGCAACGAAGGACCACTGATCGGTGCTAGTAATGTTGCATTGCGACACAATGAGGATAACACATGTACATTACACCTGACATTTATTCGCTACCAATCGGAACTACTCGGGTATTTCCGTGAGCTGTGAAATACACCTCGGATATTAGCATGGAGTCCTGGCCCGTGCTAACCCGCATTAGTTCGCGGTATACGAACGGGCCAGGCTCCACCAGGCTACTCGGATATAAGTGTAGGGTTACAATTTTTCGGGTAAATCGGCATCCGCCATTTAACACATTTTCTAATCGTGCACGTTAAGTAGTTCAATGTGTATGGAAGTGTTGGACATCCTCTTTAATCATTTTTTATCAGTAACTCATACCAAAATGGCGAAATTGTTGTTGTGACATGTATAGTTGTATTTTCAATCAAATTTAACGACTTTTTCAATTTCACATATAAGATCTATTTTTAAACACGAAAGTAATGTGACGTCATTCCGCTGGGAACCAATATGGCGTCATCCCTATTATTTCAGAGGTGTTTTCATATGATAAACCCGATGTGTTCAGATTGATTCGCTACATCTTCCTTTCAATTCATTCTTTGAGTTTGTTTGTCGGCACCCAAGTTGTGTTTGATGCATTAACCCCTTTTCCCATGATATATCATTTTGACGCATTTGGAGCAAAACTGTGACAAAGGAAGATATTGCTTGTAAGAAGCAACTTATCCTTGTCACAATCGTTAGTACCAGGCACAAAACAGAAGATATACTATTGTTTCTTTCGAGGTTGATTAATGCTCTAACACGGGACCTTGAAGATGGCAAACAAACCGATCTCCTTATCCTCGACTTCTAAATAACCTTTGACAAAGTGTCTCACCCTCTTCTTCTCAACAAACTCGAGCATTTGGCATAAAGGGATCAACACTTTCATGGATAAAATCCTTTCTAATAGGAAGAACCCATGTAGTAGCGTTGGACGGAGAGGAATCCAGTATGGAGACAGTTGAATCCGGAGTGCCTCAAGGCTCAGTGCTTGGACCCAGTCTGTTCCTCTTTTACATCAATGACATGCCGCAAAACCAAAAATATACAAAAATATCTTTGCTGATGATACCAGTCAGTGAAGTCATCCCGAACTTTCTCCAGAAAATGGTAATTCTTCAGTCGCACAATTAAAGATTGGAACTCACTAACACCACATACTGCAGCGGTTCAGTCCCATGAGAGTTTCAGGTCTTAGATTACTTCAAAATTTTAAAGATGGAAGGTGGTTGGGGTTATACGCAAAAAAACTGGCAGAATACTCGACAAGACCAAGGCGGCCAGAACCTTGAAGAAGAAGAAATTTACTTTTGTGTCTTCTGCGATCGCTTCCAATTTGGACCGGTCAAACATTTCACATTTGGGGAAATGGTTTATAAGAAGCTTTGACTGGTACAAACTTTGGAAACGGCCTTTGTGGCCTTGTGAATAGAACATAGAACTTGACATCACATGGGCCCTCTCCGTATGGGTTCAAATCCCGTGACGGCATTTGGATTTTAAATTCGTGAGAGGCATTCACTCAACTGACTTACGGAATGCGAGTAGTTCTAGATGATTTGAGCAGCCCTTATAGACAGTTGAGTATGGAGTCTTCCTCCATCATTATGAGACGGGCATCAGAACATTACTGAAATAATGTTGACACAATGTAAAACCCCTTGAATGTACATTGATGTCGCGTTAATCCGGACATGCCCGTTCCCGCCAACATTTCCGGATTAACGAGCCTTCTGGATTAATGAAGTAGGACAAGGTCTTGCAAATTAACACGCTTTGTTGTTTTCTTTTATGATTTTAAAGGGTGTTTTTCGTCTAAAAACACTGACGGCACTCTCGACGAAACCGAATTATTGTGCTCTCCATACATCAATGTAGTGTCGGATAGGCTGTGTGATATGTTGAATTACTCCCCATAGATTTATAAGACCGATTCATGTGTTAGTATTGGGGCACCATCGGAGTTTTAGTAAACCTATCTTCCAATGATTTGCTATCTCTCCATGCATTTCTTGCGTTGCCATTTTGGTGTAATATTAATGAACAGAATCCCAAATATATCGCGGGAAAAATACTATCACCAGACTTCGTTATTGCTGAGATGAGATGCGATTATGTTAAGCATATTTCATTGGTCATGATTTCCAATCTGAAAAGGACACCCACAGCTGCAACAGTGGACTCTTGAACTTTTTGTGTCGTTGTTGTTGTCGATTCAATGAAACGAATAACTGTAATATATTGCACGCGTAAAAACGACACGCATACTATCGCTATCATTTTAACCCATTACCAAACAATCACGACATTTGACCAGTGTGTTGCAGGAGACTCAGGAAAACTTTGTGGAAAAGGAAATTGAATTTATCGACCACGTTCACCTTTTCCCACAATGTTTTCTGTCCTATCAGAAGATAGTTTTTCAATTTCAACCACATGTTGAAATGTCGTCTGCAAATTCTTTCTATTTGGTGTTTGGTGAAGGATTAAGTCGTACGACTTTCTTTGCATATGTTGGGTTGAAGAGAGCTGTATGCCTCTTTCAACTGATTTCAACTCTCTTCCATCGCAGTGGTCAGTGAACCTATCAGCGCTTCCTTGTATTCCTCGAAAGCAAGAGGTCCTGTGAGGCACAATGATTGATACTAATGGATGGACTTGTAACTTGGGGTCTTGGGTTTGAGCCCCTCTGACGCCACTGGTTTCGTGTATATATCCTTTGAGGCAGCGTTTCAGAGCCCTGACATAGTAATTGTGAATCACAGGTAATCAGTGATATAACTGAAAAATCATTGACACTGTCATAAACCCCATTAACTCTTTACCAAACGCCAAATTTTCGACTCACCCTAATTGAAAGAGTTTGCAGACGATATTTTAAAATGTGATGAAATTTTAAAGTATATATTCTGATAGAGTAGAAAACATTGTGGTAAAAGGAGAAATTGCTCGTGACGAGCAATTTCTCCTTTTCCCACAGTGTTTTCCAGAATCATTATTGTTTGGTAATGGGTTAAAAAAACTCGTTTGTCAATCACCTATTTCTTAGCATGTGTCTGTTTTCTTGCCTGTCCACTCTGTAATGAAAGACGGTTAGATTTCACTTTCTGGATAAAATGAAATTGGTGAACCTATATCCCAAATCATAAACAACAACAGACGACAAAATAACACGAACCAAAGTATTTTCTTTATGTCATAGGTTAGAAAGACTGTGACAAAAGGTTACATTTCACATCAACATCGATCTTGTTTGTTTGTCACGGTGGTTTTAAAGTCTTCTGTCGCAGATGCATCAAAGTGATGTAGCATGCCGTAAGGTGTTAATGTCGAGGAGAGACATTGATCGTGCCTGGGACAAAACCCAGAATGAACCATGGACCATCGAACTAGCATGGCACAATTTCCATGTCAGTTTGCTGTTGAGCCTTTTTACCAAAGGTTTGCATTGCAGTACATTTTGTAATGAACTAAGTTATTTTACATCGATTGCGAAACAATTCATTGTGGCTTACAGGGTTTTCTCATAAACCTTTGAATTATGCTAATATGTGGAACTTTTGGCCTCTTGTGTATGGATTTGTGAATTCTAGGGGTCATATCAAGGAATTTGGGGTTCATTTACTAAATAAGTTGGGATCAAGGAAAACACTGGGCTTAGATTAATTACTTTCGATTCTTCTCTGGATACATAATCAGTACTTGCGTGAAATGTGAAAAGTCGCAAGGCTTACCCATGGCATCACGAACCCAAGGCGCACGTGTCCCGAAGCTGACGCTTTACCACTCGATTTTGTCTCTATAGACGGTCTACTGTCTTGTCGGACATTTCCGAATAATCTATAATCCGTATATACTAAGATACTGCTTATTCCGTCTCCAGTCGTAAACTCAAGATGAACACAATATAACGAAATAACATATTGTATATTTTTTCGGACTGCTGAAGAACAGTCTGCGTAGCAGAAACCATTTTAAGATTATGGACTTGAACTTGTGGGTCCTGAGAATGATACCTGTAATGCCCGCATTTTCTTTTTTGTTTTCGATTTTGTGCTATTTTGTGACTATTTCATGAAATGAAAAGGTGAAATGCATTGCTTATATGTGATTATATTTCAATGATTACACTATTTTCAATCTATTTAAACCCGACTTCATGACGGTTGTTACAAGACCAAATATACCGACATCAATATTGATGGTTTCACGGTAAATGGATTTGCAAAGTAGCTTTACGCACGTGCGTACATACGTTACCCCAGCTACGAACCTGACATATGATTTATAAATGAGCTCCGAATAAGGAGGAATATCTCTCGTCGTTTTTTTTGTTTTCGAACCGAGTCTCGAATATAGGACCTCTATATTCCACGCTACCGGCAAGCTTCTCCTAAATGAGTTTGTTGGTTGGTTCCCGGGCTCGGTAGCTCCCTGCAAGCCGGATATGTAGCACGATGGCTCTTGTGGTGACCGACTTGGCGTACAATACACGTCTTATATGCAAATACGATGTGTGGATCAATGGTATTTCGTTAATGGGAGGTTGGTGAGGGGTGTGGGTTGGGTGGGGAGGGTCACCGGCTGAGCCCCTCTAAATCCACCATTAAAGACCTTAGGTCATTGTTCCATGTAATCAGTGATTGTTTTCTAAATTGAATCATTGGGCTTGTTATACCAAAACCAATGGGGTTTTCTTTAGAAAAAAGATTAAAATAAATGAAAGTAATGAGTTTTTGGGAAATTTTGTGATATTTTTTGGGCTTAAAATGATCAATGTGTAATACGATTTATTACTTCCCAAACCCTTTCAATGCATTACATTGTATCTGGTGCACCATTATTTGAAGTCATTGTCAAGTTTGGCTGTTAGACGTATTTTGTAGATAAAGATACCTCTGAGTTATTTTGAGACGGGTTTATAGGTCTTTTTCTGGGATAAATATTTTCTTCTATTCGATTGCTACAAAGACATGGATAGTTATTTTGGTCTCTGATTGCATCAATTTGGTTTTCCTCTGCTCAGTTTGTACTTTTCTTTCCAACTCAATTCCCATATGGATATTTAGGAAATGTCCAAGTTAAAAGAAACACCAACAACGGTAAAGAATAACAATAGAAAATAATGATCTCTACGAAATCTAAGAACTCACTCCGTCAAAAGGATAAGTTGCTCATGAATAAAGATCAATTAATCCTTTTGCCAAAGTGGTATGAAAAGTCAAATGTGGTTTTGAACTTTGAGCGAGGTTTTAAACCACAATAGATGGGTTATAACTGTTTTCAGGTAAGTTAAGACAGAGAAAAGAGAATATATCAGCCATTTACATTGAATTACTAGACTAGACTAACACTCCTTTCAAAATTCGATTAATTGCCGCTTGTCGCACTTTTCCGTGTTTTTACGAAGTTTGACGAAGTACGGAGATCGGCACTTTCCGGAAGTGATCGGCTACGTTCGGCGGAAAATGCCAGGATGTGACAGGATGCTGACAGCCATGTTATTTTTTCATAGATAGAAATCGATGTTTGTTTCTGAAAAATCTACTTGTAACAGACAACCAGATTGAAAAACTTGAGCACTTTTAAAGGTATCCGTTTAATCCACCATATTTATCTCCTTTGAAGGTATACAGACACCATTATTTACCTTAAAGTTACATACATGTTATGGGTCCCACATGTTTTGATTTTAACAAAAAATCTGTAAACACTTTTACATTTAGTTTGAATTTAGGGCTTGTAATGCTGCAGTCTCTCCTTTAATGCACCGAAGTATTAACTTTAATGTTACTTATTGACTTATGCCTTAAAAATGATTCAAGCTTTAAAATTTGTAAAAGCCGAGAAAGGTTACAGAATCATTTGAGAGAAAGTTGTTGGATGGAAATATTTTAATCTTGTCAAAGCACATGATTATGAACTAAGGAAGAATCAAAGAAATATTAAGTCTGTATAATACAGGATTAGGTTTTCTTGCTCAAAAAAGCAGACACTTTTGTTTTAGATATAGCATAAACTGTCTGCAAGATGATAAAGTAACCAACTGTGTGAGGGAGAACTTGATATGCTTCTTCATGACTATTTGAAATATTGAAAAACAAGAAGTGCATACAGATTTAACCCATCTCTTCCTTTTTTATATTTTCTGAATTGTAAGTTGTATTTTAAGATGGCATTTCCTTTTTATGGATGTACTTTTCATATATCTGAATGGTCTGCAAGTTTGGCAGATAATTTTCGCTGGAACGAAAGTAAACAAAATAAAGCACTGTTGCTATTTTGCATTGTATTATGATTTGTCAAAATCTTCATGCCAACAGTTCTACTTAGTAGAGCAATAACTTTTAGCAATAACTTTAAGCAATGTTTCTTTCAATGGCGAATTGCATTTATCTATCTAAACAGTACAAACCTCAGTTCATTGTTCATGCATTTGAGAAATATGATTCGCTTATTGTCCATCTTTAGAGGGATCATTGATTATCAAAAGGGCATCAACATTTTCTATGTAGGAATACATGTTAGATTTAAAGCAAAAATGTGTGTGTAAAACCATAATGATAAGTACTGATAAACAAATGTTTTTCATTTTCAGGACGCTTTTCAAACAGTTAGCCATGTGACAAAATATTTTAAAAATAAAAAAGGCAGGAAACCAGAAGAAGAGAAGCACAATGGAGTCAAGGTACCTATAGATTCAAACAGAATTACTTATAAATTAAATTATTTATTAACCCATTACCAAACAATAACATTTGACCAGTTTGTTGCAGACAACTCTGGAATATATTTTGGAAAAGGAAGTAATTGCTCAAAACGAGCAATTTCTCCTTTTCCCAAAATGTTTACTACCCTACCAAAAAATTACTTTTCAATTTCTTCACATTTTGAAAATGTCATCTACAAACTCTTTCAATTTAGAATGGTAAAAAGTTTGGCCTTTAGTTATGGGTTAATTTCCAATTTCAAAACATGGTAGTTGTCTAATATGTTAGCTGGACATGCTTGATTGATTTTTGATAATCATTTCTATGCGAATTAAATGAGAAAATGGCAATTTCTTTGCATCTTGCTTCATGGATGCAATCTCAATTAGTTCAATTGTTATATTCTTGAATAAGCGCTGAAACGGACCACTGTTCCCTTGTTAGTCAAATAAAGTTAAGATTAGTGTTTATGTAATAAACCATTACAACAGTTTAATGTTTCTGATCAACAAATATGCTATATTTTTACCAAACAGTGATGAAAAGGCCTGAGAAGCTTATCAGAAATCTAGTTTTATGTAACTGTATAATTCTGTATTGTCATTTTATCCTTGGAAGACATTTTGTTTCATAATAGCAATCTGTGGTATAGTCCCTTTAAATCATTTTCAAGACATTTGACAACTTATTTACAACTTTTTTGAGGCCTTCTTTTCCCTGAAAAATATTAACGTCTTTCCTCTAATAGATTTTTGTGATTAGTCCAAACTGAAAGAAACAGCAGATTTCACTGATGAAGCATGAACAACAATATTAATTTTGGGACATTGAGACAGTCATTGTGGCAAAAAGGGAAATTGCTTTCAATCATGAACAATTTCTCCTTTTTGACAAAGTTAAAATAATTTTATAAGATTTCTTCTGCAGTGGAATCTCGAGTATTTTATGGGTTACTATGATGAAAGGGATAGATAGTACCATGCTAAATTTGTTTATATTGATAGGTTTAAACCCCTTAGATAAATATGAATTTAGCTATTGGCGGCTTTGTTCATTGTTGTATGAAAAGGGAAAATACCCGATGTAATTGGCAGCGTAGCTTATTCTATTTATTTCTATATATAGCCATATACAGTATGTAGGTGGATTTATCCCTTTACCCTAAAAAAACTAAAACCTTGTTAGATGTCTCTCACAAGTTATCTTTCAAAATGTCATTGGGAAAGGAGGTATTGCTTTTATAAGCAATATCTCCTTTTCCAAGCAATATTTTGCTATTCCACAAATTTTAGAGCATTTTGAATCACATAAACATTGTAAATTGCTGACTTTTATGAAATTTGAGCTGGTAATAAAAACATGTAACATTTATAAAGGGTTGTATAATTTGATGCATGGTAAAACTTTCGTACTCTCCCTTACATGGGAAAATATGATATCCCGGATATGTATAAACATCAGTACTCCATACATACAGTGTACATCAGAGTGTATTGAGACTGTAAAAAGGAATTTTATTCCCTCATTGCAAGTTTTATCGGGTAAATGAAAAGGACAGGACTGAATGTGTCTGGTGTTAGAGTGTTTACTTTACAGAGTGGTTAATAAATTGTGATTATCTATTAAGTTGAATTAGCGGATAATACCTTATTGCAGTCATGGTGTCAAATAATGGTAAGATTTTTAACTTATCTTTGAAACAAAATATGCATTTTAGATTCGAAGATTATGAGCGGTTGCTTACGAAATGTTTTCGGGGCCTCCCTGGTTTGCTTGTTTGAGTACTGAACATGAAAACACAGAACCTCTTTCCACATACTTCAGATCTTGATAATGGCAAACCTTAATTTTCATGAGAGGTGTTTTTCCAGCTGACTAACGGAATGCTGGGGGTTCTATCTAACTTGACTATTGGCAGTTAAGTAAGGGGTCTTCCTTTAACCATGATTGGCATTGCAATTGAACTAAAAAATGATTGGGGTGATACCAAAAGCCCAATTGAACGGAATGAACAATTTGCTTTTTTCAAAGGATATTTTGAAACTTTACACCAATAAATTTGCTGGTGTATCACAATGCTCTCGGTAGGAATTTGTAAAATATTTGTCCAACTCTATAAACATTGGCCAATATTATAAATGTGTTATAAAAAAAACGAAAACACTTTTGACAAAATGCTATAAACTATTTCAGAAATTCATAGGTCCTATGTTAATGACTTAACCTTATATGAGAGAAAAAAGATATTTAAGCATTATTGAGCAATAATATCTCCATAATGCTATTTTTGTTTGTCTTCTGAAGGAATAAAAAAAGACAGTAGTTTTCACTCCAATTCGTCCACTGCAAAGAATTTTTCACCAAATCAATGACTCGTTTCACACAAAATTATTTCATGGTTCATTTGACTGGTTTGTGATAACTGTGAAAACAGTCCATTACCCTAAACCAAAATGCTTTTGCAGACCATTAAATTTTATCAATTTATTACTCAGAGAATACGACTCAGTGCACCACTTTGTGAAAAGAAAACATTGGTCAAAAAGTTATAATTCACCTTGTGTTCACAATATTTTATTCGCCTTGTATAATTTTCATAATCAAGCTTGTCAACAAATTTGTAAATATCATCTTTTGATATGCTAAAAGGAATTCATATTGATAGACAGGTAAAAATTGCTTAGTTGCTCCTTTTCCCCATATTCCCAAATTGTGAAATCATTCCTGTATAGAAAAGGGTTGGTCCAACATGGTAAAATTTGACAACATAAGTAATGCCAGTATTTATTGCACCATTAGTTTATACTAGTGTGCATCTGTTGGTGACACCTGTTACCTGTTCAATTTGTAAATTTTTGTAATCAGTGGGCTAGGTAAGGGCATATCACATGCACTATTTAACAAATCCCGATGTTGTTGCTCAATTAGTGAACTTTTGTAATTCAGGGGACTAGGTAAGGGCATATCACATGCACTATTTAACAAACCTCGATGATGTTGCTCAATTAGTGAACTTTTGTAATTCAGGGGACTAGGTAAGGGCATATCACATGCACTATTTAACAAACCCCGATGAGGTTGGTGCTCTTTAGAGTCTTCTTGACAAGACAACCCTAATGAGTACCAACATGATGGGGTTTAGAGTAGAAATAAAGATGTAACTTAGGAGAAAATGCATGGAAAGAGACGACTCAAAAATCTATTTCTAGAAAATTATCCAGCATTTTAAGGGTTAAAATGTTTTTTAATTGAGGGTTTGTAGTTGGTCCCTGAAAGCCTAGTTGTTAGAATGTGTGACTTAATCATTAGGCACGGTACATCTCTGCATGATTTTAGATAAACTCTTCTGGCAACAAGGGGTCCACCCACATGTAATGGTTAGTATAGGGGAATTGAGACCGGCAGGGAGAAGTTAGAGTTGGGAAATTGAGACCGGCAAAAAAAGGCAAATTTTCATAGATAAACTCTTTCTAAGTTTGAGTAATTTGTAGTGGAAAGAATTTGAATCATGTATCAAATTGTCTAGAATAAGATTTATTATCTATAACCATTGAAAGCACTGCGATTGATTTACATATTTGAAACAAAAGCCATAATACATGAATTCTTATGGCACAAGGTTTTCAAACTTTACATAAAGGGGATTTCAATTTTAGTAATTTGTGATAGAGAACGCTTTAAAGTGAAGAGGGTAAAGATAAAATCCACCCAGATCATGAGGGGTCATAAATATTAAATCAATTTATAGCATCTAAATTGAAAATATGAACATACAATTTGAGGGTTTGATGCAAGACTACAGCAATTCAAGGCTATTTCATATTACATAGCATTAAAGACACCTTCCTAATTGGAAATTTCTTTAAAATCATGCAGTTTTCCCAAAAATTCAAATTCAAACCAGATTTTTGTTTTACAAATTTAACCATTTTATTGATACAATTTCCCAAAATAAACAGGCATAGGCTACTTTCCAATTGAAAGGAAAAAAAGCCTTAAGTATGTCCTTCACTGATATGAAATAAGAAACTGCTTTTGATGAGCAACCATCTTATTTCTCTAACTGATCACCATTATGGTACACAGGTATATCAAGTATTATATTAAGTCTTCATCAAGGTTAAGTCTTGTTCTGACAAAAAGTGTTATCATCAAGATAATCAAAAGTGTTATAGCAACCCACATGTCTTGCATTTTTCTGTTGATGGACATATTGGGATCATAGATGTACACATTCCTACAGGAAATGAGATGTTATTTAACACCATACATCTTTTTAAGGTGTTTGTTCACAGATGTGAGAAAATTTGGAAGTAAAAATCAATTTCTTTAAAACTGCACAACAGCTGAACTGTTAAAATTATACACACTGAAGAATAGTCATTGGAAGTATAGTTATATTATTCCCAACTCTTTAAAGTGTGAATAAAAATGCATTTTAGTCCAAAAGCAGGACATTGCTTTTGAGATATACAGCATATAAACATACATACTTAGATAAACTGAGGCTTCCTGAATTAATTATGCTTTCAATAGCAACTTTTAATTGTATATCAAACACCGATTCTAAAACTGTATTGTTTCAATTGCATTTCATTTTAACTGTCAAATTTTCTCCTTTGTGAACAAATACCTTTAAAAGATCATCATTCTTATCTTTGAACCTTGAAAAATGACCATTCTCATTGTATTGCATTTTCGGATGTATTGTACTGCTCTGTGTTGAAATTGTAACAATTTAGAGCTTTTATTTAACACATTTACATAATCTCTTGGCTTTTGAAGCAAATAGCAATGTTTCAATGTTATTTTCCATGTATCCCTGCACCCTGGTTTTAAAAAGAATTCTTGAACAGCATGCACTAAGAGAAGCATAGGCATGTGATATAAGACTTAAACATTGCAGAGAAATGTTGGCAGTTGAATATTATTGGGTTTGAGTTTTACACCTATTTCAACAGTTTTTCTTTTATATAGCCACAGTTACCTCCCCTTTCTCCTCTTCATTCTCCTGACATTTCCTCTTCATTACAGCAGAAGTTTTGTTTCTTATCCTCTAGCAGTGTAGTTTGTGTCTTTATTAGAGGACACATATTCTAAGTGACCAGATTCCCTATTTGGGTGTAGCAAATGGAGCTGCTGTTAACCCATTACCAAACAATAATGACATTTGACCAGCTTGTTGCAGACGACTCTCGAAAAGGAGAAATTGCACTTGACGAACAAATCCTTCTTCCCCCACAATGTTTTCTACTCTATCAAAAGATAACTTTCAAATTTCATCACATTTTGAAATGTCGTCTGCAAACTCTTTCAATTTAGGACATTCGAAAGTTTGGTGTTTAGTAAAGGGTTAAGAATAGTATGAGCATTGATGCACTGGCATAACAATATAGAACAAATAAATGAAATACTGTTTCCACAATGTAAATATTTTTAAACAAGGGAGTTCTATACATACAAGGAGACATAATATATGAAAGAGCTATCTCATAAGATTGCCTTTTTTATTGCAATGTTTGTGAAGTTGGGTTTAGGGTTGTTTTTTTTTAATTGGGAAGAGGCCCACGTCTGTTGAATCTGATATTGCTGAATTGGGAAGCCAAAAAGCTGGTATGACTTTGACATTTTGAGAAAACTGCATGATTTTAAAGAAGTTTTCAAATGAGAGGGTGCCTTTAATAGACCCCTGTTATTTAGCACATAAAAACCTGAGGTTATCACATTGTGTCAAAAGTTTTTGTTTTTTTTGGAAATCATCTGTTTAAGATAATCACCATCACCTTTACCTTTTGCAAGACTGATATTGTTTCCTCAAAATTCATCCTTTTTTGGGAAAATAGTTACTTGAAGAGACATTGTTCTTGGCATAACTATTGCTTACTCTTTCTGGATTCTTTTGCTGCTGATAACTGTTTGAAAATGACAAAAATATCACAGAGACATTTTGTTCAAGAAAGCAAAATCGTCCATTACAATTTAACTCCTTTGGTCGTATATTTCTTTGTCTAAAATACTTTTTATGGAGAATGTGAGGGAAAAAAGGCATATTGACAGTCATATCTTAAAGAGACTCTCTCAGAGATTTGTGATTTGGGAGTAATAAACGTTAAGGATTTGATATGCACAATCCTTGTCACTAAACCAAAGACTTGTTTTCAATTTCTTTACTTTGATAAAACCCCATGTTTCCTTTATTAATGTGAAGTGAGCATTTGTGCCTGTCTGTTCTTCTTTTGGCAAGCAGGTTTAAAAATAGATGGAGTAATTCTTTCTCACGCACTTTGCTATCGTCACATGACAACTAAAAGTAAAATATACAAAACAACCTTATGACAGAATTGTTTTAAAGGTACTCCACCCCTGACGAAATTCTCCTGATGGCGAAAAGCAGAAAAGACAGAATATTAAAATTGAAGATTTAACAGAACAAAGGCAATTTTAAAATCAAGTTTCGTATCATTAAAATCTCCTGGATTGGAATCTTATTTGCCAACTTCATTCATGTTATTTTTAACTTCAATATAAATATTATGAATTAAGGGGAGGTAATTAATATGAAATAAATAACAAAATGTGAAATCAATTTTGTAAATATAAATTCAAAAACAGACAAAGTTGGAAAGTGGCTTGTTGAATGCCTTTGAATGATATAAATATTTTTATGAAATACATTTCGATTTATTCCTTAACCAAAGCAAATACAAGTTTGTTTTCCCCCCATCAGGGATGGAATACCTTTACAATCAATGTAGAAAGTGTGAGTATTTTTCATTAAAACTTAAAGATATTTAGCAAGATTAAATACATTTTTTTTCACTGTTTGTTTTCTTCCTTGCTCGACCCAGTTTTGCTTGACAGAAATAATGCATCCATGGGAATGTGCAGTTCATGTTTCCCAAAGACTCACTTGATGATAGGCTCTAAAAATACCACATATTAGTCTATGTCTATCATTATTTACAAAATAACCCAAGTAAAATGGTCTGCAATATAACTAATTGTAATGTTCTTTATCTTTACTGTACAGTTATGAGCAGGTTTGGGAAACTGTCAATTATCTATTTCCATGTAACTATAGCAATGTTTGTTAGTATTTTTGTGGTAGAAGACAATTTATTTTAAAAAGTTAAAATCTCAATCTCTGAGAGATTCTCTTCATAAGGGATAGTCATAAACAGGGGGAGGTAATAGAAACAATCTTCTCAATGACTAAGTTCTAGCTGACCCAAGTGATATCCCTTTGTAACACTATTGTTGAATGAAACGTCTCTAATCCTTTTGAAAATTTCAGACCTCCATAATATTATGGAGATATTTATTCAATATAGTTCAACAAGTGTTGGTGGTTTCATTTAACTTAAGAGTCCCATACCTCAAGCATTACATTCTGATTCATTCTACCCCTCAAGTGGTCTTTTAATTTTGACTGAATACCAATATTAAATCCTGTGACCAATGCCAAGGCCAGACTAGCATTGAAAGGTCAAACATTTATATGCAACTGTTAATAGGTATCTGCGGAAAGCATGCGACATTGCGCCTCACAAACACAGCTTAGTCTTGATATCATCCCATGGAGATGTTAAAGGCACATGAAAGAATATCAGTACAAATAAACTACTGAAAAGATATATGGAAATCTTTTATTATGTTCACAAAAGATATGAAAACTAATTTATGAATGCTGTGAGGCCCTATTTAATCAACTCCTTCAACATAAGTTATTTTGTGCTTGAAGAATACTTGTCTCCGATTCAATAAAGAATCGGTTTGTTTACATATATATCTAAGATAAACAAATCTGATTGGTCTGTTAGAAAACTAGCATGTGACAAGGTCAGAGGTGAGGAATCAGGCAATCTGAATTATCAAACTGGCAAATCTGGGTTATTTCTCGCTAGCTTTCATGTTCAAGTTGTGCTGATGGGGTGTTTTGGTGATTTCCATTTGAATCTGACCAAAACTTTACCAAATAATATAGTTTGATATAGCATTAGTCTCCTTTGATGAGCCTTTAAACTCTTGTAATGGGGTACAGTACACATATTTTGCTTCACCAAGGTTATACCAAACAGATGCTGGGCCATAATGATCAAATATTCTTGGTTATGTTTTTCTGCCTTGTCTCAGTACAATGCCTACAATATGAACTTAAAGACTAAGTACAGAGAGGGTGTTACAGATGTTTGCCTTTAGACCACCAAGTACAATCTGTTAATGACACTATTCTCTCAAAAAAGCGAAAAAACAAAAAACAATGAAGATATCACCTTTTTATAATCATATACTGTAATTTGCGGATGTATATATCTAGCAAATGTGCACCTTTTTTGTGACACATCAGCAGTTTGTTGATAACCAATAATGTTGTCTCTTTCATTGGCTGGATATGTTGTTGTTTTTTTCAGGAAGCAATGGAATAATCATGTAGAAGTTTATCTCTGACTTACTAATTAGCTGTTAATTGTTGCCTTTCTGATGCTGATAATCTGCCCTATTTGATGTGCATTAGCATTAGCCAAAAACCAAATTTTTGACTGTCCAAAATTGAAAGAGTTTGCAGACGGCATTTCAAAATGTGATGAAATTGGAAAATAATTTTCTAATAGGGTAGAAAACATTGTCGGAAAAAGAGAGATTGTTCTTAATGAGCCATTTCACCTTTTCCCACAATGTTTTCCAGTGTCCTGTGCAACAAGCTGGTCAAATGTCATTATTGGTTGTTAATGGGTTAATGTGCATTAGCTGCAGGCATGTGTGGAAATTTAAGCAATCCACTTTGTGGATAATAGGTGGTTTTAAGCACTTCTGCCCTTAAGAATTGCTTATTAATCATTTATACATTAAGTCATGGATATTACCAATATATTTTTTCCCTGGACTGCTGCACATTTTGCACTTTGTGTTACAGGAAAAAGAGTAAACCCTAAAAGTGCTGGAACCGACTTTATGCTTATGCAAACAGATTTGATCCATGCCAGCGGCCAAGTAAATTGGTAGCTTGCCTGTGATCTAACCTCTTAGCTACTCTGAGTATCTTTCCTCTACAAAATTATGCAGATATTTAAGGTTTTTGAAAGCAGATGACACAAAAATCTATTTTTAAAAACTACCCAGCATTGTAAGGGTTTAAATATATTTTTCTGTTTCTATAATTGAGTGTTTGTGTGTAATCAGAATGGGGAGAAAAATCATTCCTCAGGGATGGGGAGATAGCCGTCCATATACAATATTAATGCTACAAAACAGGACCCAAGAGCTAAAGGCCTTAGACAGGCGCTAGATATGTTTGCTGTAATATGAACCGTTCCCTTGTATGGATATCCTGACTGGCTCAAACGTAAAGCAATTATAGACATTAATGTTATAGGCATTTTTTTACCTGATAGAAACTATTGTGACAAAAGAAGAAATTGCTCATCATAAGCAATTCCTTCATTTGTGGCAATGCTATTTTTTGCCATATGATATGAAGAAAAGTGTTAAAATAAATTCTATTGAAATGAAAAAAGTCTACTTTGTGTTAATTGAACCCCTTTTTCAAGGAACCTACAGTAAACTTCTCAAGAAACAAATATGACAAAAGTAGCAATTGCTTATAGTGTGTCAATGGCTGACATGGTCACATGGGATGATATAATGTTAGTCTTATCTTTGTCTTGTTTCTCACTGAAACAAGTTGTTGCCTGCCGACTGTATAAGAAAGGCCTCAAATATCATTCAGAGTCTTGTCTTTAACGAAGAAAAAAGTTGGGAGATTTGGGTTGAAATGTCACAACACCCCCACAAAGGGTACGTGGGCTGTGCATCATTTAATGGCCTTGATAAGATGTATATGCTACTGATGTTTGTACAAATTAAACTATAATATGACCTATGGCTATGTCTTTGTTGGTGACTTAAGTACATTGGGAACCAAACCTGGGACGACCATTCTCAAAGCTCTGATTCTTACCACTGAACTACTGCAGATGCTGAGAAAGCATCTTGTAGCATATAAGAATGGATGGTGGACCATTGCTTGTAAGGTTATAATTGCTCCTAAAAGAACCTGTAGGAAGTCGGTATCACACTTGAGTTCTAAGAATATGTCCCCTATGTCTAGCCAATTAGTGGGGTTCTATTACTGGATATTAAGTAAGATTTTCTGATTATATAGCAATTATTGGATTTTTGTACCATTTTGACTTTCCTTAACTTAACTTTAGTTCAGAGACAGTTTGCAATTCACAACTGAATAATGAATAAGAAAGTGAATAAGTATATACAGTTGAATCCCAATTATTCCAATGCACTTTATTCAAAAAGCATGCCTTATCTGAGTAAGCGTCCAGGTCCTGTTAATACCATGATTACTGGGGGTAAATCAAAGCGCTGATAGCGCTGAAGGACTAAGATGCATTTAAAGCAAGATGATTGAGGATACATTTGAAAATTCTTTGGGCAACACCTCGAGGAAAACAGCTGCTCCTCTTACCACCGTTACTATAGTTATTATTTCTGTGAACAGAGACTGAACGATAGTCTATTTTTCGAACATCTGGACATTTAACAATTTCCCATGAGGCAACGGTTATAATAATACAGAGCAAAACAAAGCGAGTAAATCCGGACTACACTCCTAGTTCCAACAAGGTATAAGGCCGCACAGTGAAGGCGGATGTTTAATGAGTAATTGGGGTAAAACCGCTGTTTGTGTATCAATAAAGGACCGTCCCTCAAAAGTCGAATGTAAATTCAATGGACTAAGGTGCTGACGCACCCTTAGTCCAAAAACCAGTTACCTTCAAGAAACTATATTAACCTCATTGAGTGATATTTGTCTTTTGTTTTTATTTTGTGCGTTTTTTATCTCTGATTATCTCAAATCACTCCTCTTGAAATTTGTTATCATTCAAACACATTACCAAATGCCGAATTTTGGACTGCCCCAATCTCTTCACAAGCAATATCTCCTTTTACCACAATGTTTTCTTCCCTAAAAGAAGATTATTTTTCAATTTCATCATATTTTGAAATGTTGTTTGCAAACTTTTTCAATTTGGGATAGTAAAAAAATTAGCGTTTGGTAAAAGGTTAAAGGAATGATGGGAAAAAACATCTACAATATAGGGTATAGATCATTTAGAATTGATCTGTAACATTGAGAGTCGGCCCTAAATCACTTCCCTCAGCCTGGACCGCATCACAGTGGTATCAAAAAGTCAACTATATCTGACATTTCAATTGCCTTTCTGTAACCAGGAAAAGGGACAAAAAGCCAATCATGTTATTGACTAGATATTGTCATGTTACTCCTTTCAGACATATCCTCTAGAAACCTTTACCTCAAAAAGGCAAATGTGGGTGAGACTGATGCACAGGCAAAGTATTTCCCTCTTGTACCCAGAGTCCCCGGTTCAATTCCTATCAAGCGAGGTGAAAATTGCCAGGATAATAGCCCACAAATGGGTGTTAGTACTGGTTTAGTACCCTGGAAGCAGGCATTGAAAGTGAATTTAAATAAGCTCAAGCTTTCACCACAATTGGTATAAAATAAATAAGTTTTATCTTAAAAGGCAAATCTTTGATGGTTAGATTGAAGCTGTTTTTGTCTACTATAGTGATGAAAAAAGTGTCTCCACAAAAAGTCAATTTCTTCTTTACTCACAATGTTTAAACTTTTATAATCTGCAGCTTGTGCTTCTATTGATGGGGGTAACTTTTTTTTGGTCTGAATTTCTTGAAAAACATATCAATATAAAAAGAGCTCTCTCACAGACTTTGATTTTAACCTTTTAAATAAGATATATTGCAAACCATTTTAACATTTTTTACGTAAACAATGATCAAAACAACGATTCTATTGTCACATGGCTCTTCGGAAATCTTTAATTGCTCTTGTTATGACGAGTGCAAGACGTGCCAGAAAAGTACTTGTGTTTTTTTATTGACAGGCTTTACCATACAAGGGCTGATAAGCAAGAAGGCTCACTTCAGATTATTTAACAAAAAACATAAAGTTTTAGCAACCTAGAAGTAAAGAAATCGAAAATGGTCTTTGGTTAAGTGACAATAATTGTACACATGATTTTTTGTTTTCGTAACTTTGATTACTCCCAAAGCACAATCTCTGAGTTAGCCCCTTAAAGATTATCCTTATTTCCTGGACTGCATGTCAACAATGATAGCACCAGAAGGTCACAAATCTTACAAAAAGCTCACTTGTAAACAAGAAAATTCTTAAAGGGTATGCTTACAGGCAATGGAAAATTTGCAACATTTAAAATTGCTTATTATAAATTTCATCTATAACTAAAAGCGGTATCTAAAGAAGTTGTCTATTTATAAATTTCATCATAAAACTAAAGATGGTATCTAAACCAGTTGTCACATAGATTCACCACTATTAATGGAGAAATGGGTTCAGTCCATTTGAAAGTGCTAATTAGTGGTAACAGCGAGGAATTATTACCCTCAATATAGGGGCTATTTCACTTGATAGTTCCTGATGTATAGCTTAATAACATCATTGATTACTATAGCCATTCACTTGTTCAGCATCAGTTGTCCAATGGTATAGCATGATCGCCACCATTTATTGGAATGATATCAATGACACCAAGAGTAATTTTGTAACTGCTCCAAATTGAAAGAAATAGATGATGATACTATCTCACAAATGAAAAATTGCATTAGCCTTTCAATATTGAGAAGGAATGATTGTGATTAAAAGCAGAAATTGCATGTAATCAGCATTTTCTGCTTTTATCATAATTGTTTTTAAAAGCTCTGATGTTAAGATGTATTTAAACAAGTGCATACTTAGTAAAATGTATGAATATACAGATTATTTGGCCTTTATTACAAAGTTTAGTGCCAACTGTAGCCACAAACTTCAGAAGTAGAGCATGGGCCTTGAGACACCATTAAAGGTGGTTGGTTTGCTTTCAATTGAGAAGTGGGGTTCACTTTGTGACTTTTCATTAATTCACATTTGAAGCGAGCACTGGTTATGTACCAAGGACTTATCTTCATTTTTTACAGACTTATTATACAAAATAAGATTAAACTATTTTGTAAGAGTTTGGTACTTTGGAAACAGATAATGCTATCTTAGCTTTATCAGTCTCTGCAGACTGCAAAATAGGCTGAGTCTTTGAAATTGCACATTTTCAAATGTGAATATACGTAAAACAGAGACTAAATTTATTGCACACTGTTGGTATACAAAGTAACATCAAACATCACTGTATGCATATTGGCCATTAGCAAACTCCCAAGGCATTATCTGTCTACTCTGAGAGTTTTTGTTGACAAAACGGGAATCATT
This sequence comes from Cerastoderma edule, assembly GCA_947846245.1. Classification (NCBI taxonomy): domain Eukaryota; kingdom Metazoa; phylum Mollusca; class Bivalvia; order Cardiida; family Cardiidae; genus Cerastoderma; species Cerastoderma edule. The sequence goes on from OX401407.1 coordinate 462,610, forward strand.
TGTATCAATATCATTGAAAGTGGTTTAGGTTGTTATTTTTGTGTAGTTTTGTATGCGTAGGCAGATTAATTGAATTTGTTGACACTTCCAGAATACTTGAATTAATGTCTTATAATGGTGATGTAACCTTCTCTTCTCTCACTTGAGATTAGGTAATTGGGTTCGTTGATGGACCAGGGCTCATAAAATAACAACTCCTGTAGTGTGAGTGAATAACTATCTATTTCGGTTTCCATTCAAACAACAAATACGTACAACCTGAAACAACATATACACGCATTTAAAATAAGTTCTGGATACTCACAGGTTGAAACATTATAAACATAGTATTTACGAGCATTAACAAGCATTTAAGTACTAACTTATCAATTTATGGAATTGGATGTGTTGTAATTCTATGGGCACTCCGGACTAACACGGACTCATACGGTGTTCTGTAAAACAGTGAAGTTGGTAAGGTAACATGCATCCTTTGTTAGAATTGTATTAGAAGAAAGTAAGAAAAGTCAAAGTCGCGAAAACCAATTACAAATCCCAAACAGGATCAAACCAAACCAAAACTTGAATGGACATACATTCAAAGCAAAAGAAAAGATACACAAACGACAAATAGGAATTAAAGCATTCGAAGCAATACCAACCATGGCTGACACAAATAAACTCGTTCTTAAACTTCTTTAGCACCTACACCCTCAAATGACAATGGTGAACTGACTACGTTACAACTTTATCACATGACCATCAAATCAGTCACGTGATAACAAACGCGGGAAATCTAATACAAACAATAGTAATGCTAAAACACGGGCAAAATACGATCTGAATCGTCTATTTACACACTCCGCCACTATGAAAAATTTACGTCCTTGTCAATGTCCAAGTCTGTAATAACAGTCAAGTTCTCACCTACTTATATTAACTTATCGGCTTATCGTATTACTTTTTAAACACAAAAAATTAGTTACATGTACACAAATAACATTGGCAAAATGATACTAGGTACAAAAATAACATTGGCAAAAAGAAAATAAGTAACACCAAAATGTTATCTGATTATACGTTATAAAAGTCCTGAGACGTTTACTTCTCTTATCTTCAACTATTTCTTTGTTGCCTCTCCTCCTCCTTTTCAAAAGCGTCTTCGCTTTTCAATACTGTGATATTTGAATTTAAGAAAAACAAAAAAACACACACATACCAAGTAAACCATAGTAACTCATCAGCTGAAATAATCTAAATTGTTAAAAACATTAATATTAAAAAATCTATAAAAACATCAAAGCATGATGGCTGCAACAATTTTTAGCGCTGTCTCCGAATCCGTCGTATTCAAGACACCTGAGCGCATTAGCTCGTCTAACGCCACAAATTTATTGTCAATTGGCCTCTGGTATATGTCTAAGGAAATATAAAGCTTTGAATAATGCAAAATCAAAACATATGATTGCCTTTTTGTGGTCCAAGGCTTATGAAACCTTTTCAATCAAGGAAAATTTGAATCACTGTAACCTTCTCTTCTCTCACTTGAGATTAGGTAATTGGGTTCGTTGATGGACCAGGGCTCATAAAATAACAACTCCCGTAGTGTGAGTGAATAACTATCTATTTCGGTTTCCATTCAAACAACAAATACATACAACTCTGATAATGATAGTTATTGATTTAATGATAATGATGATTTTGATAAAAATGGTGGTAATTATTATAAAGTATATTCCATAGTCCATCTGAAGAGCATAAAATGGGGGGGCGATTGCTAGTGTAGTATCCATTAAGCAGTCATCGAGAGTGAATTTAATAAGCTTTAAGCTTCCATCACAATCGATGTAAAATAAATAAGTTTGAACTTAAGAGCATGAAAAAAATGTACAAGATTTGGTAAAAAATAAGTGATTTGGGTGAGCACAAGTTTCTATGTATATTATTCCATGTTTTTTTACATATATATACGATGGAATATTCCATTCATCACATTTTAACCCTTTACCAAACACCATATTTTTTACTGTCCCAAATTCAAAGAGTTTGCAGACGGCATTCAAAAATGTGAAGAAATCGAAAAGTAATCTTCTGATAGTGCAGAAAACAGTCAAATGACGTTATTGTTTGGTTATGGGTTAAGTGTTTTCTTAAAAAAAAATGTTGTGCTTATGAATATGATGGAGATTATACTTTGATTGCCACATTTGCATGACCTCATTTATCTCGAAGATTAATATTTGATATGGTGGGAATAATTTCTTTTTTTCTGATGGATTTGATTTTTGATTTCAACGGATGTGTTTATTTTTTGATAATTTGTCTGCCTTGGTCAGTTTGAACAATAGTGATAAAAAAATCAAGTATGTTTCTTAAATTATTCAAAGGTTAGTGTGTCACAAAACTTTAGCGTTGTGATGCTCCGAGTAACATATTGCAAGAATGTTAAAAATAATCAAATGCTAAATTCACCCAAAAGTAATTTGTAAAATGTGATTATTATTTTTCGCTCACAGGGAAAAAGAAGTTTACGATGATAAGTAATGTAATAAAAGCATGATAATGATAATAATCATGATATGGAAAACTTGTAAAAAAGGCTTACCAATCTTGAAACTAAACAGTTCAGCCATGATTCTATCACACATGAAGTGGGGCCTTGTGAAGTCATTTTGTTGAAACTTCTAGACGATGATTGACATATAATCTAACCTGGTTTAGTTTATGCCTGTTCAATCAGACAAACTCTATCTCATTTATGGCAACACTGAAACATTAAAGCTTACAACAGCATGTGATTTCATTAGATAGTCTATAGAAACTGGGTCAGCGAAAGGAAATCAATCTGTTCTACACAAAAAAGTGCTTTCTATATATAAAAACAACAACAACAACATGCTATATTATTCAAACAGGGGGTTCATTAATGGTCTAGATATTGCTATCTATCCATGTTATATTGTAGGTTTTCATTAGAGTTGTACTGATAGTTGTTTTGCCCAACATTGGTATAATCAGGAAAAAGTAATGAGCAAAGTATACTTATAAAGAACAAGGTTAAAGTACAATATTCATAGCTTCAGTATTATTATCATCACTATTATTATTATCGTTATTATTATTATCATTATTATAATTATTGTCATCAATATCATCATCAACATTATCATCACTATTATTATTATCGTTATTATTATTATCATTATTATAATTATTGTCATCAATATCATCATCAACATTATCATCACTATTATTATTATCGTTATTATTATTATCATTATTATAATTATTGTCATCAATATCATCATCAACATTATCATCACTATTATTATTATCGTTATTATTATTATCATTATTATAATTATTGTCATCAATATCATCATCAACATTATCATCACTATTATTATTATCGTTATTATTATTATCATTATTATAATTATTGTCATCAATATCATCATCAACATTATCATCACTATTATTATTATCGTTATTATTATTATCATTATTATAATTATTGTCATCAATATCATCATCAACATTATCATCACTATTATTATTATCGTTATTATTATTATCATTATTATAATTATTGTCATCAATATCATCATCAACATTATCATCACTATTATTATTATCGTTATTATTATTATCATTATTATAATTATTGTCATCAATATCATCATCAACATTATCATCACTATTATTATTATTGTTATTATTATTATCATTATTATAATTATTGTCATCAATATCATCATCAACATCATCATCATTATTATTATCGTTATAATCATTACCATTATTAAAGCAACTGTATGTTAGATGTATTCTTGATGTTTTTCTGACAGACTTTCTATGAGCTCAGGTCATAAAGTACTTAACACTGGACATATTGTCTTTAGCCTTGAACTGCTCGAGCAGTAAGTAAACTTGACTTTAACAATCATTGTCATTAAAACCAAAGACCATTTCAATTTCTTTACTTCTAGGCTGAAAACATTTTGATTTTGTAAGATATTGGGAAGTGAGCCTTCATGGCTGTCAGCGTTTCTATGGGAAATCCAGTCTATAAATAAATGCAGAAATTACTTCTTGTGCACTTAATGCCTCATGATAAGAGTAGTTAAATATTCACGAAGAACGTTCAAACTTGGATGAATTGACACATTTCAAATCAATTTCTGTTCAGTTGCTATTTTTCAATAAATATCATGTCGCAGTGCGAAAACTGTATGGTTTAAATGACATCCTATTTTGACCTTCAAATTGTCACATTTGTGATTAAGCACCGATAACCAATATGATTGCAAATTGTTTGTGTTTGACTGCCAGAAAAAGCCTGTGATGTCCTATTGCAGAGCGTCTGGCACATAAAACATTTCTTATTGTTTTATCTCCACCACCACTCTCATTTATCTTCATAGAAAATCAATCCAGCAAAAAGATCAAATTGTTCATTCAAAAATCATGTAAATGTTCATGTTTATAATTAGCAAAGTATTGTTATCAAAGAGAGTATTGAACACAACACTTTATAAAGTGAACCCTTCATAAAAATGAAAGGCTTGCTATAGCCCTGCACTGAATCCTCGACTTTTGATTCTGTGTTTAAGCAATAAGGGAAAGAGTTGCAGATATGAGCAGTGGAGAAACAATGCATCAAACACCACCCTAGCTAATTTCTCCTGATTGCTGTCTATAAATGTGCTAGTTTTTTGGTATAATTTGGTCCAGACACACACCATCTACTAATTTTTCATCAGCTGTATTGGGTATTGATCTGTTGGTTGATAAATGAACTATGATAGAATGCAAGTTCTGATTGTTTTTGTCCACACTCTGATGGTAGGATAGGACCCAAGTTGTGATTGTTTTTGTCCACACTCATATGGTAGGATAGGACCCAAGTTGTGATTGTTTTTGTCCACACTCATATGGTAGGATAGGACCCAAGTTGTGATTGTTTTTGTCCACACTCATATGGTTGGATAGGACCCAAGTTCTGATGCCCACAGTTGGCCCAATCTCCAACTTAGATGCTTATCAGAATCTTTTGCTTGCACTTTTCAAAGTATGATCGATACATTGTGGCTTTTGGGCACTTGATTGTACCTTTTTATTGGATCAGGTACATAACAAGAAAAATTCATGCGATATTTGCCTTTTATTGGAATTTCTTCACATCCAGGAAGCACAGAATAAACACTGGTAATACTTTACTTCTATGCAAAGGATTTTTGTACTACAGGATGTTTTCTGCAACAAGATCAATTATGGTTTTGCATTAATAAAACATCCATGCAGTTACGTCTGTCTGCAGATTTGGTATATACAGATTTAGAGGGAGGATTTCAACTGAATATATACATAAAACTCCAAAAGTCAAGGTCACCTTCACAATTCTAGAAACACCAAAGCAATCTTATTTTTTTATTTTTGTTTTGTTTTAAAGAATTTTCATTGAAGGATCAGAATCAAGATACCATGTTATAGAACTTAGAAAAACAACATGTGTTAAATTCTCAGCTTGAATTTCTATGATATACTTAATAGTATCTCAACTGTGATTTGTGTTTTAAGTTAGCTGTCCAACCACTTCGGTCATGTCTCGAGTTTAACCCTTATAGTGCTGGAACCGACTTCATGCTTATGCAAATAGGCTAGATCCAGGTCACCCGCCAAGTAAATTGGTGGCTGGCCTATGATCTAACCTGTTAGATCTGATATCTGAGCATCTTTCCTCAATAAAATTGAGCAGATATTTAAGGTTTTGGAAAGCAGAAGACACAAAATTTGTCTTCAGAAATTACCAAGCATTCTAAGGTTTAAAGGTCATTTTTCTTCTGACAGAGCTGCAATGTGGAAAGATTAAACTGATAACTTTTACACAGGAATGTTTTGCACTTTATTTAACAGGTCATTGATCTACTGGTAGAGTTTAATGCATTGTTGTAATGTGAAATTGGAGGTTACTGCCTGCCAACCCATAGAATCATTCTGGCTTTATCAGAGTAAGGACCAAATACTTTGGTAAATGATGTTGGCCTTTGGCAGAACAATAGTGACAGTCTCATTTAATCTCTGAAGTATTAGGAGTCCTTTGGCTGAAAGCTATGTCTGTACATTAACTCAATAATTGTCAGGAACTCTGTGTTAGCACAAATGTGAAAATGTCAGCAAGTAGCAATTATGCATGGAGAGGGAAGTTTAGGAAAAACAAACACAATAAAGTGTTGTGACAAAGGAATGTGACAGTAATATGGTTTATGTATAAATACTACTTCTACAGTCTTGCTATAGACGCCAGCCTTTATTGGCGATGCAGTGGAGTGGGTGGCTTTTTTCTCAAAATCAAGCAATGTACATGGCGGTTAGTACCTGGATGGATGACCCGCGATAGCTTTACTCCAAGAGGGACCAGATACACATTGCAGAAAAATCCCAATGGCTGGTTACTATAAATCATTGCTTACTTTTTATGAAATGATAGCATGCATGTATTTTAGAAATAGAAAAATGAAATTTCAGGTTTCTAATGTAGACCTGTACATACCACAAACATTGGGATGCTTAGTTTTCCTTCTTCTTTCCAAGGTGAATGCAAACATGATGAAATGGCATATTTTGCTTTATGGTTAATCATGACTATTTATTCAGTTCCATCTTATTTCACTCAGTTTTGAAACCACTCAGTTTTGAAACTAGTATGTAGAGACTAGCAAAATTATGCAATATATACATCAATATCAATTAAAAGGCTAAATTTATATTAACCCTTTCCCAAACAACAAATTTTCAACTGTCCCAAATTGGAAGAGTTTGCAGACGCCATTTCAAAATGTGCTGAAATTGAAAAATATGCTTCAGATAGAGCAGAAAACCTTGTTGGAAAAGGAGAAATTGCTCTTAGCGAGTAATTTCTCCTTTTCCAACGTTTTTCAGAGTTGTCTGCAACAAAGTTGTCAAATGTTGTTATTGTTTGGGAAAGGGTGAAACAAAATAATTGGGGAATGTTTTTTTAATATGTTTTCCGTTAAAACAAAGCATATGGAAAAGCAGCAGTAGTGGAACTTAAGTGAAACATCCGTGTTGGTTTGATCCCAACTCGCAACTAAAGGATTTATTTAGAGTATTGTTGCAAAGTTATTGCACCTCTTCCTTAAGATTATCCAGTCAGTATGAATATGGAAAAAGTTTCCATCTGTTAAGCTGAAAGACTGTTGATGTAACTAAAAACTCTGACAAAATAAATCAATGACAAGAATTAATCTGGATGATTTGAGGATAGATCTTGTTACAGAAAAGGCTAACTGAAAATGCCATCCTCCCGTTATTGGATTGTCACATTAATCACCTTAGTGAATGATTGGCTTTACCAAATGTCGTAGATGATTCCAGCATCTGTTTTCCTGTTTACTGGCAAAAAAGCACAATTTACGGGAATACACCCTGGAGCATTTGATTCTTAGTTGAGGGGTTGATTTCACAACTGGCCAAGTGGTCTAGTTGATTAACCCTTATAAATAGATTTTTGTGTCATTTGCTTTCAAAAACCTTAAATATTTGTTTAAATTTGATGAAGAAAGATACTTAGAGTAGCAAACAGGTTAGATCAAAACCAGTTGGCCAATTTACTTGGCGGCTGGCCTTGATCCAACCTGTTTGCATAAGCATGATGTTGGTTTAAGCATTACAAGGGTTAAAGATATAAGACTTTTGTTTCAGCACTATAAGGGTTAATTGGGTGGTGCTCCACAATCAATTTGTGTTTTCCATCATTAATTCGTTCATACATTAATCTATAAATCAAAATTGACCCACTTTGATGCAATTTTGGCATAAGGTTTAAAACCTGATCTCTAAGCTACCATCAAAGTTAATGAGAAATTGCTAATTATGTTAATTAAGCAATTTCTGCTTTTTCAACATTGGTTTCTAATAAATGTCTTTAAATGACTAGACTCAACTCTTTATGATTTCACTGTTTAAAGAAAAAATTGTTAATTTCTTCCATCACGTTGATGCTTTGAATGTTTTCAAATATTTCACACACCATGGAAAGGTTTCTAAGTCTTTTAACATTTCCTACGTCACAAACAAAATCATTTACTTCCAGCTTGATTTGTCTGACGTCTTTTCCTTCCTTATAATAAACATCTTTTACTTTACGATAAACTCATCTTGTGAGAAAAAGAAATTAGATTTGTGAATTCTTTGTCTCTAGATTATTGAAAAAAAAGTCTTATTTTGTATTGGATTTCCCGTGAACTGTATTAAACTGTCGAAAGAATTCAACCTCATTTCAGAAGATATTTACTCATTTGGAAGGTTGAAAGAGCTGATTTTATTATATATATTTATTTGCCTTATTTGTTTTACAAGCTTAAAGCTTGCTCAAAGCCACTCTCGATGTCTGCTTCCTGGATGCTTAACCAATCCTCGCTCCGATTTGTTGGTTAGTCCCGGAAATTTTCACCTCGCCTAACGGGTATTTCGAACCCGGGACCCTCAGTACAAAAGGCCGACCCTCTACCTATGCACCACTGTTGCTTATAGTAACTTTGAATAAATAAATGTACGCATGCATTTACTCTTACTATTAAAGAAGATAAAAACAGCTTATAGTCTGTTTTAAAACCCAATTCATACATGTGGATTACCAAAAAGTTTGAAGTTTGTCCCTGCTATTCATAGGTTTTGTGCCTACAACCCTTGCTTTCAAGCTGACAGGCTCTAACCCAAGCCAGTTTCCTCCATGTACCACAACCCCTTATCAGACTGACTGATGATCGAGTCTGTAACTTCCCAGGCAAAAGCCTCAACAACTTATTGATGAATTTAATGAACGTTCATGAATGCTAAATGGCTGTTCATGACGCAGAACTCATAAAATTTAAGAACAGGTTCATGAACATCAAGTACAGGTTAAGGAAGACATCTATTAACCTGTTCTTGATGTTCATAAACATGTTCTTGAAATTCATGAATAAGAACAGCTTTGTGTTCATGAATGGCCATTTAACGTTCATGAATGTTTATGAATGCTCATGAAGTTCATGAATAAGTTCTTGAATCTTTCACAGATTTTTTTAACTACATGACCCCTTTATGTGTTGGTTTAGTTCATAGCTTTTGTTGTGTTTTGGACCAATCAGAAATTCCATATGAGGGAATTGGTTTAGAGACTTAATCAAAGCCATACTAGCACTCATGTACACTAAAATTGTGTGAGTTCTAGAATAGATGACAATTAACTTTAAAGTACTTTAAATTCTATTTTACAGAGAAACAGATACGTAACCACATTCTCATGATCCTTTTATAAGAGCGAACATGATATGGTTTGTTTACAATTTGTGATAAAACAAGGTCAGTTGTGAAATGTCGGGAACCACACAAATCTGAGAAATTCTCCATTTTGACTATTTGCGTTGTTGATGTTGGATTAATGACGGTATTCCTATCTGTATCACATGAGTTTTTAACGAGGTGACTGCCACTTTAAATCTATAAAGAAAATGTCAGATTGAAATGTATTATGACAACCTAGAATTGATCCAGCACAACATCTTACCCAAATGTCATAAGTTGCTCCAACACTACAGAATGATGGTCATCTGGAAATTACCATTATAATTGCATCATGATTTCCCACTAGACAAAAGTTACCCAATCGTGAACAAACTCCTCACAGTGATCTCCCTTTATGGGGTTGATCACTGTCATCACAAATGTCACATGACCACCTACTTAGAAACGAAAATGGCGTTAAAAGATGGCGGCGAAACTAACAAATTGTAATCCATTTGTGCTTTATTTATAAACAAATCCAATTTTTTTTTCAACTTAACTGGTCAGAATCAATACAACAAGATATGGTTACTAAATTAAATAAGATCTCCGGTAATCTCTTAGCAAAACAGCATCATTTGAATTTTATCCAAATCTGGATGAAAAATCTTGTGGTGGCAGTGATCCATGCAGCGTTGCAAGGGGAGATTACTGTGAGGAGTTTGAATCCTGACTAATAAACCCCTATAGTGTGGGAACCGACTTCATGCTTATGCAAACAGGTAAGATCACAGGCCAGCCGCCAAGTTACTTGGTGGCTGACCTGTGATCTAACCTGTTAGCTATTCTGATTATCTTTTCTTATCAAAATAAAGGAGATATTTAAGGTTTTGGAAAGCATACAACACAAAAATCTATTTTGTGGCCAAGCAATGTATTCGTTTGAAGCTAAGCCCACTCAGGAAGACTTATGTAGATTTTCATGGAGGGCTTACCTCTAGCTGGTAGTATTGTATGAGGATTGTTGGTTCAGTCCTTTGGGATGCATTTTTTCGGGGTCTTTCTCAAATTGTGATTAGCTGGACATGCATGGCAAAAATGACTTATATACTGTTGTATGACGTAAAAATCTATAGATGTATGATTCCTAATTAAACCATGGCTCTGCATCCAAAAACTATTCTGTGAACTGACAACAGATTTCTAATATATTAGTCCTGCCTAGACTGTGAACCTGCCAAACAATGGTGTGCTTGTATGAATATGTCCCATAATGTCGGCCTTGCAGAGTGCTGGTGAGATTATATAAAGGAAGAAAGTTATAAAAGATTCTCAGTAAATATAGCCATTTATTTGCTGTTGATTTTGACCAAACAACACAAAGTCGATTTTTCAAAGTCAATTTGATCAGCAAACACCATTGATTCTACAACAAATGGATGTGAAATTAGAAATATTGTTGACAATTTAATGATCGTAATTATTTCTTCCCTCAATGATTTCAAACATACAAAAAATACTTTAAATGTATGACTAATGTTACTTTAGAGGGTTCAGTAGACTTGCATCACGGTTATGACACCTGCTGGCAGGCATGCTCTTTTTTCAGCCTGAACCGGATTTACGGGTTTGAGGAGCTGCGATGGTCACACCTTTATGATATTTGTCCAGATAGCGTTGGTCCTGATACTTCTAAGGCTAATGTTAAGTTGAGTCTACGATAAGAACTTACAAAGACATTGATTTGTTTAGACTCTATTAATCATCCAATCAGCACCACCCTGTTTTATCTGTCAAGGTCATTGTCCTTTAGATGTTTATGTTTAACTCTTACACAATAAGAAGACCATTATTATGCATATGTTTGATTATCACCATAAAACCGGATGTAAAGATAGCATAAATAGTTTCCAGTCAAACTGTACACCAAGAATAGCAGGCTTGAGAGAGTTTACTTTAGCAAAGCACTTCAGAGCCCTAGTCTAATAATAGTGAATTCTAGAAATGCAGTTATTTACCATAAAAAAGTGGTTGAAACCGATTAAGTCTAATAAAAGTGAATTCCAGAAATGCAGTTATTTACCATAAAAAAATGGTTGAAACCGATTAAGTCTAATAATAGTGAATTCCAGAAATGCAGTTATTTACCATAAAAAAATGGTTGAAACCGATTAAGTCTAATAATAGTGAATTCCAGAAATGTAGTTATTTACCATAAAAAAATGGTTGAAACCGATTAAGTCTAATAATAGTGAATTCCAGAAATGCAGTTATTTACCATAAAAAAATGGTTGAAACCGATTAAGTCTAATAATAGTGTATTCCAGAAATGCAGTTATTTACCATAAAAAAATGGTTGAAACCGATTAAGTCTAATAATAGTGAATTCCAGAAATGCAGTTATTTACCATTAAGAAATGGTTAAAACCGATTAAGTCTAATAATAGTGAATTCCAGAAATGCAGTTATTTACCATAAAAAAATGGTTGAAAACGATTAAGTCTAATAATAGTGAATTCCAGAAATGCAGTTATTTACCATAAAAAAATGGTTGAAACCGATTAAGTCTAATAATAGTGAATTCCAGAAATGCAGTTATTTACCATAAAGAAATGGTTGAAACCGATTAAGTCAAATAATAGTGAATTCCAGAAATGCAGTTATTTACCATAAAAAAATGGTTGAAACCGATTAAGTCAAATAATAGTGAATTCCAGAAATGCAGTTATTTACCATAAAAAAATGGTTGAAAACGATTAAGTCTAATAATAGTGAATTCCAGAAATGCAGTTATTTACCATAAAAAAGTGGTTGAAACCGATTAAGTCAAATAATAGTGAATTCCAGAAATGCAGTTATTTACCATAAAAAAATGGTTGAAACCGATTAAGTCAAATAATAGTGAATTCCAGAAATGCAGTTATTTACCATAAAAAAATGGTTGAAACTGATTAAGTCTAATAATAGTGAATTCCAGAAATGCAGTTATTTACCATAAAAAAATGGTTGAAACTGATTAAGTCTTATAATAGTAAATTCCAGAAATGCAGTTATTTACCATAAAAAAATGGTTGAAACCGATTAAGTCTTATAATAGTGAATTCCAGAAATGCAGTTATTTACCATAAAAAAATGGTTAAAACCGCCTTTAATCACATTATCCCCCTCCTACCCCACCATGTAAATGGTTGATGATGTTGGGTTGCAGGTTAGAAACTCCTTTTTACCAAGTGTTTTGTTTTAATTAATCTAATACAACATACCAACTGATTCTTTTCTGAGGTGTTGAGAGAGAACAAATCTTTGCTAACTCAGTTAGAACGTTAACACTCCTAGTGATTTGTTATAATTGAATTGAAACCTCCAAATGTTTGCTGTTTTCTTACTTTTTATACTGAGGGGAGTGGTTGAAAGTGAATCTGACAGTTGCCTACCCATCCCCTACGTTATGGGAACTTGTGACTGGTCTAAATTAAAAGCAATGGCAGCCATGAAATATAACTTTTGCCTTTGCAGGAGATTCCCTTTGAAAGCATCAAGAGGGAAAACTTCAAATTTCTGCAAAAGTATTAAATACCATTGAATTTGGCATATAAAAGGTACATTTTATATGTATTCATATGTATGTAAATCTTAGTTCAAGTTGATCTTTCTGAATGCAGTTCTCTTAAAGGTCATATTTCCCGATAAACAAAATTTTCTTTAATTATGGTTTTTGAATTAGGTTATGGTTTCGTTATGACGGAGGTAATGATTTTTTTCTCATACAGAAGCGAAAAATGTTGTTTTTGACTACTTTTATTCACCTTTATCGATTTTTGTGAATGACTTATCTCCCTTGTTGTGACGTCATTTGTGCTTCAAAGTCATATGAAGTATCAGTTAGAAGAATCTAGTTCTCAGTAACGACGGTGTTTTTGCACAAATTTCGGACATTTTAAGTGTTGAATTGTGTTTTGGGAAACGTAAATTGGATATTGAATATGGTATTTTGACAGGTCTTCTGGTGTTATTCTGCTTTTGGTCGCAGGGATGCGAGTTTCTCCCGTTGTCCGACGAACATAAAAGCTGCAAAAAGTTTCGATAAGTAAACTGGACCGTGTTTACTTTACAAATAAGCAAAAGATATATTCCCCAAACAAGAACAGTAGGCTGTGTTACTTTCACTTCGAAGACGGCAAGTTTACGCATTGTTAGGCGTTTCCAGAGAATTGATTTTATTGATCTTTAAATGATCGGACTCAATTCAAAGTAATTTATACAGGTGAAGACGCTTCAAATTCATTCTACTTAATGAGTAACCGTTATATTTCCCTGAACTGATGTTTGTGATTAAAACAATTCCTGACTATTGGTTTGGGGTGTTAGAGCCTCGTATAGTCTTGCTAGAACTTTATATAGAATTTGCACTGTGTAAATGTAGATAAATTCAAGAAAAGGATAAATCACGTTGATTACACCTTTTTTGAAAGTTAATTGCCTTGAATGACTCTCTTACTCGCCAAGCTAGTTTTGTTTGGAACAGATTAACCATGCTTCATACTTAGTCAGGAATACTTAATTAGGCTGCTTTACGATTATATTACGTAAGAATTCAAAGGGTTGCAAGAATATGTTAATTTCATCCAACATCATAAGTTATTGTATTGCCATGTCTTTGGGTTTTAAACGCTTAAATGCATCTTGTTCTTATTTGCAAAACTTGTTTTATGTTTTAACATAATCGTAGAAACGTTGCCATTGTACATAAATGAGACAAAATGAAAAATGTACGTTGATTGTTATGATAACAAACCGATTAAAACAAGCAAGTTTCTTTTATCTGCCGTTGTCTTTGAATGAAAATTCAAAAAAATGAATATTTGATATCCGTAAACTGTCTCTGAACTCTTCAACGCAAATGATAATGGGTTCGATCTTAACTTAAGCGTCTGCTTTTCGGAATTATTTAAACCACACACCTCATTTTTTGGCCATTGGTAATATTGGTTAAAATGACGTATGTCACACTGGAATGCAGGTGTTCAAACATGGTTATTACAAATTTATATTGATAATTTATTAATAAGATCACTAAATTTATAATTTACACATTTGAACATAATCTCTTTGTTTACAATTTAATTGATTATTGCCAATTTACCTCACATACAAAGGGTCAATCAACAAACATCGGACATTACAAGGATTAAGGGTCGTGATGTAAATTAACACCAATCTGCCACATTTGCACAGTATGTTTCAAGTTTCAAATCCTTTATTGTTTAGGCGAAAGATAGCCTCTGGCGGGTCCCCTCTGGCGTTAATCTCTTAATTAAATATCTCTGTTGTTAATTAACAGGTCTGACACGCTCTGCTATTCCAGACATGAAATAACAAGCGGCAAATCTCACACTTTCAATGCGCGGCAATTAAATTTATCTAAAAAATCCATTGTTAAGATATAACCAATTAAGACCAAACTCTCACAGGATGTTTGGATTGATAAGGTTAGGTGTCAGGACATATTTATCTCTCAATGTGACTTACGTCTGATACTTTGTCGTTAGGATATTCAAAGAAGTGAACATGTTGTCTTTTCTATTAGAATAGTTTGACACTTCAATAAGTATATGATAATCAGTATTCACCAAAACGGTATTAACTCTATGTTTTCAACAAAAAAACGTTTTAACATCAAAATCAAGTTTTGTCAAATTGATATTTAAATTCCAAAATCATAAAAAATAAATTCAAATATGTTTAAGGTTGTTAGTAAAATAAACTATGACGATTTTTTTGTTTTAGCTGTTAATTATTAAACCTGTCCGAAAGTTAAATGCTCAATATGTCAAGGCTACTTACACGAGAGAAAACGAACAAAAATGTAAAGTGAATATGAAGAACAATTCTTAAGTCAAAACAGGTGATCTAGAAAGACGACATCGGAATCAATTTCGAAATCATAGACCTCTTACTGGGGGTGGGGTTACTGGAAAGTTGTCGGAAGATTTTAACAAATAGGCCTACTCTTGAATGTGCCAGTGTTTAGTTTTGAAATTTGGATGTGTGGTGAAAATGTGAGTTTAAGGATAACCTACGTATCACAAGTAAGTTGATGTGTGGTGAAAATGTGAGTTAAAGGATAACCTTCGTATCACAAGTAAGTTGGGTTATAATACGTTTTTTTTGTTCGCAATTTATGATCTTCTCCCGTTTCATTTCATGTATTGATAAGACAATGAAGGGTGAATAGTTATACGATGAACGGTTTTAAGACAGTTCGTTTATTCAGATCTATGTCTTTGTTTACTACTGAATTAAAACCTTAATGCTAATACACGATCATTGACGAAAAAGTACTCTTGTTTTTTTTTCAACAAATATTAATAAAAATAGCTGTTTTCACAAATATCGTCAAAATTTCAAGCCCATTCTTACATATGAAAACATTTACAAATCCTTTCAAATTTACGCGTTACGTCACTTACCCTTTTTTTCAGAAGAATATTCTTATAATATGAAACATATTCAATAAAGAAAATGCACTGTCAATCCAAACATTGACTTAAGGATTGCTATTTCGAGGAAAATCGTCCCAATTTCAAGCAGTTCCTTTCATATGAACGCATTGACATATCCTTGTAAATTCATGCGTTAAGTCACTAATTTATTTTTTTCAAATGGATATTCTTATAATATGAAAAATATCCAGAATAGAAAATTCACTGTCAATCCAAACAATGACTTAAGAATCATTTATTTCAAGGAAAATCGTCCAAATTTCAAGCCGTTCCTTTCATATGAACAGGTTTACGCAATGACAAATCCATGCAAATTCACGGGTTAAGTTATTAATTTATCTTTTTTCAAATTGATATTCTTATAAAATGAATCATATCCAATAAAGAAAATGCGCTGTCAATCCAAACAATGACTTTGGGATCGTTTATTTGAAGAAAAACACCAATTCTAACCAGCGATCGCTCTTCACGCCCTTTACATGGCACATTCAGTGGATCACGAGTGACGTCACAGCAAAGGGAAGTAAGTCATACGAACTTTTATTAATCGGTGCGCTATGACGGTGATTTATGACGTAATGCGTTATGCTAAAATGTTGCAAATAATTTCAATGTGATTCTTTTACTTCATATTTTAATTTTATGAAATAAACCCAACCTGTACATATGACCTTTAACCCTGCTTTCCATAATACCTCATTTCTCCTGAAACAATTTTGACATAAGAAGAAATTGCTAAAACGAGCAGTTTCTTCTTTCATCAAAATGGTTTGATCTAATAACATTAAAACAGAATTTTCTTTAACGCTTTGTTACTGTTTGGCTCTTGTTGATTTCAATTGTATGAATCGCAAAATCTGATATGAATGGATGGGTTAAAGTATAAGAATAGATCCATGCTTTTTAGCCAAGGTGCTTCTTTAAGATAACAGATTCAAAATGATGTTGAGTAAAAAAAAAAAGAGATTACTGGTGGAATAGAGAGTTTGCCAAAGGACACAATGGATGTGATTTTGAATCTCTTGCACATGGCTTTTCAATTTATCACATTTGGCAAGAGAAATGGTTATGGTTAAATGGATACTGCAGTTTAAAGAATGATGAATATATATCAGTTGTATGAACTTGTTCACCAGCAGTTTCAAATATGATTATGTTTAATGTAGAATTCCCATAATCATTCATTTTGAAATTAATTATGTCGTCAGATTACTTCTGTCCTGTTTGGGCTGGAACTATTTGCATTAAATCAAATAGTTCTGACCAAGACCTGTGTATACCGAGAAAGACCAAAGTAAAGTTACAACAGAATAAGCTTTAAAATGGTGGATTTAGAATATTCTTACTTAATCTAAATATAGGGGGCCTTCTGTGCCTAATGATTACAGTACAGAACTTGTAATCACATGGCCCCACTCAATGTTGGTTCAAATTCCAGTGAAGGCATTTTGGTTTTCATGAGAGGCAGTTTCCTGACTGACTTACAGAATGCAGATGTATCTCCTTGTTTTGACCAGCCCATAAAACTTGAGTATGGAGTTTTCCTCCATCATTAAAAAACATGCCTCGCAATATAACTGAAATACTGTTGACGCGATGAAAAAAGCTATATAAATGGATTAAGCTATATATATCAATCTTTGAAATGAAGTGCATCCAACTATTACATTTGAGTAAACAAGATGAATTACATTCCTCTATAAGGCATGTTATTTCTTTCTCGGAGGCAGCATACTATGAACTTTTTTCTCAAAGGTTCCCTAAAAAGTAAATATACTCATTGGACTGTCACAGCAAATGTAGTTATTTAAATGGATTGTAGCGTCTCTTTCTGGTAAGAATAAATAATTCAGTATTTCTCTACTCCAATGCAGAGTTCTCCCTCTCCATCTCTTGGCATGCTTTGTACTTGGCATGGGAAACCACTTGGATAACCAATAATATTTAAAGCCTATAACTAAACTCTCCTGTTTATTCCAAGGCTCTGTTGGGATTTCAAAAATGTACATTGAGTGATATTGTTATAATTGATCTGAAAGTGATTAATCCGTAACATTGGGACTTTATACAAACACCATAAAAGGTTTGTTTTTATGCTTTTATTCATTTGTGTTTCTATTTTTTATACACCAGAAGTGTTGTTTAAAAGGTTTTACTACCCGTGACATGGCATTGATAAATTGAACCATTAATCATAGCATTTATTTTTTCATCTGCCCAAATTGAAAGAATCATGGATGAAAGTTAAAATAAACATAGATGATCTATAGTAGAATGAATGTTTTTGTTTTTAGTAACTTCTTCCATTAACACAATAGTTTAAAGAGTGATGAACAAGAGACGTTTAAAGGTCCTGTTCATGACTATTTAATAAATAGTTGATTTATTGAGCTTCAACGGTTAGGCTACTTGAATTGACGATTTAAGTTTTCATTTTCATTAAGTATGTGAATATACCATTATCTTCATGATGAATCTATGTAAAAAAAATGAGCAGATGAAAATGGGAACCCAAAAGTAGAGATTTTAAAAATTGCTGATTTTTGTTCAAATGGGATGATGAAATAAGAGTTTGCTTTTCATTTCCAAATTTGTCTATTTTTAATTTTTTTTTAATTTGTTCTTGTTTAAGTGTAATGAAGCCTTCTGCATTATAACTGATAATAAGACAAAACAATGCATATATGTTTAGAATGAAAAATGGAAAACATCACAACAATAAAATAGCTAATGATGAGCAAAGTAGGTCATTTGGACAAAGGTCAAGGCTGCATTTTGAGGTCAAAGGTGAGAAATTTAGAATATGTGTTAAGTGTTGACTAGAACTTAGCATCTTAACCTCAAATTTAAGGCAAACTTTCCTCAGAAGATTTTCACTTTCTCACTGTTTTATTTGATCACATTGCAAGTGTGTATTATTGAAATCAGAGGTTGATACAGGGATTTAAAAGGACTTATCTTACAAATTAAGCCATTCATTTTGTTTAAAGTAAAGTGTCTGGTACAGATAAATGACAACGATGATCTAAAGAGTTACATGGAATTAAATTATTCATACACCTATCAGTCCTCCTTTCATGTAGATATAGCAACACATCTATTTTTCACATACGGTTAAACGGGTTGGTGGCCTCTGGCTGAAGGAGATGATTTTTAACACCATTATAACTGAAGGATATTTTGATTTAACTGGCTCTGAAATGACTTTAAGGTGATATAAACACATTTCTCATAAATGGAAATTTTCGACAGGTCCAAATTGGAACATACAGCAAGAAATGGTTGAAAAAAACATGAACAATTTTTTCCTCATGGTATTGGGTTGTGAAAATTGTAACAAATAATTGAATTGCTTATTAGGCACAATTTATCCTTTTGCCTCAGTGTTTTCAAAGTGGTATGAAGCAGAAGCAGATGTGTCAAAATGAGGTACTATGGATTAAGAAGTTTACCCATAGAATGCTGGGTAATTTTCTGAAAAAAGATTTGTTTGTTGTCTTCTTTCAAAATTATCTGCTTAATTTTGATGAGGAAAGATACTCAGAGTAGCAAGCAGCTTAGATCACAGGCCAGACGCCAATTGACTTGGCGGCTGGCCTGGATCTAACCTGTTTGCATTAGCATAAGTTGGTTCCAGCACTCTTAACGTTTAATTAGGGGTAGCCTGCTGTCAGGTAATAATAACTCATCAAAAATTGACCAATCAGGAAGTAATTAACCTGTTTTGCTATCCAGAATACCCATTACAAACTTATATTGGACAACATTTGTAATCATAAGGACAAAACAGGAATGATTTTATCAGGAGCAAATTCTTCTTCTCCAACAATGACTTTCATGTTCATCACTTCATCTGAATGTCTGTCGTGGATATTTATGTATAATTGATTTTATTTTTGTATTGATAATTGGTATCAAGGTATTTGCTGTGAATTGCTTTAGGGGTCAAGAGTGTTAAAAGGCAACAATTGGGTGAAAATTACCAACGGACATCAGCTTACATTAAGTGATGCTGTAGAAACGAGAAACACTAAGTACCCCATAAATCAAAGTGCCATAAACCCTTTCCCAAACAATAACGGCATTTGACGACTTTGTTGCAGACGACTCTAGAACACCTTTTGGGAAAAAGAGAAATTGCTCGTAACGAGCAATTTTTCCTTTTCCCACAAGTTTTTCTGCTCTTTCCTAAGAATATTGTTCAATTTCATCACATTTTGAAATGGCGTCTGCAAACTCTTTCAATTTTGGACAGTTGAAAATTTGTTGTTTGGGAAAGGGTTAAGCACCTAGGGTAAGACTATAGAAAGTCCCTTACCAGGATAAAGAATTTATTATAGTCTTGTATCAAGCCCCTGATATATTGTGATTAATCTTGCTCTCTGTATTGGGATGAATCTTTTATATACCTATCATTACAATGTGACTTAAAATAGGTAGAAAGTGTTGGTTAAGGACTATCTCACAGATTTTGTTCTGTGATTTACTTATGTTAAAAAGTGATAAAGGGATTCATAAATCATTTTATGAATCCCTATCATTTAATAAATGTGCATTCTCAATTTCTCTATCTTAAAAGCATACCAGCGCTAAAATACTGCAATTCTAGGTAAAATGAGTTACGAATTAAGAAACAACATGTTAAAACATTGCAAAATACCACATTAACATGACAATATAATGCCTGTATTATTTATTATCGATGGTTCAAAGTGCTACTTTAAAAATTGTGTACCACACAATTTGACATCATTCTTTACATCGTATTAATGTTTACCCCGGCAATTCTCCGCTGGGCTTGTTTTATCGCTTATTCTTAACAAACCTTACCGATAAAAGACAAATTTTATTTCAACCTGTGACATAGACACTTTAAACCAGGACTAAAAGAATACACACAGCTTTCCTTTTCAATTATTCCTGTTCAATTGATATCATTTGATAATGAGGTAGAAATGGATACCGTTGACTATGCTTTTGGTCATATTGAATAGCTCTAATCAACTTTGAAGAACTGCAAAAACTTTCTTTGGAAAGACAGGAATCTCTTGTAATGATATCATTTTAAAGACTTGATTCGAAACCATAGTTCAACGGGCGTTCCAATAACAGCTAGTATCTATAGATTTGGATTTTCATGAGAGGTAGTCTTTGGTCTGAGTTACCTTTTTACCAAACAATAACGACATTTAACCACTCTGTTTCAGATGAATCTGGAAAACATTGAGGGAAAAGGAGAAATTGCTCGTAACGAGCAATTCCTCCTTTTCCCACAATGTGGTATGACATATCCAAAGATTATTTTTCAATTCTATCACATGTTGAAATGTCGTCTGCAAACTCTTTCAATTTGGAACAGTCGAAAATCAGGCGTTTGGTAAAGGGTTAGGGAACACCCAGGGTTCTATCTGTATTGACCATGACAGATAAGTTTGGGTCCTTCTTCATCAGTTATCAGCTAAATGGCCTGCATGGTTCAAATCTTGGCCATGTCACTTGAATTTTCATAAGAGGCAGTTTCCCGACTGACTGACAGAGTGCTTTTGGTTCTGCCTGATTTGACCAGCCTTTATGGGCAGTTGAGAAATTGGCCTTCCCCCATCATCATGAGTTGGGTAATGCAACATAACTGAAATAATGTTCTACCCAGTTTGAAGGAGAAATTCTTGATTATATTCATTGCTCAGACATCATTATGCCTTTTTAATGAATGTAAATCTAATTATGAAGTTTCATTTAGGTATATTGAATAATTCTAATATGATGGTAACACACATGTCTGCATCAGAAGTGTCAAGACAGAAACTTTTCGTCTGCTGGCTCAGTGGTTACGGTGGTGGACTCAGAACTAGGGGGTCCAAGAACAAGCAATGGGGGTATACTTACTTTTTTGTGGTTTGAGTAAAAGTAAGCATGGTAACCTACCTATTTCTTAACATTTTCTGATTGCTTGTTTCCAAAACTTGATTTATGTGTAGTTTGGTGATATTCTTATTGGTAATAATGATTTTATGACAATTTTTCTAAACAAACTTTCTGAAAACTCCAAAAATCGAACGCTTCAAAAGGCACTAAAAACATGCCAATCATGAAGAATTTTTAGTAAAATGTTTAAAATCAGGTATATTTTCTGTTTGTGTGATATATTTTATTAGATAGAACATAAAAGATTAGCTGAATGTTTAAAAATAAATAAATTATAAATAAAAAACCAAGTTTTCTTATTTTCCCCTAAAATATGCCTAAAAGTGCTAACGGTCACTTCTTCTAGAGCGGATTTGTAAAAAAAGTAATATGGTGACCCCATCTCTTCTTTACACCATTGAATTCATAAATGTTCAAATAAGATATAGGCAAAATTCCATGAACATCTTATTGCAACAACAATTGTGTGAATATCCCTTTAAAGCCGTAGCCTAGTACTTGTAGATCCAGGAAAGCCTTAGGAGTCACAGGCTAAGACCTTTACCCTGTACCAAAAAGGTAAACTGTTTACAGTTTATTAATGAAAAATACTGAAGAGGGTGTCAAAATAGTGCATTTTTCAGGTGGGTACATACATAGTACAATAGGAAATAATCTTTGTGGTTGTGCAGTGGGTAAGTTTTATGCCTTGACTGTGTCGAAACCACAAAAAGAGACAATTGACCTCCTACATTCGCAGGGAATTCTGTAATGAAGTTGAAAATGTGTCAAAATTGAGCCTCGGACACATGACAAACAGCACTGTATGATAAATCATGGTAAAAAGAAACATCCAAAAGTACAGTCCCACACTAAACACGATTTCATAAAGGCTTTAAAATTCTCAAAATATCCTTGGAATTACAAACTAAATGAGTTTTTAATAATACAGATCTCTCTACATGAACTGTTAATGCAACTTGCTCTGAATAAATTGGTTGTTCATTATTTTTTAAACTATGGAAAAGAATCTCCAATTATTTGTAAAAATTCATGGTTCTTAAAGGTTCTTGCTCACAGAAGAAAAAATTTGAAAGCCATAATGAAATGTTGTTGAAACAATACAGTTTTTGTATTGTTGTTTGATATACAATTAAAAGCAGCTTTTGAAAACATAATTGATTCATAAAGTGTCAATTTATCACAGTATGTACTGTTTATATGCAGTAAATCTCAAAAGCGATGTCATGCCTTTGATTTAAATTCACTGTGTACACACCTTGAATAACTAAAAAAAATCTAATTTTGCTTCCAATGACAATTCTTCAGTGCATAATATATAACAATACAGCATTTGTGCAGTTTTAAAAGAATTAATCTTTAACCTCAAAATTTCCTCACACCTGCGAACAAGCACCTTGAAAGACCGAAAGAACTTTAAAGGTTGTTTACTTGTGATGCCATGTTAATCTTATTTGGGAAGGATCTAATAATGGGTTATCTGTGTTTTTCTTTCTAAAAGATATAATTATATCCTCCTACATTTCTATAAGCCAATTTTGTTTGCTGTTTGAATTTAATCCAAAACTTTTTAGATTTTTCCATTCCTTTGCCTCAGTTAGGTTCTTGGAATTAGAAAATGATTCTTATCTATTCTCTCCAACCTTGATAATTGTTGTATTAAATTGTCTGTTGTATCTCTTACTATGTTGTTCAATGTTGAAACTATCATGCTCTCTCACAAGTCATTGTTAAAGGGCGGAATGGGTAACAGGGTATAACAGCATTGTTTTTAAGTTCAATTGTGCCAGATATGGACATGTTAGCATCACATTTCTATGCGTTGAAGGAATTACTACTTTTTCCTAAGAAATGAAGTGGTTTGATAAAGATATATAGATAAAGACATATTCGTATAATTTTCATCAGTGTCTGCTACAAAGTTATAAACATTGGATTGCTAATCAAATTTGATTGAATTTAATCTGTGTAAAATCAGTCCTTGTAAAATTTTTATTTTGAAAAAGTCAGTTTCAATTGTTGTTTGGATGTTATTAATGATTAATCAATATTTTTTCCCTAAGTCAAACAATTGAAATTAAATATTTATAGCCAATTGTATTAGGACATTTGATGAACCTTCTCTAATTTTCGGCATCAATTTGTCTTTATGTTGTTTTTTTCCTATGAGTTTCCACCATACATTGATGAAGAACCTAAATCAATACACAAATACGTTGCTTCACATTTTTATAGTTGAATAATGTTATATCCTATTACAATTTACATATTAGAGAATTGTTATCAATCAAAAGCTTTTAATGAAGAAAATTATTATTGGCTACAAAAAGACAATGTTCATTCGGCACATCTTATCATTTATAGGGGGGTTGATCTGCGTGTTTTTTGGCAGGACAGTTCAGAGTCCAATCATAGTTCTAGTGAATCTTACGATAGCAATAGTATTCCTGAAATAAAGTTGTAAAACCAGGTGTTTTCATAAATATTTTGAAAAAGAAATTAAAGCCATGGTTCCAGCTAGAGTGACGCTATCATCTTGACAAAATAAGAATTTGATCATCATTTGAGATTTCCTCATTAATGTGATTTAAGTTGTTTGTTCTATAGAATTATGAATTAAATTGAATCAATTAAATGATCCCCTTATGGGTTTTTAAACTTTATTGCTCAATTTATTCAGATTTATGACCACCGCATTCTTTATTGAAAAAATGTTCCCAATGCATCACTAATCTCAGCAAGTTGCTGGCAGGAATAATGTCTCCTTGTTTCGATTTTGTTGTTTTGCTCGTCTTGACCTAGAATCAGTTTGTACCCAATGAAACCTTGACATAAAGATGCATTTCTAAATAGGCCTATGACAGAAGAAGCAATTTTTCACAGGATTTCGGATGTCTCTTTCTGCTAAGATGTAAAAACACACCGTAACAATAACAAACTTTTGTGGTAATGATTTTAATGTTTATGGTAAATTAATCTGGTCTGATTGTTATTTCAACTTCTTAAAAATACTAAGACCTGGTTAAAGATAAACCAGTTATTTCCAGGAAGTTTTGATGTTTAAAATCAATTTCATTAAAACTGCACCACTGCTGTACTGTTATATAAAACACATTGAAGAATAGTCATTGGAGGCATAATTCAATAGTTTGTTTCTAATTATTTTAAGTGTGTATAAAATAAATTTAGTAATCATCTACTGCATGTTAAAATGTACAAACTTAGATAAACGGATGTTCCTGAATAACTATGCTTTCAATTGCTTCTTTTTTTAAATCTATGTCAAACAATAATACAAAAACTTTATTGTTTCAACAAAATTTAAATTTGAGAATATATTTTTCTCTTCTGATAACAAGCACCTTTAAAACTCATATTAAGTAATTAAGAGATATAAAACTGACACTAAAATAGAGTTCATGTGTCAAGCAATTTTATACTTTTCTATAACCGTTTCCATTATCATACAGAAAATGGTTATTGTTTGGTATGTATCAATTGTTGTTGTTCTTAATTTGGACTAGTTGCAAAGTCCAATGGATTTGAAATTAGTATCACGGTAACAACTTTGAGTGGGCTAAAAATCCTGAATTTCATCCTGATTTCTTATCGCTACATTACATTTAGAGGAAACCTTGGAATTGCCAATCAGGTTCAGTTTAAATTGTCAAATTTTATTTGGCTTGTGGCAAATAGGAGTTTTTTTGTTACCAATTATGCTGTATTAAACCTAAAAGGACATTATATTTATTCTACAACAGACTGTGGTAAACATGGCATGTCATACTATTATAATGAAGTTTCATCAAGACGTCTTATTACTTATATCAAGTTGCTATTCTGTAATAGATAGTTCACTGAATGTTTTCTATTCCTTGGGAAGGAACCAAGAACTTGTTCATGAACATTCATATATGACAAATGATTGTTTATGAAAATGGAGCTTGTTCATGAAAGTCAAGGATAGAATCATGAACATCATTAACAGGCTCATGAATGCATTCATTAGCCTGTTCTTGAAATTTGTGAACAAGTCCAAGAACAGCTATATGACCTTTAACGGCCATTTGTTGTTCATGTCTGCTCATGAAGTTTATGAACACAGTTCTTGAAACTTTCAGGGCATCACTACCAAAGATTTAGAAATGCTTTTCATCCATAAATATGTGTTCTGATTAAATTACAGCAGATGGCATCAAAATCCTAGTTGAAAAAAGCATCTTAAAGATTTTGCACAAGAAGTTTATAAAACATTAAAAGCATTACTGTCAATAAAGAATGTAACTGTTGATGATAATATTCTCCTTTGTCACAATAATTTTAACAGTTAATGTCAAAGGCATAGATGTGCTTGCAATAGAAAAAGGTTAACCCTTTACCAAAATCCACATTTTCAACAGTCCCAAATTAAAAGAGTTTGCAGATGACATTTCAAAATATGATGAAATCGGAAAATTTAGGGCATAAAACATTGTGGGGAAAGGAAAAATTGCTTGTCACAAGCAATTTAACCTTTTCTCACAATGTTTTCCAGATTCGTCTGCGACAAAGTGGTTAAATGTTGTTGTCGTTTGATAATTGGTTAAGGCAGATGAGCTGAGATCTTTCTGGCAAAATTTAATGAATTATGCCAATCCTCATTACAGACTTCATTTAAACAACCTTGCTGAGAAGGTCACCAAGAAATTATTGCAAAATAGAAGGGGGGGGGGGGGGATACAAGCAAATCCTTTAAATGTAAGGAAATGAACCATCTTCTTAACAGATAAGATCAACCTGGGATCTTTTCTGAGAAATTTGCTGTAAACACTTAAATGCATTTTCATAGTGACAAGACAAATTCTTTAACACTTGACCAAATGCCAAATTTTAGACTGTCCGAAATTGAAAGAGTTTGCAGACAACATTTCAAAATGTGATGAAATTGGAAAATAATCTTCTGATAGAAAACATTGTGGGAAAAGGAAAATTGCTTGTCACCAGCAATTCCTCCTTTTCCCACAATGTTTTCCAGACAACATTGCAACCACTATGCTAAGAGGATAGTTTTCTCATAGTTGGTTGGGGAACCCTCCCTTTGTCACAATGTTTTCCATTTCTTGCTGCTGCAAAGGTAATTAGATTTTTTTATAATGTATCCATCTCCCAAAAATTGTTTAAAAAGTATTTGAACACAAGAAGAATTCATTTATAATTCACTTTTGTTACAATGTTTAAAACCATTTTAGGAAGTACAAATGGTTACAATATTTTTTAGCAAATCAAGCTCTAGTATTAAAAAGCTGCTTTAGGTAAATGCATTTTTTTGTTGAATGGTACATTTAGCTGGCACAGATTTCCATGGCCTTGTAGTTAGAGTACACCATTGGTACAAATAGAGGTAGAGTTATATAAATATATGAATTTCTATGAGAGGTAGTTCCCAGATTGACTAAGATTATGCAGATGGTTCTTCCTGCCATGACCAAAGGGGACTGTAGTTATCCTGGTTTATCTTTCATTACAAATATGGTGTAAATGAGGCGAATGAGGGCATGTCAATTGATTGGCACAAAATATAAAATCGTGTCAACTTTGTAAAAGAGCCCCTTTTGTGATTGCAATAGGTAAGGTAATGTCATGGGAGGGTGTTTATTTGAAAGAAAAAGCACTATTCTTTCAATATCTAAAAGAATTATATGAATATTCCATTGATTTTTGGAGTAGCAGACAACTTTATACAGGTGGTAGTTTGATTTTCCATTTAAGTCAGAACCCTTGTATAGTATATTACATAGTCCGACTCCAGGATAACAACAGCCCCCCTCATGGCCATGACTGGCTCTCAGGCAGGCAGTCTTCCTCCATCCATCATGAGGCTGGCATTGTGATAAAGATGAAAAGTTTTTGGCACAATTTAAAACACAACAAACAGATTTCTGGTAACTGAGACAGGGTTTATAACATTGAAAGCTTCGTCATCAATCAATCTGTGGCAGACATTCTTTAAAAGGCTTAAAGAGCTTGGATCCCCTCTCATGTCTGACCTTTAAAGATGAAAGTGTTAACTCTTGATGATAGACACTAACTTTTGGTGTCTCTTAACCTTTTACTTTATTTGGAACTTAATGGCTAGTTAATCCTTTACCAAAAGCCAAATGTAAGACTGTCTCAAATTCAAGAGTTTGCCGATGACATTTCAAAATGTGATGAAATTGAAAAAAATTTCTTCTGATAGTGCAGACATCATTGTGGAAAAAGGAGAAATTACACATTAAGAACAATTTCTCCTTTCCCCATAATGTTTCCCAAAGTTGTCTGCATCTAACTGGTCAATGGTTGAAATTGAAAGCAGTAGCTAATGAAAAAAACGCAATGAAAATCAACAACCTTAAATTTGTGAGAAGCTATTTTTGACAAGAACTGCCCCTACAAGCAATTTCTCTTTTTCCCACAATGTTTTCTTCCCTATCAGAAGATTCTTTTACAATTTCATCACAATTGAAAATGTTGTCTGCAAACTCTTTGAATTTTGGACAGTCGCAAAATTTGTTGTTTGGTAAAGGGATATGATTAAAGTGTTCTGAACAGTGTAAATATCAATATAAACATGAATAACACATTTGTCATTGGTATATTAGTGCATCCCTAAATATGAATAAGGGAAATGATGAACATTATGTGTTTTTTGGCCAATGGTGTCTTTCCAATGTCTCATTGATGCTTTTTTGGCTAGTTGTTATTGATGCCAAACTGATCTAATCAATGCTGCCTGTACCATTAAAGCCATATTGGTGTCACCTATAACCATTTGACACATGGTTATAGATGATTGTTTTAATTGATCTGGCAGTTAAGCTATTGATGCCAATAGTTTTATATTATCACCTTTCATTCAAAATTTGGATGCCATTTGTTTTTCCAGTTAGTATTTTTTCTTTTCTTGGTGATTCATGTATTTTTAATTCAAACATACATGTTTTTATCAACTTGACACTTGATGTCATCTGTTGACTTGGAAAACGATGGTGAACCTTTCAATTAGGCAAGATAATATTTTATGCCAATTCCTGTTATTGTAACAATCATGAATGCATAACTCAAACTCGGGAAAATTAATGCGGTCATATTGGTTAACTACTATTTACAGCAGTCATCGAACATAAATGATGGAAACAACAAAGATTTCTTTGGGGGTTTAATGCTGTGTCAACAGTTTTCCAATATATTGCAACTGTCCTCGGATTCACCAGTACTAGGCTAATGAATGCTCTGAAAGATCTTTCCAAAGGACACACTGGGAAACTAGAAGTGCTCTCCTCTTTCCCATTTCTTCCCAAAAAAGGGAAATGGTCCTTAGAAAAAAGATGCATGATTGAATTAACATCATTTAAATGTTCAAGTCTAAATGAAATAGGCTCATTTTTACTCAATTACTAATTATCACTCAATTGCTTTGTTTTCAAATATAGCCCTAGCTAGTCATCTTTGTTGGGAAAAGATCTAATTAATGCAGACAATTTTGCTTTTTGGAGCTGATATTATTTGAATCCAGTGCATTTACTAATAGTGCTTTCTATGATGAAGGTTTGTAGGTTTTAAGATCGAGCATGGTTATAACCAAAAGGAAACAAATAAAAGAAGAAATGCGTCACCTCAATAGGGCCCTTGGAAATTGAGAAAGCATTTTGATGGTTAATCAGATCCTAGTTTTCCAAAGCGTAGTGTTGTTATTCTTTTTTTCCATCTTGCATGAAGGGTCCTGCATGGCTCAGTGGTTAAGGTGGCAGACTCAGAATGTTTTAGATCCCGAGTTTGAAACCTCTGGATTCATGGGAGTGTCCTTTGGCAAGTCACTTCAGAGCCATAGCCTAGTACGGGTGGATCCTGGAACCTGTTACATAACTGACAGGATGTTGACATGGCATTAAACACCATACAAAAAAAATCATCTTGCATGAACACTAAAACTACCACTGCAATAATTAGCAATTGTTTCAAAACAGTTTTAAGTCTGGAACAAGCAAAACAAAACCTGATGTTTCATTTAACACGTTTAGCTTATTAGAAGAATAATTTCTCTAGAAATGAATTAATATTTACAAAAGCATTTCTTCAAGGTCATCCAGTTTTGTACGGGATAGTGTAAGAACTGTTTACAAGAAATTTCTCAAATATTCCTCAAGTCGAGGGTTCAGTGCAATACTATAGTAAGTGCTTCATATTTATGAAGCACTTACTATAGTCTTGCACTGAACCCTCAGAATTCCATCTGGTGTCGACCTTCTAAAAGGTATCTGCGTGCATTGCCAATTAATTAGGATTTACTTGGATTACCATTAAACTTTCCTGTCA
This sequence comes from Cerastoderma edule, assembly GCA_947846245.1. Classification (NCBI taxonomy): domain Eukaryota; kingdom Metazoa; phylum Mollusca; class Bivalvia; order Cardiida; family Cardiidae; genus Cerastoderma; species Cerastoderma edule. Next base: position 492,642 of record OX401407.1, read on the forward strand.
AAGTTAATTTCCTTAACCTTGTACCTTCATTACCAATCAGAGCATAATGTTCAAACCCGTTAAACTGACGGGAATAATTTATCCTTTGGTCACAATGTTTTCTTAAGTAATCTTTAGCAGCTACATCAAATTGAGGTGTAAATGATGAAAGGGGTCTATTATTTGCCAACAAAAAATTACATGTATTGACAATTCCAAACAGTCTGTTAGCATACAATAATTGAAACTCAGGGATAAATTTTGAAAAGCTTTCTATTGCAAAATAAAATCAAAGTGCTGAAGGCACTGAAGTTGGATGACGTGATTCAAATGGATGATAATCCTGTAAGGGTTAAAAGCTATGTCAACAATATTTCATTTGCTTTACTGCTTGCTTTCATCAGCAATAGACTAAAAACTTTCAAATGTCTCAAGGACATCCCAAGAAAAAAACGCTAGTGAGGTTCAGACTTTGGACATCAAGTTTATGAATTTTACATTGGGCCACATAGGACCCTACAAAATATACTACAATTGCCAAATGCATCCATATTGGTTGCTGAAATATCTATTAAAAGAAAATCGTATGAGTATGAATTGGAAAACAAATAGGAAACAAATACAACAAAGATAGTTTTATTAGTATTTAACTGTTTATATTTCTAATAGCTTTCTCTTTTTATTTGTCAGAGACAAACATGTGTGAAGGTGTTTTGTTAAGTGACTGGAAAATAACAAATGTATGTTTTTATTATGCATACATTTATGTGTGTTAGTGACTGCAGAAATCGGTCTTATGGTACAAAATTTAGTTTTTAACTTTTCACATATTATATTTGGTAACATGTCAAAATTGATATCTGAAAATTTCAAGTCAAAATTCATAAAATTAAAAAAAGAATCAGTTATATTGGGAAACTCAAGGCATTCTCTCTATTTAATTGTGACATCTGGTTGTTTCATTGACTCTGGTTGACGTTACATTGTTTTGACTTCATCCTTTTGGGTATCGACAAGTTTTTTTGTCTGAACTACCTTGTATGAAAATTAAATAACTTCTTTTACCTTGATTTTTTCTTATCCAAATTTTCCAGTCATATTTTCAAAAGATAGTCTTTTTCTCAACATTAGGAGACACCAATATACTATGTATTCATTGTGAATTGTTTGTTTACCTTCTGCAGTATTTGCAGAGTTATTTCTGACATATAACTAACATTTACAAGATTTAAAAAACACCCTTTGCTTTCTCCTAGCGTTACATATTTTAAAAGGATAAGAAGACAATAGACTGAATCTGAAAAAAAATCCTACTTCACAAAATAAGTTATTATGTTAAGTATATTTATATATGATAACAAATCAGATTCAAAACCTAAATTGACAACCCAAAACAACACCTCTCAAACAACCCTAGCTTAAATGTTTTTACTTCTTGTACTTTCTTTTAAATAAATATTCTTTGTGAGCTATACATTCAGTTTCTATGAACAACAAACAAAGAGATTGTTGCCAACTCATAATACATGTACCCTATGATACCAAAACGCAATTCTCTTGTTCCATGCTGTCCTTAACATGACACAAAACTATCAAAGGGAAAACCGATAAAGAAAACAGATGGCTTTGATATAAACTATTTATGTTTACAAGACCATCACTTTAAGATGGCAGTCCTTAAGGTTCTCCAATCCTACTCCTGTGTATTTTCTTCATCATCCCTGAATTTCACTCAACTGCAAAGGTCTTCCTACTGTTGATGGTTTTTTGGACACCTATAAAGAGTATAAATGAAAATAATATTTAGATATGAATACCTTTAAGTTTTTTTCTTAAGTGTTAAATACCATGTCAACAATTTTCATTTATATTATGTGTAAAAATACAATACTGGGAATAAAAGTGTTACATGAAATGAAATTTTTCAAACAAAAAATAAAAGACTTTTATCCATTTAATGTATTCAACAAAATAGTATTCTGCCAAGGAATGAAAGCGAAAAGATAATCAAAATATCGGTTTGGTGTCAGATTAACACCAAATCTGAGAGCTAAAATAAATTCTGTAAGTTACATGGTGTCCATTTTGTACTAATAAAATCTAAACACTTCTGAAATCATTAACTTATAAAAAATGATTCTTTCAACATCAATGTTCTTATTAAAGTTGAGAAAAATAAAAATAAAAATATTTTTCTAAAAAGATTGATTAAGTAGAGAAATGTGGACACCGTAACTTACAGAATTTCCACTACAATAAGTTTCTATTTTACAATAAATACCAACTGTGGACACTAGTAAAAGTGTTTAACAGTCCCTTTCTTTACTATGAACATGTTAATTGTAAAGGATTGTTTGAATTGCAACTAATAGTAATAGTAGAAGCTGCAACATCATGAAAAAGCGTAAGTTACGAAGACACAAATTTCAAAACCTTAAAGACGTTTTGCAGTTTACTAGATCTTTAATAAAAATAATCATAACATAACACACATGTTTCAGATGGGAAAAATGGTGAAATAAATATTTTAATTCACACATAGACAAGTAAGCTAAAATTTATTAAAAAAATGTGAAATAATCACTGAAAAATGATAGTTCAACACACTGTCCAATTATGTCAGCGAAAATGTCAAACAAGGGTTTTTCCTCCAATGATGAAAATGTCCGTTATCATCTCGTTCAGATCCAAGACTTGCTGCTTTCACTGAAATCCTCTGGCATTTGGAACACCTACAAAATATAATATCATATGAATAACTATTTGAAAAAACAAAACAAACCAAAACAGCAACACGCCATTAACTAATCTATTCTATGGGATATTGTGGTTGTTACAAATTGGCAGCAATAGCAGACACCATTAACACTGTTTCTAAATAACATTTTTTGTGTGATATTTAAAAGAAACAATGGTGAAGAAAGGAAAAAAAGTTTAAAATTGTCACCATTGCTAACGTTTTTTCTAAAAGTGAAACAAAGGTATTTGACCAGATTCTCATTACGTTCGTTACAAAAGACACCAATGTGTCTGCGTAACGAACAAAATTCAATGAAATACCGCTTCATAATTGTTGCGAGTAATAAACAAATCTAAAACCATAGCTTGACAATAAATAAATAATTACCAAGGACTACTTACAATAAAAACATTTTTCTGCCTTGTAAGTTATCCATCAATTCCTCTCATGACAGCTTGTACGTTTCAATGGACACCATTTTGAGGAAGCGTCTGCATTCCGTAAGTTACATTGTTGTTACGGACGCGAAGAACAATATTTGGGTAAAAATAGATCCCACATTTCAACTATGTAATGAAAATATGTGTTTGTGTGTAAAGTTCATCACTCTAATCGCTGATTGGTCGGATATTTTTAGAAATTAGGGTATAGGATTGTCTAGTCTAGGGAAAAAGTCGTAAGTTACATGTGGACACCAAACACAGTGTCTATGAAAAATTAGCAGTATGTTCTATTCTGCTCCGAATTTTGTGCAACAACTTGCCATAGTGTCATTTGAAAAGTGTGTTAAACTTAAATATATGCAAAATTGAATATTTCTGCCTTCATATGTCAGTCTATTTTTAGCCAAATGTCAACCTTTGCTGTGGACACCATATGTAACTTACGCTATCGCATTATTGAAGATAGCACTCTGACTTTCTATTTCGGAAATTCTGTCTGATCTTCATTTTGATAACTTAGAAAACCAATATCACCTTGATGAACCAATTACTGTTATTTTTATTTTCACATTTAAAGAATAATAAGCAAGTCCGTGAGGGCTGAATTTCCATGTAACGTTTTTTGGGTGAAATTAAAGGACTTTTTCGGGGGATAATATCTAATTTAAAAAAAAATAAGACACATATTCCAAAAAACTAAAAAGGTTATATCTCCTCATTCTTAATTGCATACACACAGTTTCTCATGAAATGGATTTTCATACAAAAAAATGTGTTTTTTAGTGAAAAATATCAGCCACCCCTTATTGTCCCAGTATTGTATTTTTACACTTATGGATATCCGAAGCCAGTACTAGGTATGGGGTCTGAAGTGTCTTGCCAAAGAACACTCCTAAGAAACCAGAGGGGCTTTAGCTTAAATCCCTTGGTACAAAGTCAACCACCATTACCATTAGACAACAAAGGTTACTACAATGCTTTATCACAACTTTATACCATGAATACATAGAGAGTACAGAGTTTTATTTACATGTACTGTGGAAGTGTTTTTCAAATTTAGATGGTGAAGTGCAACAAACATGACATCAAATACCATCACAGTGATAATTTTTGGTACTAACAATCTCATAAAAAAATTTCCCATAAACGCATTACTTTCATTCATTTCAATCTTGTTTCTATATAAAAACCCATTGTTTTTAAGTTTTGGTAAAAAAAGCCCATTGATTTAATTTAGAAAACAAGAGGGCCATAATGGCCCTAGAATTGCTCACCTGAGATTACCACCTATTTGAAGAATAGTTAGAAACATTGCTTTTATATTTTACACAGAGTTTCTGTGCTTCTATGCATTGACCTTTTTCCTCCTCATTTTACAAGTTGGACACTGTATGCTTGATGTTGGACATTAAAATGGTACATAATTCTTACAATGCGGAAACTGAATATTTTACTTTTACAGATTGTATGTATGAAGATCAGCCTGCACTTTTGTCCAGTGCGATCTATTGTTGCCTTTTTATGGTTGTCATTTTGGCATATTTGGACATCCAAATTGATACTGATGTACTTTGTTAGAAATTCTATCGTACATGTATTTGCATATAGTGGAACTTTTTAAGATATTTAATTCTTTCTAATAATCTTTAAAGAAGGGCCCCCAAAGAACATTCCTGTGAAATTATTTTGAAATCTGACTAATGGTTTTTGACAAGAAGATTTTTTCATGGTTTTTACCAAATATAGGCATGACAAACATTCTGGTCACATGACTGATTTCTTTTTGACAAATCTTGATTCTCTCCAACTAGGGATGCTTCATGTGATATCTCGTTGAAATTGGCCCAGAGGTTTTGGAAAAAGAGATGGTTATAAAGATATGAATTTTACCATACATGTATATAGTGAAAACAAAAACATGTTCAAAGTTCAACGCACCCTGGCAGCCATGTTTTTCGAGATATCTAATAAATTCTTACAATCTTTATAAAAGGGCCCCCAAAGAACATTGATGTGCAATTATTTTGAAATATGACCAGTAGTTTGTGACAAGAAGATTTTTTTTAAGGTTTTTACCAAATATGGACATGGCAGCCATTTTGGCCACATGACAATTTTTTTTTTGACAAATCTTTCTCCCCTCCAACTAAGGATGCTTCACATGATATGTCATTGAAAATGGCCTAGAGGTTTGGAAAAAAAAAGATGTTTGTAAAGTTATAAATTTTAGCACACATGTATGTAGTGAACACAAAAACACGTTCAAAGTTCAACACAGTCTGACAGCCATGTTTTTCAAGATATCAAAATTCTTTGAACAACTTTTGATAAGAGGCCCTGAAAAGAATATTCCTGTGAAATTATTTTGAATTCTGACCAGTGGTTTCAGACAAGAAGATTTTTTAAAAATTGCAGAAATTCCCCCTTTTTCATGCAATGGCAACAAAGTTCTGCATGGAATCAATTTCTTTGAACAACTTTTGAAGAGCATCACCCAACGGACATTCCTATTAAGTTTGGTTAATTTTGGCTCAATGGTTTAGGAGGAGAAGATGTTTAAAGAAATTGTTGACGGCGCACGACGCCAACGGACATTGTGCGATCACAAAAGTTCACCTTGAGCACTTTGTGCTCAAGTGAGCTAAAAACCACTGCCATTAACAATTATCAATTCTAACTAAATACATATACATGTATAAAAAAACATAAATTTTCGAAAGAAATAATTAAATGTTTTTTTAGTTTCACTCACATTCTCACTAAGGGGCGAAAAAAGATGAGAAAAATCTGGAGTTATTTTTTCAAGTTTTAGTTTTGAGCTTGTTTTTTTTTCATGTAACATTTCTTCAAGAGCTGTACAAATGATGACTTGTAAATAATGAATACTTGAATTCTTTTTCTTGCTATGGATAGTCTTGGATGATATTTTTTCAACAAGTTATTTTTCTAAATTAGGTAATACCTAACGACCTCAGCAAAATATGTCCAGCATGGTATTTATGGTCACTTGTATCAGTTGAAAACTAGCTTATGGTTATCTTTATAATAGAGTTTATGATCGACAGTGCTTGTCACACTAGAAACGATGATCATTTCTTTGAATTAGGTAATAACAGCTTGAATCAAAACATCCAACATTTACTCAATCATGATAATAAACAACATACCTAGGTGGCTGTTTAGTGTAAGATTTGTAAATCATTGGCAGTTTGAAAACATGAATTAGTCATGATGGTTAATTTAAAATTTTACATTGTTTAAAAGAAATTCAGATTTGCATATTCAGGGGATACCTGTCTGCACATAACGCATTATTTTGATGCCAGAAAATGGTTTATTTTTGTCCATACATGCCTAAATCAGCACACATTTTACTAGGACAGGCATTTTTCCATGCAACTTAAGTTTCAAATGTCACCATAGCAAATTTTTACATATATGTGAATGTGTCTCTCCCTTATATTCCATGAATGCATTATGACAGCATTTGTCACCCCTTTTTGAGCACAATATTGCCCCTTTGAGTTTTGCTTTTTCTCATGATTTGAAGCTGAAGTAACTTACATTGTTTGTATAACTGACAGGACAAATATTTGCAGGTCATGCAATCAAAGTATTAAATGGATTTCAATATACCTCTGCATCTGTCCCTCCAACCCAACTGTTAATAGTAGTGGATAAGTATTGCATCATACTGCATTCACTGTTTGCTCACTGTAAGTCATGATTTCTGTTAGTTTCACTATACACTCTGAATGACACCTTCATATATCAGAAGACAATGCTTCTTATCTGTAATGTAAAAAGAATTTTCTGCTGTAAGGACTAAAACTTTGTCATTTCGGAAAAATGCACTAGGTTTCAAACATAGCATCCTATAAAATAGACAAACTTTTATCAGTGTAATCAGGTATAAGCAATTTAAAAGACAAAAAAGGCATAGCTCCTCTTATTTTGCGATAGTCTTTTAAATGTTTTAACCTCCCCAAACCCAGCTGCAATGGTGGGGATTGAACTCAAGTAACAGAGTTTCCACTGCAACTACTTACTGAGCTGTTAAAGATACTCTCTCATAGATGTGTCTATTAGGAGTTACAAACGTCAAAAATTTGACACTAAACCAAAGACTATTTACCATTTATTTACTTATGAGATGCCAAAACCCTGTGCTTTTGTTAAATAATGTTAAGTGAGCCGTCACATTTGTCTGATCATTTATGGGATTAACAATTAACAGATTTCAGCAAGTAAAGAAATTTAAAATGATCTTCGATTTGGTGACAATAATTGTTAATATCAAATAATTACCGTATATTACTATCACGGCACTTTGAGTTAGTCCCTCAAAAATAACGGCACACACCAATGAATAATTCAAATTAAGATCATTGTTTACAAAATAAACCGTTTGAAGGAAAGATACTTGGTCACTGTCAAGTAACTTTGGCAAGGTGAGCAAGAAGGAATTCCTGCCTTTATTTATAAACCGGCATTCCCATGGAAGTATTGATTGGACAATGGCTCACTTCACATTATTTAATAAAATCACAGGGTTTCAAACTCTTAAAAGTAAAGAAATTGAAAATACATGTAGTCTTTAGTTTATAGAAAATAATTGTTAATATCAATCTTTTTGACATTTATTATTCCCAGACCACATATTTCTGAGTAAGTCCCATTAAGAGAAAGTTTAACATATGAGTTCATGACAACTGAAAACAAAGTGATTTAAAAATATCTTGAAAAACACGATTATGCAGGTATAAATCTATAAAACAATTCAAATTAAATATTATTTCAAATATTGAAATTGTGTGTGTCATATCACCCATGATCATCATTCACAACGACCAATATAAGAATTTAATATCACAACTAGGGGTATAAACAAGCAAATGATGACCATCAAATCTGATTTTCATCTGTATTCACTATACAAATGACCATCAAAGACAAAAGTAAGTCTTGTTTATGCATGCTACAGGAAACTTTAAAATATTCTCATAATCCTTTTGAAATTCAAATATGCATTTATGTAGCAGAATGTATTATGCCATTTAAGAAAATAGTTCTAAAAAGACAACTTACCCTAAAGATAGTTGATGACATTCAGGCCTTCCTCCTCTTTGTAAGGCTTTTAATTTGGGTATGAATTGATCAGCTTGTAATGGGACTCAGTTGTTTGCAATGTCTGGTTGGTACAAAGCTGTAAGAACATATGAAATGACTAAATAATAGGGCTCTAGCCAATAACATTCTATTGTGTATACTGGTGTACCATAATTCCGTGGTACTTAAAGGTTACATGAATAACAGAAAGGAGGAGGAGAACTTAACTGTCAACATTTATCTTTCCTAACATATTTCATTATTCATTTACGATCTGCTCGTAATTATTTTTAAATGGAGCACAGAAATGCTCTACGTAACGTAAATTAATAGGTCACTGGCAGCCATTTGCATTTTTGAGGTCCTACCCTAATTCCGTCGTATTCAGGTAAAACACAATTTGTTAGTAAAAGTCCAAAATAATTAAGGTGAAACATATGTAACGAACCAAGCAAATGAACCTCTCAAAGACACAAACACATCCGATCAGTGAAAAACACTGCCATACACTGATCAGTTGTGATGTTTATATATGGACCCGCATATTCTCTCAACGATGCATTAGATTCATAATTTGCATAAACGTTCAACAAGCATTACATAACTCCCACTTCAGAGAAGACTTGTCCCGAGTCTTGGCCCTTGGAAGACACGTGGGGAAGGCAACTCAGATAGAAGGAGAAGTCTTAATCCCACCTCTGCCACCAATGTAACGAACCGAGCAAATGAACCTCTTAAAAACACAAACACATCCGATCAGTGAAAAACACTGTCATACACCTAGCGGTTGTGCTGTCTATATATACACCAGCATGTTCTCTACAACAATGCATTAGGTTCCCTTATGTGCATAAACGCGTTCAACGAACGTTACACATACTAGGCAACGAACGTTACACATACTAGGGACGAATCCTAAAACAATTTGGTCGTATCTGACCAAAGAATGATTGAGAATTGCTGACAAACTGAAAGGAAGTGTTTTGGGTCTTAGATTTGGGAAATAAGTGTGAAAATTTCGGGGATTTTTGGAGCTCTATATAATAAGAGGCGCATTTGATTGGATTTTATTGGTTTTATACCAGTAAAACATTTATTCTTGCTTCTTTGGAGTTCTTACACTGGTCTGCGAAAGTAGGTCAGGTTGGTGCGTTTGTTTATGGAAGCAGTATGACATTATGCAAATACCACAGCACTGAATTAGGGATACCACGAGATTAGGGGAATTGACTATACATAAATTAAACTGTCAAAGGGTACCCACTGTCAAATCTTTTGTCAGATGATCAAGACAATGTTGTAGTTATGTTTTCTTTTTCGAGATTAAGCTTAAATCTGCATCGAAGATTAGTTGAAAAAGGCTAAATATATCTCTGTTTTCATTGTTAATGTCATCACTCAAATGAATGCTAGTTTTGAATTTGATTATTGTTATGTTTTGAAAACGTTACCCCACCCACTCCGTTAACATTGAGCGGTGTGTTTAAGTATCGTTTCACATGTTCATTTTGTGTTTCAATCAATATTGCACAAAACAATCAAGAAATAATCATAATCTACTTACTTTTGTTCACTTATAGCGGTCTGAATTCAATTTGGCGACATTAAATCGTTGGTGAGGTCCCCAACACAGCTCGTTCAGTTTCAGTTTCAACCGATGACATTTCTCGGGAATTTCCTTCATTTTCGGAAAAGGCAAACTTTGAATGTCATTAAATGACATCCAGTTGGTCGCGTGACAATGTCCCCTATCTACACCTTTTCACATTTCCCTGTTAGATATAGTCTAGATCGCTTCTCATGCAATTCATTTAGCACACACGCAAATTTAACGGCAGTCATTTTCTTCCAAGTTGTCTGATGTAAACAAGCGTCTCAAGCGTAGTCGACGCCTACACAAAATAAAGCGTTTTCATTGGTCAAAAATCCTGTCAATCAAAATCGGCGCAAGAGTTAATTCGTTCAAAACTGATAGAAGGACCGATGTCAAAAGCACTTCACTTTAGTAAGATAGTGTTTGAAACGTCTGGGACCGGGAAGTGAAATTTAAATTAAAATGATACATGATTTATTGTGGAATTAGGTCGCCAACTGGTTGCAATTCATGCATGAAACGTTTTCGTTTCTAAATAGTAACATCACGGGGTTTCCCCCCGTGTCTCGCGGTACGATGGAAACGAGGCCACGTGATCAGACGACTCATGTCACATGACCTCCTTATTTGGCTTGTTAATGGGCCTAAAAATAGCAATATTCGGTCAAGGGAAAAAATGAAAAAAATAGTGCATACCATTTGCTATTAAATACGATTGTGGTGTCTCTAAAACTTTATTATTGACCACCCATCATCTTTCAATTATAAAGTTTGAATAAAAAATACATAGCATACAGCATATTATGATCATCTTTTTAAAATATTGACGAGTATAGGACAAGTTCAGATGTCAGGTCATCCCACGGCGGTTCATTTTGTAATAAGGTCACCGAACGATTTCGGAATTGTAGCCTTGTTAGATGACTGACGTCATCCAACAAATACTCAGTTAGGAAGAAAAAAAACTTGTAACTTTGAGAAATTTATTCTTTTCCAACATTAACTTCAATGGCCAACTGAAGACCGCTCATACAATTATGGAGATGGTTGGTACAGGGTTTAGATAGGGCTGAATGGGTACTAAATTGACATGTTACCATTGGGAAATTAGAGATATCCATAGAAATGTGATACTTAAAACCCTCTAGGGACCTGGTTTGTAATATTACTGATGGAATACATACCTATATACTCTCAGAAATGTCCCATCTTAACAACATTCTGTGTCAAACAATTGGTACATTTGTACTTTGTTTTTCACCAAAACAATTCTTGAAATATAAACCCATTCCCTCATTTGGCAGTTTGTCTGTTGTCCAATGAGAAATTAACATCAGATATGACAGTTATCAATTAGGAATAATAGACTTCATTTTTGAAATTTGGTCATGTCATGTCAAAGGTAGAAATTGCTTGTGTCAAGTTTTGTCTGTGAATTGACAGTTTTCATCAACTCAACTTTTAAGCTATGTTTTAGTAGATCTACAGTTTATATTTCCATGATCCTCTGATCCAAGAGTCATTACCCTTTTTGTTTCATCTGAATGTGACGTCCCAGTAATGTTATCCTGTCCCGGTAATGTTATCCTGTCCCAGTAATGTTATCCTGTCCCAGTAATGTTATCCTATCTCCAATTACACAGAGTGCCACAGTCGTAATTAATTGCTACATTTGTTTGAAATTCATCTTGAAGGGTAAGAAATTGTTGGTGTTATTTTTATTTTCATGTGATAATTGGATTTTCATTAAAAGCATACTAGCGCCCAGAAAAGCTGCAAAACTGGGTAAAAATAGCTATAAATTATGATTGTATATGTTTAAACATAGCGAAAAATCACAGGATCATGACAATACAACGCCTGCACTATCTATTATCTATTTTTCAAAGTGCTGTTTTCACAAATTTGGTGCCCACCAATTTAACTTCATTATATACATTCGAGTAACATCTAAAATAGCAAAGAGTGCTCGGATTAATGAGTGGCGATCACCTGGTTAGTAAAAACACATGAAACACATATAAATACTGTCATTTATCCAATAATAACAACATGAACATTCAAAATGGCGAATTTCTTGAGTTTTATTGGTTCTCAAACTTTCTCGTTTGACCTTATTTTATCGCTAATTGTAAACAAACCTTACCGTATTCACTCTTTTAAAAGCATCATTTGAATGTGTTACAGTCAGAATTCCCCTTGTAAAAGGGAATTTAAAGTACTTTTGAGCTTATTTTCAATTTTTCTAGAACTTTCACAATTTAAGTGTAAATGAGCGCAAGGATGGCTATAAAGGCAATGTGATGGTTGACTTACTAAATGCATATGGTTCTACCTGGTTTGACCTGCTTGCTGGCATGCAGTTAAGCTTAGAGTCTCCAACTATTGAAAATAAGCTGGATATTGCAATAACTGAAATGCTGTTGACAGGATGAATGTTCATTAGTGACAAAACAGAATTTTTTTTAACATGAACAATTTCTTCTTTTCCCAATAATGATTTTAAATACTGTTCACATCAACCTACAAAGCCCATTTTTGGTTCGACTAGATTAAGATTAAGAGGTTGACCTGTGTTTGTGTGTTAGATTGGTTATATTGCTTTCCCTGTATTCATGGTTAATTTACCCAGAAGGTGTATGGTCTTGTTGCTGAAATAATGTCAGTGCCAAGATAACATTACAGTGCCCTTAAATGTGTTCTGTTCAACACTTACATCCCTTTCACATCTGGTTCAACCCCAAGTATATTGCATGTTTACTCTGTTTAAGAGTAACCATGGCTAATTCTTTTGGGCATGGCAAGGGTTCAGGAAAAGACTACAGAGGTGTGGGGAGGGGGCTTCTTGGCCTCATGGATAAAGTACAGAATTTGTATTTCCCCTATCATGATTCCATTTTAGTCCTGAATTGAGTCTCAACTACCAAGGTGGTTGGTGAAAGGTTATACTGCATTAGGCAGTATGGCAAGGGTGTTGATAGTTTCTTCTTGTCACCAGGCTTGATGACACGTAAAGCCTTTCTCCTTTACCCATTACTCTCCATGATACCACATTTTGGCGGGGCCCAGAAAAAAGCTCTTTCCACCAAATTTTCCACACTGGCAAATCAACAAAGGTGCTTTCCCCCCACTTGCAAATCATTAAAGGTGCTTTTCCCGACACTGGGAAATCATCAAAGGGTTTTTTTTCCACACTGTAAAACATCAAAGGTGCCTTTTCCCAACCCTGGCAAATCATCAAAGTGTCATTTTTCCTCACTAGCAAATCAACAAAGGGGCTTTTCCCCCACTTGCAAATCATTAAAGGGGCTTTTTTCCACACTGGCGAATTGTCAAAGAATTTTTTGTTCACACTGGAAAATCATCAAAGGGGCTTTTTTTCCACACTAGCAAATCATCAAAGGGGCTTTTATCCACACTTGAAAGGTCTTTTTTCCACACTGGAAAATCATCAAAGGGGCTTTTTTCCACACTGGAAAATCATCAAAGGGGCTTTTTTCCACACTGGAAAATCATCAAAGGGGCTTTTTTCCCACACTGGAAAACTTCAAAGATGCATCTTTTCCTTGAAAATCATCAAAGGGGCTTTTTCCACACTGGAAAATCATCAAAGTGGCTTTTTTCCTTGAAAATCATCAAAGGGGCTTTTTTCCACACTTGAAAGGTCTTTTTTTCACACTGGAAAATCATAAAAGGGGCTTTTTTCCACACTGGAAAATCATCAAAGGGGCTTTTTTCCACACTGGAAAATCATCAAAGGGGCTTTTTTCCATACTGGAAAACTTCAAAGATGCATTTTTTCCTTGAAAATCATCAAAGGGGCTTTTTTCCACACTGGAAAATCATCAAAGGGGCTTTTTTCCACACTGGAAAACTTCAAAGATGCATTTTTTCCTTGGAAATCATCAAAGGGGCTTTTTCCACACTGGAAAATCATCAAAGGTGCTTTTTTCCACACTGGAAAACTTCAAAGATGCATTTTTTCCTTGGAAATCATCAAAGGGGCTTTTTCCACACTGGAAAATCATCAAAGGGGCTTTTTTCCACACTGGAAAACTTCAAAGATGCATTTTTTCCTTGAAAATCATAAAAGGGGCTTTTTTCCACACTGGAAAATCATCAAAGGTGCTTTTTTCCACACTGGAAAACTTCAAAGATGCATTTTTTCCTTGGAAATCATCAAAGGGGCTTTTTCCACACTGGAAAATCATCAAAGGGGCTTTTTTCCACACTGGAAAACTTCAAAGATGCATTTTTTCCTTGAAAATCATAAAAGGGGCTTTTTTCCACACTGGAAAATCATCAAAGGGGCTTTTATCCACACTGGAAAGGTCTTTTTTCCCACACTGGAAAATCATCAAAGGGGCTTTTTTCCACACTGGAAAACTTCAAAGATGCATTTTTTCCTTGAAAATCATCAAAGGGGCTTTTTTCCACACTGGAAAATCGTCAAAGGGGCTTTTATCCACATAGGAAAACGTCATAGGTGCCTTTTTTCCACACTTGAAAATCATCAAAGGAGCTTTTTTCTAACCTTGATAATCATCAAAGGGGCTTTTTTTCATACTGAAAAATCATTAAAGTGGCTTTTTTGCACACTGGAAAACTTCAGATGCCCTTTTCCTTGAAAATCATCAAAGGGCCTATTTTCCACAAAGGAAAACATCAAGGGTGCCTTTTTTCCTTGAAAATCGTCAAAGGGGCTTTTTCCTTGAAAATCATCAAACTTTGATTTTTCCACACTTGAAAATCATCAAAGGGGCTTTTTCACACTGGAAAATCGTCAAAGTGGCTTTTTTCCACACTGGAAAATCGTCAAAGGTGCCTTTTTCCTTGAAAATAATCTAAGGGGCTTTTTCCACACTGGAAAACGTCAATGGTGCCTTTTTTCCTTGAAAATCATCAAAGGGGCTTTTTTCCACACTTGAAAATCATCAAAGGGGCTTTTTCACACTGGAAAATTGTCAAAGTGGCTTTTTTCCACACTGGAATATCGTCAAAGGTGCCTTTTTCCTTGAAAATAATCAAAGGGGCTTTTTCCACACTGGAAAACGTTAATGGTGCCTTTTTTCCTTGAAAATCATCAAAGGGGCTTTTTTCCCCACACTGGAAAATCGTCAAAGGAGCTTTTTTCCTTGAAAATCATTAAAGGGACTTTTTTCCACACTTGAAAATCATCAAAGGGGCTTTTTTTCACACTTGCAAATCAACAAAGAGGCTTCCCCCCAGTTGCAAATCATTAAAGGGGCTTTTTATCACACTGGCAAATCATTAAAGGGGCTTTTTTCACACTGGCAAATCAACAAAGGGGCTTTCCCCTATTTGCAAATCATTAAAGGGGCTTTTTTCCACACTGGCAAATCATCAGTCTTTTTTCTCCACATTGGAAAATCGTCAAAGGGGCCTTTTTTCCCACATTGGAAAATAGTCAAAGGGGCTTTTTTCCACACTGGCAAATTGTCAAAGGTTTCTTTTTTCCACACTGGCAAATCAACAAAGGGCCTTTTCCCCCCACACTGGCAAATCAACAAAGGGGCTTTTTCCACACTGGCAAATCGCCGAAAGGGACTTTTTCTCCACACTGGCAAATAGTCAAAGGGGCTTTTTTCCACACTGGCAAATCAACATTAATGTTTAATCTTGATTTCTCTGAATGAAAGCTTATACCAAAATAAATGATTTAAAGATTCTTTAAAACCTTTTGTAACTAGTTATTTGATTCTGGTTGGATGGTAGTAGGCTTGTAAACAGGACAGTGAAAATCAATTTGTATAATATCAAAATAACAGCCATTAAAAGTATTCAGATAAAAGAGGATATAAACCTTGGTTAAAGATTCATACTCATTACACAAGTTCAAGAGTAGAAAAAAAAACCCGCTGCATATAATAGAGGAAGCAGCTTTTTTTGTCGCAATTATTTGAAAATGTCAATGTTCACAGTGAGATTAGTTTGAACCATCTTTAAGAAAAAGGTTGATGGCATTAAATGGACTTTATGTGTAACAACATGTCTCCTGGAAAATAGCCACTAATTGGATCCTTGGCAAACAGGTCAGGGGCTGGTAATAACCTTTCTATTTAACACATTCCCTGTCTCCATGTATTGAGCACGGGTTGTCGTTGAATCCAATTAATACAATAACAAACATTTCAGAGGAGGGATCTATTGTGAAGTAGTGATCAGAGTCAGAGAACTTGCAAACAAACAATCTTGTCGGGTTACCAAAAGTAGACAATATTTCACCATGGTGTATCATTGAGCAAAACACTATTTCTTAGCCTAGTAGTGTTTGACCATACAGGATGCTGCATGTAACTGAAAAATGATGAAAATGGCACTAACCTTCTTATCAAAAATTTTGATATGTCTGAGACACTGCATTATTTTTATGCAAATCTTCTCTTTCTGTCTCATTTTTCTTTGAATATTAGGTTCTGCAAGCCCTTCTAAGTTGTATGTGTTTGTTTAACCCAAACAAAAAAGACTTTTGATTAGTTAGTTGCAGATAACTATGGAAAACATGGTCGGAAAAGAAAAGAAAATTCTTAATGAGCAATTTCTCCCTCTCACACAGTGTTTTCTGCCCTATTATAAGATTATTTTTCAATTTCATCACATTTTTAAATGTTGCCTGCAAACTATTTCAACTTGGGACAGTCAGAAATTTGGTGATTGGTAAAGGGTTAAGAAGTTATGGGTCAGCATCAATTTGGATGAAGACTTGCTCATTAAGTTTATGGAAGTGTCTGAACATAATTTGTCGAAAATGCGGTGAGACAACTCCATGGGTTCCTTCATAAACAAATTACAACATAAATAATACACTGGAGACTGGGATCAGGAAAAATTCAAATCCCAATTGGTCTGAGAAACGGCTGAAAACACTCTGATAATGAGCCTTTCATTTATGATCACATCAAATATATTTTGTTTTGTTTCTGAGTGGTTGCCTTTCTGTAATTCTTTTAGAAATGCCTTGTTAATTTGGAACATTAATGTGATGAGGTTTGTTTGTTTTTCTTTCTTCAAGACTCCCGTTTAATGGTAGCCAATGAAGTTGTTTAATGTCATTTAAATATGTTGCATCAGTAGGGGAAGCAAACTTTTAATCTAACCATACTTTACAAATTTAAAGTCCTTCAATTCTAGCAATCTACCATGCATCAATAAACGGAGATTCATGTAGTGTCAAGTGTGTAGAATGTCATATCTGTCTGTAATATCCACACTGATTTTCTCATCAAATCTTAAATTGCAATTTGTCGAGCAATCGGTCCAGCACAATAGAAATCTGTCCAAAACCCGCATTTTCCCGACCCCTGACTGCAGACTTGTAAAGGAAGATAACTCTATCCATCATCAGATATTATGTGGAGTCCCCGTGCCTCCAAAATTTCAGACATAATCATGATCACCACCGTTATGATCTTTGCTGCCTTAATGCTATTGACATGTAGGCCTAGGGAACCTGTCTATTGTAATGTGTCCTTTCTTGAAATTTACTTCCAGATCTCTGTTGTAGTTGGTGATGTTTAAATTCTACTTGGGACATTCAAGTGCATTCCTTCTGGAAATTAGTTTGCTGAATATTATTTTTACCCTTAAAGTGTTGAAACACACTTCATGCTTATGCAAACAGGTTGGATCCGGGCAAGCCGCCAAGTAAATTGGTGATTTGCCTGTGTTCTAACCTGTTTGCTACTCTGAGTATCTTTCCTCATCAAAATTCAGCAGCTCTTTAAAATTTTGGAAAGCAGATGACACAAAAATCTATTTTAAGAAAATTTCCCAGAATTCTATGGGTTAATGAACTGTTGTTTACTTGAGTTCTCTTTAAGTCATCTGGGCTGAACCAACCCAATGCCAATTGAAAACTTGTTAAACTTTTGTTTACTTGAGTTCTCTTTTAGCAAACCCATTGCCAACTAAAACTTATAGGTTGAATACAATCTGTATTGCCCTTTTGTTTACTTAAAGGTCATATGTACAGGTTGGGTTTATTTCATGAAATTAAAATATGAAGTAAAAGAATCACATTGAAATTATTTGCAACATTTTAGCATAACGCATTACGTCATAATTCACCGTCATAGCGCACCGATTAATAAAAGTTCGTATGACTTACTTCCCTTTGCTGTGACGTCACTCGTGATCCACTGAATGCGCCATGTAAAGGGCGTGAAGAACAATCGCTGGTTAGAATTTGTGTTTTTCTTCAAATAAACGATCCTAAAGTCATTGTTTGGATTGACAGCGCATTTTCTTTACTGAATATGATTCATTTATAAGAGTATCAATTTGAAAAAAGATAAAATAATAACTTAACCCGTGAATTTGCATGGATTTGTCATTGCGTAAACCTGTTCATATGAAAGGAACTGCTTGAAATTTGGACGATTTTCCTTGAAATAAATGATTCTTAAGTCATTGTTTGGATTGACAGTGAATTTTCTATACTGGATATTTTTCATATTATAAGAATATCCATTTGAAAAAATTAAATTAGTGACTTAACGCGTGAATTTACAAGGATATGTCGATGCATTCAGATGAAAGGAACGGCTTGAAATTGGGACGATTTTCCTTGAAATAGCAATCCATAAGTCAATTTTTGGATTGACAGTGCATTTTCTTTATTGAATATGTTTCATATTATAAGAATATTCTTCTGAAAAAACAAAGTAAGTGACGTAACGCGTAAATTTGAAAGGATTTGTAAATGTTTTCATATGTAAGAATCGGCTTGAAATTTTGACGATATTTGTGAAAACAGCTAATTTTATTAATATTTGTTGAAAAAAAAAAAAACACAAGTACTTTTTCGTCAATGATCGTGCATTAGCATTAAGGTTTTAATTGAGTAATAAACAAAGACATAGATCTGAATAAACGAATTGTCTTAAAACCGTTCATCGTATAACTATTAACTGTCAAATTCACCCTGCATTGTCTTTTCAATACATGAAATGAAACGGGAATGAAAAGATCATAAATTGCAAACAAACAAACCGTATTATAACCCTAACTTACTTGTGATACGAAGGTTATCCTTTAACTCACATTTTCACCACACATCCAAATTTCAAAACTAAACACTGGCACATTCAAGAGTATTTGTTAAAATCATCCGGCAACTTTCCAGTAACTCCACCCCCAGTAAGAGGTCTATAATTTCGAAACTGATTCCGATGTCGTCTTTCTAGATCAACTGTTTTGACTTAGAATTGTTCTTCATATTCACTTTACATTTATGATCGTTTTCTCTTGTGTAAGTAGCCTTGACATATTGAGCATTTAATTTTCGGACAGGTTTAATAATTAACAGCTTAAACAAAAAAATTGTCATAGTTTATTTTACTAACAACCTTAAATAAACATATTTGAATTTATTTTTTATGATTTTGGAATTTAAATATCAATTTGACAAAACTTGATTTTGATGTTAAAACGTTTTTTGTTGAAAACATAGAGTTAATACCGTTTTGGTGAATACTGATTATCATATACTTATTGAAGTGTCAAACTATTCTAATAGAAAAGACAATATGTTCACTTCTTTGAATATCATAACGACAAAGTATCAGACGTAAGTCACATTGAGAGATAAATATGTCCTGACACCTTATCAATCCAAACATCCTGTGAGAGTTTGGTCTTAATTGGTTATATCTTAACAATGGATTTTTTAGATAAATTTAATTGCCACGCATTGAAAGTGTGAGTTTTGCCGCTTGTTATTTCATGTCTGGAATAGCAGAATGTGTCTGACCTGTTAATCAACAACAGAGATATTTAAGAGATTAACGCCAGAGGCTATCTTTCGCCTAAACAATAAAGGACTTGAAACATACTGTGCAAATGTGGCAGATTGGTGTTAATTTGCATCACGACCCTTAATCCTTGTAATGTCCGATGTTTGTTGATTGACCCTTTGTATGTGAGGTAAACTGACAATAATCAATTAAATTGTAAACAAAGAGATTATGTTGAAATGTGTAAATTATATATTTAGTGATCTTATTACTAAATTATCAATATAAATTTGTAATAATCATGTTTGAACCAATGGCAAAAAAATGAGGTGTGTGATTTAAATAATTCCGAAAAGTAGACGCTTAAGTTAGATCGAACCCATTATCATTTGCGTTGTTGAGTTCAGAGACAGTTTGCAGATATCAAATATTCATTATTTTAAATTTTCATTCAAAGACAACGGCAGATAAAATAAACTTGCTTGTTTTTATCGGTTTGTTATCATAGCAATAAGCGTACATTTTTCATTTTGTCTCATTTATGTACAATGGCAACGTTTCTACGATTATGTTAAAACATAAAACAAGTTTTGCAAATAAGAACAAGATGCATTTAAGTGTTTTAAACTCAAAGACATGGCAATACAATAACTTATGATGTTGGATGAAATTAACATATTCTTGCAACCCTTTGAATTCTTACGTAATATAATCGTAAAGCAGCCTAATTAAGTATTCCTAACTAAGTATGTAGCATAGTTAATCTGTTCCAAACAAAACTAGCTTGGCGAGTAAGAGAGTCATTCAAGGAAATTAACTTTCAAAAAAGGTGTAATCAATGTGATTTATCCTTTTCTTGAATTTATCTACATTTACACAGTGCAAATTCTACATAAAGATCTAGCAAGACTACATGAGGCTCTAACACCCCAAACTAACAGTCAGGAATTGTTTTAATCACGAACATCAGTTCACCACAACGTTAATTTTGAAATATACTTTCCTTTACCTGAGATCATGTGGGAAACAGCGTAACAAAGGGACTTCAGGCTTAAATATCATTAACAACTTGGTATAGTGGGTAATAAAACAACGACTTTTCATAGATATTTGGGGTCATTCCGAAATACAATGTACACATTCGCGCGTCACATCAATGTCTTGACACATGATTGTATGCTTTATCGCTTGATTGGTGTTTGAAAGTGAGATTAGCTTTGTCTGGTTTGCATTGGCAGTCTTGAAACCAATACATCAAGGTAAAGTGAATGTTGTCGGTGTGTTTCAAATAAGGGAAATATAACGGTTACTCAATAAGTAGAATGAATTTGAAGCGTCTTCACCTGTATAAATTACTTTGAATTGAGTCCGATCATTTAAAGATCAATAAAAATCAATTCTCTGGAAACGCCTAACAATGCGTAAACTTGCCGTCTTCGAAGTGAAAGTAACACAGCCTACTGTTCTTGTTTGGGGAATATATCTTTTGCTTATTTGTAAAGTAAACACGGTCCAGTTTACTTATCGAAACTTTTTGCAGCTTTTATGTTCGTCGGAAAACGGGAGAAACTCGCATCCCTGCGACCAAAAGCAGAATAACACCAGAAGACCTGTCAAAATACCATATTCAATATCCAATTTACGTTTCCCAAAACACAATTCAACACTTAAAATGTC
Organism: Cerastoderma edule; assembly: GCA_947846245.1. Lineage (NCBI taxonomy): Eukaryota > Metazoa > Mollusca > Bivalvia > Cardiida > Cardiidae > Cerastoderma > Cerastoderma edule. The sequence continues at coordinate 513,939 of OX401407.1, forward strand.
CGAAATTTGTGCAAAAACACCGTCGTTACTGAGAACTAGATTCTTCTTACTGATAGTTCATATGACTTTGAAGCACAAATGACGTCACAACAAGGGAGATAAGTCATTCACAAAAATCGATAAAGGTGAATAAAAGTAGTCAAAAACAACATTTTTCGCTTCTGTATGAGAAAAAAATCATTACCTCTGTCATAACGAAACCATAACCTAACTCAAAAACCATAATTAAAGAAAATTTTGTTTATCGGGAAATATGACCTTTAACTTCTCTTTAAATCAACTTGTGTGAACCAATCCAATGCCAATTGAAAACTTCTACGTAGAATGAATTCTTTAATGAACTTATGTCTAATTGAGTTGTCTTCAAATATGTTGGGAAGCCATAAACTTTGAGAAAGTAGAAATCAATTCGGATATTATCCAAATTTCTACCATTAAAGGAAGTTGAAAATGGTGAATCAACATACTGCACGCCCACTGGAAACTTGTGGGATTGAATCACTCTTGATTTAACTGCTGTATATGTGAGATCACTTCAATTCTACTTGGGCTAAGAAACTGCAAGCCCACTGGAAACTTGTGAGTTAATTTCACTTTTTAATTCTTTGATGTCTTAATAGTTTATAGAGTTCTTTCCAGGTGAACTTTGGTCAACCATTAGCATGCATACTAGAAAATCTGCAGATTTAATGCACTGTTTATTTTACTGTCGTCTAAATCAAATTCTTCATTCTTCAAGGCTGCATTGCTGTCCTTGTTAGTTCTCTCAAAGTGAGCTTTGGTCAACCAATTGCGCACAGCTTGTGCAGGTTGAATGCTCTCTTGATTTTATTGTTGTTGATATTGCCATTTTATTGTAGTATTCTGTTCCTTATAAGGATTATTTCATTGTCCTTAAGAGGGCACACCTGTAATTCCTTTTTTGACTACATAGTGGTCTGTGTCCTATAGATTGAATATACAAATCTGTCTTATCTTGGTCCTGTCATCAAGCTTTAGGCTACAGATTCTGACTTGGTTATTACTAACCCTTACAGTGCTGGAACTGACTTCATGCTTATGCAAACAGGTTAGATCCAGGCCAGACGCCAATTTAGTGGATCTAACCTGTTTGCTACTCTGAGTATCTTTCCTCATCAAAATTAAGCAGAAACTTAAGGTTTTAAAAAGCAGACAACAGAAAAATCTATTCTAAGAAATTACTCAGCATTTTAGGGGTTAGGCTATGGACTTTTGACTTGGTTTTTACCAAAGTCATATTTGCTTTAATCATATGGCCCCAGATAGTAGCTCTTTACACTAAGCCACAAGTCTTGTTGCATATGGTGATATAATACTTCCATTACCAATCACTTTGACAAAATGAAAAATTGCTCCTTATACTCAATTTATCATTTTATCAGAGTGCCATTGGACAAGCAACTTCAGAGCCCTTGCCTAGTGCTGGTTAATCCAAGGAAAGCTTATGTTTAGGTAAACATTGTTGTCGTTCTTTGAAGGCAATTGCTTGTAGTATAGAGCCCGTTGACAATCTCATTATTTCTGTAGGTCTGTTACAATTGGTTTGAGATAAGAGTGGGAAAAGGAGAAAATTATCTTTGTTGATTCCTGCGTTTTATATTTCCCTGGATGATTTTTACTATGCTGATTTATCGTCAGTGAACATCTCGCAGATGACCCAAAAAGCACATACTTGTGAAGTGGAATACACCTCAGGTAATAGGCATTTTAAACGAAGCTTGGTAAATAATTAACAAATGATTGGCAATGACTTTCAGAATGATTAGTCAGAAATGCACTTAAAGTCATTGGAGCAGCTCTACAATTTATTCAGTACCGTTTATGGTTTTCCAGGATTTTATTCAGATATGCATAACTATTTCCTAGTTAATGAAAGTTGCATCAGCATGAACCAAGCTTCAAACCAATCAAGCCTTCTAATTCCTACCAATATCATCAGTGAGTCATTTGATCCCCTCTTTAACTATATAGTATTCCAACCCAACATAAACTTACAGGTAAGTCTTTTTTAGTTGGATGAATGATATATAAAGCCTGAACAATTCTGCATCTTCTTTGCAAATAATGATTTGAAACTGTTGTGACAACAGGATAGATTGCATGTTCCTTAGTATTTGACCCTTTACCAAACAATAATGGCATTTAACCACTTTGTTGCAGAAGTCTCTGGAAAATATTGTGGGAAAAGGAGAAATTGCTCGTAACAAGCAAGTTTTCCTTTTCCCACAATGTTTTCTGCCATACCAGAAGATTATTTTCCAATTCCATCACATTTTTAAATATTGTCTGCAAACTCTTTCAATTTGGAACAGTCGAAAGTTGTGGCATTTGGTAAAGGGTTCAATTACAGGTACATTGCATTGATCAAGGTACCAAGATACTATGAAGTATTTGGTCAACACAGAAGTGAATGGGGGAATCTCTTTTTGCTTGACATCAATAGATGTTGGGGCATTAATTGCTGCAATAGATGCTTCCATGTGAATTGCTGACTGAGGGTACAGATTAATCCTTTTGTATTGGAGATTTAATTATTCCATGTGGAGCATTATAACAGCTATCAAAACTGTATAGTGGTGTGAGCCCCACAGCAAACCTAACACTAATGGCTCCAAAGTTTCTCTTTCCTATTCAGACAGACATGATAGTTCAAACTCTGCATTCTGATAAAAGCCTATTTCACTTGTTTATTTCTTTGTACCTCCTCCGCACCGTGTACTTTGTGTACATGTTAGCATTGTCCTGCCTCTGATACATACACCTCTCTGGATACCTGCATACTGAGTACCATACAGATTTTGATGAAACTTTCACATAATGATTGTCACCAAGTGCTCAGACGCTTGTTGAAAGGTATTTTTAGTTGGGTCAAGGTCACTTTGGCTTAATAAAGATTATCTCTATTTTTTGTCATAGAGCCTTTATTTAATGATGAATTTCTTCAATCTTTGATAAATATGTAGCTCTCAGTGATCTCTTCACTCCAATGGGGCCAAAGGTCACTTTACCAAAGGTCAAGGTTACTTTAGCAAAAATAAATTTGTTTCTACATTTCTTCATAGAGCCTTTATTTCGTTAGAAATTTCCTCAATATTTGGTATATAGGTACCTCTGATTGACCTTTTTACTTTGATGGGGTCAAACTTTACTTTTTCTAAGGTCAAGGTCACTTTGACTAAAAATCAATTTTTAACGAGGTTTTTCCTGAATACCTGATACTGTGACAATTCTGTCCCTTGTTTATTTCTGAAATAAATGGTACTGTACTACTTGTATCTTCTAACACAAATCCTACTGACAATAATAATAATTGTGGTATTTTCAGACACAAATGTTACTTAATAATGTATATCACCAGACAAAAATACCACTGTACAATTTGTATATTTAGACAGATCTAGTATGTCTATCCAGCCCCAACTTGTACTTAATTGATTTTGAATAGAGTCAAAGAGGAGAAAGTTGGTTTATTGCCCAGTGGTTAATGTGGAGTTCTTAGAACATAGGGGTCTCAGGTTTGAGCCCATCGATACTATAGGTTTAATGGGAGAGTCCAATGGAAAGACACTTCAGAGCCATATTCATGTGCTGGTAATTTAAGGAAAGCAGAAGTATAACTGAGAAATTGTTGACATGGAGTTAAATCAAATGCAAACAGAGAGAAGAGCCAGACAAAGAGATGATTGAATTTGTTTAACCCTTTCCCAAACAACAAATTTTCGACTGTCCCAAATTGAAGGAGTTTGCAGACGACATTTCATAAATGTGATGAAGGGGCCTCCGTGGCCTAGTGGTTAGAGTACAGAACTTGAAATCACATGGCCCCTCTCCGCGTGGGTTCAAATCCTGAGAGGGATATGGATTTTCATGAGAGGCAGTCTCCCGACTGACTTACGGAATGCCGATGGTTCTTCCCACCTTGACCAGCCCTTATGGGCAGTTGAGTATGGGGTCTTCCTCCATCATTAAGAGTCGGGCATCGCTACATAACTGAAATAATGTTGATGTGATGTAAAACCCATATAAAAAAAAAATAAATAAATGTGATGAAATTGAAAAACATTCTAAGATAGGGCAAAAAACCTTGTAGGAAAAGTAGAAATTGCTCGTGACGAGCATTTTCTCCTTTTCCCACAATGTTTTCAAAAGTCTTCTGCAACAAACTGGTCAAATGTCGTTATTGTTTTGGAGAGGGTTAAGGTGTGGGAGTTATTGAAATGCATCATTGGTCTGCTCCAATCCATTCCAACCAACAACTTTTACTAAATATTCTTCAAACAACATAAAGCCAATCATCAAAATTGCAAATACATGTATTATATCCACATGGAAAGCCCTGCATAATTAATCATTGAAAACTGAAACCATTTTGTTAGCTCACCTGAGCACGTAGTGCTCAAGGTGAGCTTTTGTGATACCGAGATGTCCGTCGTCCGTGCGTCCGTGCGTCTGTGCGTCCGTGCGTCCGTGTGTCCGTGCGTGTGTCAACAATTGCTTGTGAACACTCTAGAGGCTACATTTATGATCCAATTTTTATCAAAATTGGTCAGAATGATTGTCTCAATAAAATCTTGGCCAAGTTCGAAACTGGGTCATGTGGGGTCAAAAACTAGGTCACTAGGTCAAATAATTTAAAAAGTTTGTGAACACTCTAGAGGCCACATTTTTGGTCCAATTTTGATGAAAGTTGGTCAGAATGATTGTCTCAATAAAATATTGGCCAAGTTCGAAACTGGGTCATTTGGGGTCAAAAACTAGGTCACTAGGTCAAATAATTTAAGAAGTTTGTGAACACTCTAGAGGCCACATTTATGGTCCAATTTTGATGAAAGTTGGTCAGAAGGATTGTCTCAATAAAATCTTGGCCAAGTTCGAAACTGGGTCATGTGGGGTCAATAACTAGGTCACTAGGTCAAATAATTTAAAAAGCTTGTGAACACTCTAGAGACCACAATTATGGTCCAATTTTTATCAAAATTGGTCAGAATGATTGTCTCAATAAAATCTTGGCCAAGTTCGAAACTGGGTCATGTGGGGTCAAAAACTAGGTCACTAGGTCAAATAATTTAAAAAGTTTGTGAACACTCTAGAGGCCACATTTATGTTCCAATTTTGATGAAAGTTCATCAGAATGATGGTCTTAATGAAATCTTGGCCAAGTTTGAAACTGGTTCACGTGGGGTCAAAAACTAGGTCACGAGGTCAAATAATTCAAAAAGCTTGTGAACACTCTAGAGGCCACATTTATGGTCCAATTTTGATGAAAGTTGGTCAGAATGATTGTCTCAATAAAAATGTTGGCCAAGTTTGAAACTGGGTCATGTGGGGTCAATAACTAGGTCACTAGGTCATATAATTTAAAAAGCTTGTGAACACTCTAGAGACCACAATTATGGTCCAATTTTTATCAAAGTTGGTCAGAATGATTGTCTCAATGAAATCTTGGCCAACTTCAAGACTCGGTCATGTGGGGTAAAAAACTAGGTCACTAGGTCAAATAATTTAAAAAGCTTGTGAACACTCTAGAGGCCACATTTATGGTCCAAATTTGATGAAAGTTGGTCAGAATGATTGTCTCAATTGAAATCTTGGCCAAGTTTGAAACCGGGTCATGTGAGGTCAAAAACTAGGTCACTAGGTCAAATATTTGAAAAACCTTGTGAACACTCTAGCAGCTATATTTATGGTCCAATTTTGATGAAAGTTGGTCAGAAGGATTGCCAAAATGAAATCTTGGCCATGTTTGAAAGTGGGTCATGTGGGGTCAAAAACTAGGTCACTAGGTCAAATAATTTAAAAAGCTTGTGAACACTCTAGAGGCCACATTTATGGTCCAATTTTGATGAAAGTTGGCCAGAATGATTGGCTCAATAAAATCTTAGCAAAGTCCGAAACTGGATCATGTGAGGTCTAAGACTAGGTCACTAGGTCAAATATTTGAAAAACCTTGTGAACACTCTAGCAGCTATATTTATGGTCAAATTGTCATGAAAGTTGGTCAGAATAATTGTCCCAATGAAATCTTGGTTGGGTTTGAAACTGGGTCATGTGGGATTGAAAACCAGGTCACTAGGTCAAATGCTTGAAAAACTTGTGAACACTCTAGCAGCTATATTTATAGTCCAAATTATCATGAAAATTGGTCAGAATGATGGGCCAATTTCAATGAGATATCATGTGAAGCATCCCTAGTTGGAAGGGAGAAAAATTTGTCAAAAAAAATTTAGTCATGTGACCAAAATGGCTGCCATGCCCATATTTGGTAAAAACTTTAAAAATATCTTCTTGTCAAAACAAAAACCAGTGGTCAGATTTCAGAATAATTTCACAGGAATGTTCTTTGGGGGCCTATTTTCAAAAGTTGTTCAAAGAATTTTGATATCTCGAAAAATATGGCGCCAGGCTGTGTTGAACTACATACATGTATGGCAGAATTTTTAACAACATACATCACTATTGATTTGGATGTCCAAATATGCCAAAATGATAACCACAAAATGGCAACGATAGATCATATTGGACAAAAGTGCAGGCTTGATCCTAGTACATACAATCTATAAAAGTAAAATAGTCAGTTTCCGCATTGTAAGAATTATGTACCATTTTAATGTCCCACATCAAGCATACAGTGTCCAACTTCAAATAGGTGGTAATCTCAGGTGAGCGGTTCTAGGGCCATTATGGCCCTCTTGTTCTTAGTAGAATTATTCATATTTATCCTGGGAGGAAGGAATCTATTGGTAAAATGAGCCTGCAACAAACACTAAAAAAAACCTGAGTTTGAAGGGAAAACAATTGTTAAATCTTTAATTAAACAATCCATGGACTTTATAACTGGTGGCTTAGTGCCCTGTAAAATTGCTTATTGAAAAGATGATAATTTTTTTCATTAGCAACAACTTCCCTTTCTTAATTATAACAATTTCCTATGTTACCAGATAAATATTTTCAAATTCAGTTTCCAAATATTTTCTGATTCAGTTTCAATACAATTTTTGCCTCCCTACACTGAATTCAGATTATTCCAAAACTTTTTGTTTGTTTAAAGAGTTGAATGATGGTAATCTGAGAGCTTTTGAAACATTGATTTTTCTACAAGAAGGATTGATTTTGTGGTTTATGTTTTATTTTCCAATAAATATTTCACCACCTTTTATTATAATGACTTGGACACACTGACAGCAGAAGCATTTTAAGAAAATCAAAAATTGATCATAATGAGAGTTTCCCCTTTTCATCACTTTGTTTACATCCCTCTATCAGTATTTATTATCACAGAGGAAATGTCATATTACTTAAATGTGATTATAGTTGTCTACTAGAACTGTCACAAAATCCCATATGAGAACATGGTCTTATCACAAAACCTCACTTTTTAGCAGTAATTCAAAACTTAAGGTAATGGAAAAGGTAAGAATAACAAAATTAAAGATTGAACAACAAATGCCATTTTAGAAACAAGTTTCATATCAGAAGAATCTTTCCTGGATTGGAATTAATATTTGCCAACATCATTAAATTTTATGTAACTTTAATTCAAATGTGAAAATGAAAAATTAAAGGGAGGTCATTAATATGAAATAAATAACAAAATCGATGATATTCATTTTGTAAATACATTCAAAATCATACAAATTATGAAAATTAGCTCTGTGAATGTCTTTGAAATGATATTTATTTGATGAATTACATTTCAACTTATTCTTTAACCAAAGCAAATGCCAGTTTTCCATTAATCAGGTCTTACCTTAATAACAACTTGAGAAAACTCTGTGGCAAAAGAATAAATGCTTTATAAGTAACGATACAATCTATCTGTTTGGCACAATGTTCTCTACCTAATATCATAAAGGTGTATGTTTTTCATAGAAATTGTTTGTTGTTTGCCATTGCTTTGATTTTGGACCAATCATAGATCAAGATATGGGGTTAATCTGTGAACCTGTTTGAGAGAAACTTGAAACAGTTCAACTCAGGTGATCTGTTTGCATGCAAATCCATTTAAAGTTTCAGACAAATGTGTTTTAAAAACAAATTGTGCAGATGGGAATGGCTTTAAACCCTTATATGGACACTCATTGTATGCCTGCTGCATCCAACTGTAGATTATCATGATGATGATTGTGAGCTATTTCTCAGTTTCCCATACCATTTCTGTCCCAGCAGAACAATTTCCATACTTGAACTGGTCTCAAGTGTCATTTTACTTCATTCTATTTGGATTTGGAAAGCATTTTCAATTGTTAAACCCTTATAGTGCTGGAACCGACTTCATGCTTGTGTAAACAGGTTAGATCTAGGCCAGCTGCCAAGTATATTGGCGGCTGGTCCATAATCTAACCGGTTTGCTACTCTGGCTATCTTTCCTCAACAAAATTCAGCAAATATGAAAGGTTTTGGAAAGCAGACAACACAACAATCAATTTTTTTTTCGTTTTAAAATTACCCGGCATTTTAAGGGTTAAGGAAGCCATTTTGAATAAAGAATTAATTTTTAATCATAAGTAATTATTTATTTGCTCTCACATATATGGAGGGGATAGGTTAATTTTATACTGTTCCGCCTAGATGTTTTCTGTATTTCAGTTCGAGGGTTCAGTGCAATACTATAGTCAAGGCGAAATTTTCGGAACCTAGAAATTCTGAGTAACATGAAGTTTTATTGCTGATTCTTAGTCTACATGTGTCCTGCATTGAATTGAGCGAGGTTGCCACTCTGGCAACTTTGGGCAATTTGCATAATTTGCATAAATTAAAAATGACCGCCAATTAACATTGTGGTTTTTCTACACGACATCTTTAAGGAAAGATATGACATGTAAGGTGTCCTTTCTGTGGTTTTGGGGTATGAAAAGTTCATTTTTGATGTTTAATTTCAATTTTGCCCACTCTGTGTTGAAAAAAATTAAGATGGCAACCAGACGCCATTTTGAAAATACAAAAGTTATTGTGACTGAATATTTGATTATGGATTTTGCATTCTGTACAATACATACCATTTTCAGGACATTCAGTTAAAATTTGAAAAAAACACCATTTATTGAGACAAGATCTAATAGCAATATACAACATACAACAAGCCTTTAATTCAGAGAAACATACATACCGTACAGTGTCATTTGTATGATACTCAACACAAATATGTAATACCGTTATAACTCTTGTATTAACATTACAAAGGAGTAATTCCATCAACTTTAAAATTTGATTATGAAAGAATGTAAATTATTTAGATAAAGCGATGTATCCAATGAAGTACAAGGTAAACATCTTATCTTTTTTTCAAACCAAACACATGTATTGCAGCAACAAAGCAAGGGATCTGGCATTAGTCAGTGCGTCACTGTAGCTAATACGCACATTGGTAAATCCTCTCTTAGCTGTAATGTCAAACTGATGAAAGGCTTAAATCTAAATTTCTATATTGCAGCAGTATCTTTGTCTGACTTGTATTGTCTTGGATGAAAGATCTGCGAATATTTGATGGTGTTGCCATTGACTTCATGTATGTTTGACCGGAGGAATTTAGGCAAGCTGAACAGATTCGAAACTGTTGATCTAAATCCAACTTGATGATACTAAGTGGACAGTTTCTTGCTTCCGACACTTTTTGTTCATTAGTTTGGACATGGAGATAGAGAGAGGGCGTTATATCCATGTGAAGAATGTGACCTTGAATTATAAATAATGAAGTAATTATTCCTTGCTAGACAGACACAATATGCTTGGTATGTACTTTCAGTTGATTAAAATTGGATATTGTATGTAGATGCTCTGGTGGGTTCTTGGATGCTTATCAGTTTGGATAATACACTTCATAAGAAAGAGATGAAAGATGAAGCATATGTACACATTGGATGCTCATGATCAAAGCCTTTAACACGAGGATAAGTACCCGAATCTCTTAAATAAAGTAGACCATACCTGTCAAGTCATGTGACTGTCCAGATCCTGAAAGTGCTAATATAGGAGAAAGGAAAGGAAATCAGTAACATTACAGGTACATGTGGTTTATGTGCATTTCCCTCTACTCTCATTTACGGGTAGGATTTTAATCACAAAGGTACAAGAAGTATGGTCTTCTGTAACCTATACAGCTAGTCAATGTAGACATCAACCAAGAGGCGCCTGATACTGTGATAGTTATTGTATCAGATTTTTCCTATCACATAGTTTGGCTGCATGGTGGAAGTTTTATAGTCTTGATTGAATGTATCCAATAAATTTGAACACTTATGATACTATGATGAAAGAGAAACAGTTTGTCAAATACCACTATATTTCTGCCAAAGAACATGAGTTATGAGACTATCAGGAAAAGTCACCATAGAGCATGACTTTTTTATTGCCAATATCTTGCTGAACAGAAAACTAATCAATGCATAGCAAGTATAACATAAAAAGCTTCTTGCTAGTATCATGTTAATGTTAGGCTTGGTGAGAATACCACATTAGAGACTTAAGATGATGGAGTATTCCTTCATGATGAGGCAGATATGGATATAGAGTCCGATGTCCTGTAGACTTCTAGATCCAAACAGAGCGTCGTCCATGAGCTTAGTGGTGATTTGGATATATTTGTCCTTTACCTCCAATGTAGTATTCACAACCACTTGCACTGACAAGGGTTCACATGTTAAGCGCATGGAGATTTATACGCAAGGCTATCGAAAGTTCTATTGTCTTATACTGAGCCCCTGGCATGCTGTCTGTGGATGTGGAACATTATATCAAAATGGAAAGAGAACAGTTAAGTACCTTGAACACAGACTCGTGACATTATCCTGGACTGTCTAATATGTTTGAATGAAATGAGTCAAGGTACCAAAGAAGCACTAAATGGCTTGTAAAAGTAGCAAAGTTGTAGATCAATGCTTTGTATGTCCTTTAAGAAGAGACAAAAATGTAGACAGCTTGTTTCTGGCTCTTTATTCCGATATAGCAAACCTCAAGATAAGGTCTGCTGAAGATTACTCAGTGTGGGGGTTGGCAGCCCCATCCAAGCTATTTTACATCATCTGCTGTAAATGCATTGCTTAGAGGAGGAAAGCATATAACAGAGAGTCAAGTCAAGGTTATCATAAAGAGCGTCGTTTATGCACCTCAATTACAACCTGTTCTGATGGAAAGGATTGCTACAACATCCCATTAAAACAAACAAACAACACTATTGATAAAGAAGAAAGAACCCTTTCATAAAGCAGTTTTAGGGTGTAAGGAGGACAAAATGATGGTGATGATGATTATGAAGCAAAGGGAATGGTTATTGGCTGTGTTGTTGGACATTTTTGGATACAAGGGTTAGGGCAAGCCATTGGATTTTATATTCCTAAGAACGTTTCTTATAACATGATTATGAGGAATTCTGTGAATAGAAAACTTTTTGGGGGAGCATAAAATGTAATCACTTTTCAGCCTTTATTATGCTTTTATAATAATATTCACATTCAACACTGCAAAACAGCAACAACTAAATTCAGTTAACATTCATGATGGCCAGATATTGTTGAAACTGGTCAGACGCTGAACATTGTACACTCCATCCTTGGCGTGTATCTCACAATACGAAACCAATATTCACCCCACACAAAAGATAACCCTTTGCCTATTTTCCACTGTATAAAGTTATAAAAGGTAGCGGTGTATTGTTTCTATTCAGTTTTCACTTCTGTCAGGTTAGGTCCTACTTAGATCAGGCAGTCCGTTGGCAGAACACGTTTCCATTCTCTGGATCATGAGTTTAAGACAGGCTTCAAACATTCCCTTTGTTTAACAATCATAGGAAAATAATGCTATAACATTGGACCTTATGAGATGCTGCTTAAGTAGTTGTTTTATCTTAACTAAACCACTTGATACTTTGCATTGAATAAGTCAATATAGGTATCCGTTTTGTTTTGTTTTTTGCTTTTTTAGGGATTTGTTTTTCTTAATTTCCTAGAACGGGTCTAAACATTACCAGAACTGATCTAGACCCAAATTAGTTTTGAGTAATAATAAGAAAACAATTGACTTATGGTGCAAATCATTGTCATATATGACATTATTAGATTATTAAAGTATCAAAAAGTGAAAAAGATGCACAAAATACAACAAAATTGGCTCTCATTTTTTTTCCATTCTGAGTGAATGAAAATACAAACAAACGTCAGAAATCGAATTCCCATACCTTAAGACCCCAGAAAACATATATTACATGTCATATGTTATGAAATATCTCTCGCACAAAATTTTCAGAATTACTTCCGGCGGCCATTTTTAATTTATGCAAATTATGCAAATTGCCCAAAGTTGCCAGAGTGGCAACCTCGCTCAATTTAATGTGGAACCCATATGGATTAAGAATCAGCAATAAAACTTCATGTTACGCACAATTTCTAGGTTGCCAATTGATCAAAGAAGGGCTACGCCTCGACTACTATAGTAAGTGCTTCATAAACATGAATCACTTACTATAGTATTGCACTGAACCATCGAATTGTCATCTGTAGCCGCCACACAATATATTCCATTTTACAGTCTTTTGTGGCATCTAACCCTTAAAGTGCTGGAACCAACTTCATGCTTATGCAAACAGGTCAGATCCAGGCCTGTTGCCAAGTAAATTGGCGGCTGCCTGTGATCTAACCTGTTTGCTACCCTGAGTATCTTTCCTCAACAAAATTAAGTAGATTTTTAAGGTTTTGGAAAGCAGAAATCACCAAAAAATAATATTTAGAAAATTACCCAGCATTCGAAGGGTTAATCTTGCTTGTTTCAAACATTTAATTCATCAAAGCTGATAAAGGAACAACTACTCAATTCTTTGATTCCTGCAATAGCCTATTGACATATTTGCATGCAGAGTATTGTCAACATATTGCCCCATATTGAAATTTGAGAGTAGTTCAAGTTAAATTTAATAGAAGAGGAAAATCAGACTAAGAACATGTACAGTCCAACTTGTGTTAAACAACCACCCTTTTAAGCAGCAACCCTGCCTTAAACAACCACTACAGAAAGTCCAAATGTTGGATTTATAGTGTACATCAATTTGTGTTAAGCAGCCAACCTGTCTTAAACAGCCAATTTACTCAGTTCCATAGGCTGGCCTCTTTATAACACAAGTTTGACTGTATGTTTCTTTCTGACGTAATTGCTAGTAAGAAATCATTATGACAAAAAGAGAAGTTTCTCAAATGGAAGCTTTCTTGAGATACAATGGTTTGAAGCTTTTGTTTATTTCACCTATGTTGATAAGATTATAGCAATTTTAAATGTGTGTAGCTTTTTCTAAATTTGTCTTCACAGCATTTTATAGATAGGAAATGAATGAGAAATGTGATTTATGAATATTGATAGTTTGTCTAGAATCATCAAATGAAATTTTGTTTACACATTCAATTTACTTTCCCCTGTGAATTCAATACTATAATCTGTCTGTCGGACATTTTCAACACTAAACCCTTTCCCAAACAATAACGACATTTGATCACTTTGTTGCAGACGACTTTAGAAAACATTGTGGGGAAAGGAGAAATTGCTTATAACGAGCAATTAATCCTTTTCCCACAATGTTTTGTGCCCTATCAAAAGATTGTTTTTCAATTTAATCACATTTTGAAATGTCGTCTGCAATCTCTTTCAATTTGGGACAGTCGGAAATTTGTTGTTTGGGAAAGGGTTAAGCTGTCCCTTTACAGAGTTAAGCTTTGGAAGATAATTCTGCTGAGATAGATCTATTTAGTTAAATGCTTATCAGTATTTAAAAAATAAAGCTAAAGAAATGTCCAACTCACAAACTTCTCAACCCTGAACAGAAATAATCTAAAAACAAAGATTATTAAATCAATGGATGAATGCAATTAATGTACTAGGCTCTGCAAATCTTTCATTTTTATCGTTGTTTAGGTAACGGGATGTATTTGGATCTTTTTCCCGAAGTTATTTAAAAATAATTTTGTGGGTACTAAACATATTTATCTTGTTGAGAACACTAGTGCGTACCAACGTTTTGGGTTTAGAGAAACAATGCATGAGCAAGGGAAGGAAACCTTTTATCTGGACCTGTTATTAGGAAAAAAATTGCAACAAGATAACAACAGCTTATCACTGCTATATAAACCATCAAACTGATTGTCAACTACATGATAGTGTCTAGTTCTAGTATTTGAACATATTGTTGGAAAAGAATGGTCCTGTTTTTGCCATGATATTGTCATTCATTCCAAGCTAAACCTTGTTCGTGGTCTTTTCTGACAAAGGTTTGTATGATAAATTTTCGTGTATATTGGGTAATTTGAAAGCGACTCAAATTAAGGTTGCATTCCTTAATTTTATTTTTGATGATACGTCTTGGCGACATAAAACAATAGGAAAAAGACGTAATTGTAAGCAATGACTCAATTACAGGTAGTTTTCAAAGTTTTCTAATGCTGATAAACTGTTCATTTCTGATAAGCCAATGCTTACCTGCAGGATGGCTTTTTAACCCTTTACCTAATGCCAAACTTTCCCAAATTGTCCCAAATTGAATGAGTTTGCAGACGACTGTTCAAAATGAGATGAAATTATCAAATAACCTTCTGATAGGGTAGAAAACCTTATGGGAAAAGGAGTAATTGCTCGTAATGAGCAATTTCTTCCTTTCCCACAAAGTTTTCCAGAGTCGTCTGCAACAAACTGGTCAAATGTCGTGATTGTTTGGTAAAGGCTTAAAGTCGAATGAGAAGGGAATATGTTGTGTTGATTGGATCTATATAGAGCAGATAAATTAAACAATGATGAGTGCATGGTGGATTTGTCAACTTCTACCACAGACACATCAAAGTGAAGTGAGGTGATATTGAAAATGGGTTTAACATTTTTCATCAAAAGTGAAAACATTATGCCAAATATCGTCTGCTGCCGACACATTATCAAATGTCTGCTTGCCATAGTACATTAATAACAGTCTGATTCCATGGGAAATCCAGTGATGTGTGAAATAATTAGATTTCTAATCCAGACAATCTAAATTTTTGGGGACCAAACAAATTCCTCAACTAAATCTCTAAGTGAATTCTTTGGTTCAATAACCTAGTTGTTAACAAATTTTGTCTTTTATATTTTCCTGTGGAACAACAAAATGTATTGTTGGACCAAGAGATCATATTTAAGTGGTTGTAATGTTTTTCAGTACAATTTTAAATTGTATGATACATAAGATGCACAGAAATCCAGGTGGCATTTAGTCAATTGCATGACATTATATGGTATTTAAACAGGTGAAAAAAGATCTCTATGATGATACTTAACTTTGCTGTTATGTTGTTCATGAACCTGTATAAAGGCTTATTCTATAGAAGATAACGCTTTTTTGTTTCAAACAACTTTTGCTATTTGTCACAGTATTTTCTCTAATATTTTGATGCACGTATCTTATTAAAGGGAGCATGAATAAATATTGGCAATTTTGCTAATTCAATAACTTTTTTTTATACAGCATGAAATGGTTCAGCCTTATTTGTTATCAGACACCATATGATGCTCTTAATCCATCTATGTCTCAACATTCAGTCATCTTAGTTCATAAAAGCAACCAATTAAATCAAAAATCCTCCTTAAAACTTAAATTTTCTCATAACAGTGAATTAATAGGATTCCGATATGTCTCTCTGTTCTATTTCTTATTGAGCAAATGTTTGCCTTTTTTGTCTGTCTCAAGTCTCTTATGATTAGATATTAACTAATTTTCCTTTTTTTTTTTTCATTAAAGCCTTATAAATGGGATTAGCATTAGTATAACCTGTTAACATTTTACACAATAAAGACAAATGAATGAACTGTTAAAAACCTTAATCAATAAGATACTGACAGAACTCAAGTAGCTTCCCTCATGAAAGTAAGTTTGTGCAGATAAACAGATTACCCAAATGACAGAGTTTTCATATTTTATGTAGACTTTAACCCTTACAGTGCTGGAACTGACTTTATGCCTATGCAAACAGGTTAGATTAATTCCAGCTGCCAATTTATTTGTGATCTAACCTGTTAGCTACTCTGAGTATCTTTCTTCATTAATATAAAGAAGATATTTAAGGTTTTGGAAAGCAGACAACACAGAAATCCATTTTTAGAAAATTACCGTTCAACCATTTTTAGCTCAACTATTCAAAGAATAAGGAGAGCTATACTACTCTCCCGGGCGTCAGCGTTGGCGTCGGCGTCGGCGTCGCTGTTTCGAATTTAAGCAAATTATGCAGCTTTATATTCTTAAAAAATCTTAGTAAAGTTTTTACACACAAGTTTTTATCTCATGAACTACTGTATGGAATGAGTTGATACTTCACACCCCACATGTGTTCAGGGTAATGATCTAAGGTCCCAGGCCAATATTCAAATCTCTTGTATTCAATTTAAGCAAATTATGCGGCCTTTTGTACTTAAAAAAATCTTGGTTATGTTTTTGCTTGCAAGTTTATATCTCATGAACTGCTGTATGGAATGGGTTTGCAATTCACAGTTGTGGTCAGGGTCATAATTCAAGGTTCCTGACCAAGTTTCAAATCCCTTGTTTTGAATTTAAGCTAATTATGAGGTCATTTGTACTTAAAAATTCTTGTTTAAAATTTCGCATGCATGTTTGTATCTCAACAGCTGTTGTAGGGAATCATTGTTTTCCCCCTCATATTTTAGAAGCAATAATATTTCACTGACCTATACCCCTCTCCGACATTACCGAATAGTCGAGCATGCTGTCTTACTGACAGCTCTTGTTTTGTTGGTACTCATTAGAAACATCTTGTAGAAATCAAGTTATTATCTCATAATGTATATTATAGTGGATGTAAATCTATTATATGCAAGATTATTATTGCTATTATAATATAAATCATGTTTTTTTTTCATTTCAGACATGGAGAAGTCTGACGTCATATCAGTGTCACTCATATCAGTGTCATCTGTAATTGTGTTTGTCATCATGCTGCTTGTTTGCGCGTGGTGTGCGAGGTGTTTCGGGCGAAAGAAGCGAGAAGAGGAGGACGAGGAACATTTTGCCCGGTCGTTTCGCTCTGTGGAGCTCAACAGCGAAGCAGGGAGGGAGTTCCGACCTTTAAATAAACGATCCTTGGACGACCTTTCAGCAAATGGTCATGACCCTGGGAATACTCCTGTACTTACAAGGAAGACAATACGGTAAGTTTAGGCAATGTGTTACAATTTATGGTTCGGGATTCTATTATTAAATTTTTTGTTATATTTTAGCTTAATGTCTTGATACCTCATAACTTTCATACATGAAATATTGTATGCTTTTTGAGACCAGGTTGAATTGGGATCACTCATGTAAGGTAGGCTTATAGGCCATTAGTATCAAGAAAAACATAAAACTAAGTGATATGTTACATTATTGTTTATGTTTTATTATCATTCCATTTATGTTTTATTATCATTCCATTTATGTTTTATTATCATTCCATTTATGTTTTATTACCATTCCATTTATGTTTTATTATCATTCCATTTATGTTTTATTATCATTCCATTTATGTTTTATTATCATTCCATTCATGTTTTATTATCATTCCATTTATGTTTTATTATCATTCCATTTATGTTTTATTATCATTCCATTTATGTTTTACATATTAATACCTTATGAGTTTCATACAATACAAAACTTTTTTTGATGCTTCATTGAGACATGGTTGAATTAGAAACATCCATCCAAGTCTGGCTTGTGGACCATCAGCATCAAACCAAGCATGACCTTAAACATTTACAAAACACCAAATTTTAGACTGTCCCAAATTGAAAGTTTGCAGACGACATTTCCAAATGTGATGCAATTGAAAAATAATCATCTGATAGGACAGAAAACTTTGTGAGAAAAGGAGAAATTGCAGAAATTGCTCATTAAGAGCAATTTCTCTTTTTCCCACAATGTTTTCCAGAGTCATCTGCAACAAACTGATAAAATGATGTTATTGTTCAGTAAAGGGTTCAACCATAAGGTAGAGTTAGATGAAGAAGGAGTATAAATATGTCATCCTAAGAAAAACTTTTTTTTCTGACACATACATCTACCATGCAGTCACAATAGCGGTTATTAGTGCCTTAATCCAATCAAGTAGTCATTAGGAAATGTGTAATTCCAAACCTAGAGACTATTTCAGGGAATTTTATGTACTGCTAATCAGATTTATTTTTGTTTTCTCATTCCATGTCATACGCTCCCTAAGAATTAGTCTGTCTTTTAGTCACATTAACAGTGAACTACTGGTGTTGTTGCTTTGGAATTTTTAGGTGCTCTGAGAATGAAAATATTGTTAGAATGAAGAAATCTTTCATGTCTACTTGAAGGCATAAAACAAAAGGTTTATTATACTTTATGAAAAACTAATGTCAAGTTGTTTTATTTAAAAAGTATGCCTTGGTGGGTTTTTTTTTCATCTCAACATTGGAAACTAACATTTTCTATAGTTTGACATGACCAACCTATTGAGTTTATCTGTTCTTATATACTACATGTATATCATGATTCATCAGTCTCAACAGTAAAATGTTTTCAACATGTTGATATGTGGAGAAGTCAAATACATTTTTTACATGGATAGAATGTTCTTTGAAATGTTGAGCATTTCCAAGAAAGACCATTTTGAGGGATCAATGCAAGGCTATAGTAAATCATTCACAAAAGTGAAGCATCTACTGAAGTATTGCACTGAACCCCTAATTTGTACCAGAAGAGAGGTGTCCATTGGATTACCATTTAAGATTGTCATGTAGCAGAGGATAGTAAATGACGCCTCGCAGGACAATAGTCTTGGATCAGGAGACTGACGCAATAATCCTGGGAAGCGACAGCTCTAATGCCTGTCTTAACCCTTTACCAAACAGTAATGACATCTAACCAGTTTATTGCAAAAGACTCGGGAAAACATTGTGTGAAAAGGAGAAATTGCTCTCAACGAGCAATTTCTCCTTTTCCCACAATGTTTTTCTGCTCTATCAGAAGATAATTTTTCATTTTCATCACATTTTGAAATGTTGTCTGCAAGCTCTTTCAATTTGGAAGAGTCGAAAATTTGGTGTTTGGTAAAAGGTTAATTGTTTCCATGATTATATTACCTACTGCCTCATCAATACTGTTAACAATTTACCCTGAGAAACATTCAAGAACTTGTTCATGAACTAATTCATGCAATTCATGTATAATTATGAATGTTAAATGACCATTCATGAATTCATCAATTATAGGGATGTAATTTCCCAAATTGAACAGGCCTTGGCCTCTTCACAATTCAAGGAGAAAAGGCCCTAAGATGTCTCCCAGCTGACTTCAGCGGGCCGACATGAACCACTTTTTTTATGAGCACAACTCCTCCTACATTTCTCAACGGATTTTGATGAAACTTTCATGAAATGACTGCCAACAAGTGCCTTGGCATATATTGTTGGGATTTTAGAATTCTGGCATGGTCAAGGTCACTGTTGCTAAAATTAGATTGAATTCGAGGAATCCTTCTGAGTGCAACTCCTCCCTCAATCTTCAACAGATTTTGATGAAACTTTCACATAAGGAGTGTCACTATGTGCCCAGACCCATATCGAACGGTATTTTTGATTGGGTCAATGCAATCTTAGCTAAGATTAGATTTTTTTTACATTCCTTCATAGGGCCGTTATTTCTTGACCAATTTCGTATTTGGTATGTAGGTCCCTCTGATTGACCTTTTCACTTTGATGGGGCCAAAGGCTAAAAAAAGTAAAAAAGGAAGCTGTTTGATATTGAAAACCTTGTTCTGTGACAATTTTATCTCTTGTCTCCTAATAATTTCATTTATAGCATGCAGTCCTATCAGAGCATGTTGACCTGGAAAGTTATGATTTCACCTGTACTTCATTATCTGGGGTAATAAATGTCTGATTATGGTAAGAGGTACTGACCTTCCATATAACAACTTTTGTAAGGACTTTTATTGGCACAAACTTGTTTTGTCCATATGTTCAAATAATTTTTGTTGGAAACGATGTAATCATGTCTGTAATAGTTCATAATTATTCTGCTGAAGTGTTAATTAGCAAGTAAGGTTAAAAAATAATACCCCTAATCTGCTATCTTGAAACATATCCTTTCATTGGATTACTTTGATCATTTTTGGCATACACCTGACGGAAATGTTTGAGTATAATACTAATAGTTCAGGCTAAGACTAACATACACCCAGAACAGAAATGTTTGAGTATAATACTAAAAGTTCAGGCTAAGGCTGATATACACCCAGAACAGAAATGTTTGAGTATAATACTTATAGTTCAGGCTAAGACTGATATACACCCAGAACAGAAATGTTTGAGTATGATACTAATAGTTCAGGCTAAGACTGATATACACCCAGAACAGAAATGTTTGAGTATGATACTAATAGTTCAGGCTAAGACTGATATACACCCAGAACAGAAATGTTTGAGTATAATACTAATAGTTCAGGCTAAGACTGATATACACCCAGAACAGAAATGTTTGAGTATAATACTAAAAGTTCAGGCTAAGACTGATATACACCCAGAACAGAAATGTTTGAGTATAATACTAAAAGTTCAGGCTAAGGCTGATATACACCCAGAACAGAAATGTTTGAGTATAATACTAAAAGTTCAGGCTAAGACTGATATACACCCAGAACAGAAATGTTTGAGTATGATACTAATAGTTCAGGCTAAGACTGACATACACCCAGAACGAAAATGTTTGAGTATGATACTAAAACTTCAGGCTAAGACTGACATACACTCAGAACAGAAATGTTTGAGTATGATACTAAAAGTTCAGGCTTAGACTGACATACACCCAGAACAGAAATGTTTGAGTATGATACTAAAAGTTCAGGCTAAGACTGACATACACCCAGAACAGAAATGTTTGAGTATGATACTAAAAGTTCAGGCTAAGACTGATATACACCCAGAACGGAAATGTTTGAGTATAATACTAATAGTTCAGGCTAAGACTGATATACACCCAGAACAGAAATGTTTGAGTATAATACTAAAAGTTCAGGCTAAGACTGATATACACCCAGAACAGAAATGTTTGAGTATAATACTAAAAGTTCAGGCTAAGGCTGATATACACCCAGAACAGAAATGTTTGAGTATGATACTAAAAGTTCAGGCTAAGACTGATATACACCCAGAACGGAAATGTTTGAGTATAATACTAATAGTTCAGGCTAAGGCTGATATACACCCAGAACAGAAATGTTTGAGTATAATACTAAAAGTTCAGGCTAAGACTGATATACACCCAGAACAGAAATGTTTGAGTATGATACTAATAGTTCAGGCTAAGACTGATATACACCCAGAACAGAAATGTTTGAGTATGATACTAATAGTTCAGGCTAAGACTGATATACACCCAGAACAGAAATGTTTGAGTATAATACTAAAAGTTCAGGCTAAGACTGATATACACCCAGAACAGAAATGTTTGAGTATAATACTAAAAGTTCAGGCTAAGGCTGATATACACCCAGAACAGAAATGTTTGAGTATGATACTAAAAGTTCAGGCTAAGACTGATATACACCCAGAACGGAAATGTTTGAGTATGATACTAATAGTTCAGGCTAAGGCTGATATACACCCAGAACAGAAATGTTTGAGTATAATAATAAAAGTTCAGGCTAAGACTGATATACACCCAGAACAGAAATGTTTGAGTATGATACTAATAGTTCAGGCTAAGACTGACATACACCCAGAACAGAAATGTTTGAGTAAAATACTAAAAGTTCAGGCTAAGACTGACATACACCCAGAACAGAAATGTTTGAGTATAATACTAAAAGTTCAGGCTAAGGCTGATATACACCCAGAACAGAAATGTTTGAGTATGATACTAAAAGTTCAGGCTAAGACTGATATACACCCAGAACGGAAATGTTTGAGTATGATACTAATAGTTCAGGCTAAGGCTGATATACACCCAGAACAGAAATGTTTGAGTATAATACTAAAAGTTCAGGCTAAGACTGATATACACCCAGAACAGAAATGTTTGAGTATAATACTAAAAGTTCAGTCTAAGACTGACATACACCCAGAACGGAAATGTTTGAGTATGATACTAATAGTTCAGGCTAAGACTGACATACACCCAGAACGGAAATGTTTGAGTATAATACTAAAAGTTCAGGCTGAGACTGACATACACCCAGAACGGAAATGTTTGAGTATAATACTAAAAGTTCAGGCTAAGACTGACATACACCCAGAACGGAAATGTTTGAGTATAATACTAATAGTTCAGGCTAAGACTGACATACACCCAGAACAGAAATGTTTGAGTATAATACTAAAAGTTCAGGCTAAGACTGACATACACCCAGAACAGAAATGTTTGAGTATAATACTAAAAGTTCAGGCTAAGACTGACATACACCCAGAACGGAAATGTTTGAGTATAATACTAATAGTTCAGGCTAAGACTAACATACACCTAGAACAGAAATGTTTGAGTATAATACTAACAGTTCAGGCTAAGACTGACATACACTCAGAATAGAAATGTTTGAGTATGATACTAATAGTTCAGGCTAAGACTGACATACACCCAGAACGGAAATGTTTGAGTATAATACTAAAAGTTCAGGCTAAGACTGACATACACCCAGAACGGAAATGTTTGAGTATGATACTAATAGTTCAGGCTAAGACTGACATACACCCAGAACGGAAATGTTTGAGTATGATACTAAAAGTTCAGGCTAAGACTGACATACACCCAGAACGGAAATGTTTGAGTATAATACTAATAGTTCAGGCTAAGACTGACATACACCCAGAACAGAAATGTTTGAGTATGATACTTATAGTTCAGGCTAAGACTGACATACACCCAGAACGGAAATGTTTGAGTATGATACTAATAGTTCAGGCTAAGACTGACATACACCCAGAACGGAAATGTTTGAGTATAATTCAACAAACAAACAAGACTTACCTGTAAGTTGATGTTTGGTTGGGATTCTATATAGTCATTATTTCTATTGAAGGGATCAAATGAGATGTGCAGTGACCGTGTAGTAATTCGTCAGTGTTGGAAGCTTTCAGCAAGATCAATTTGTTCCAGGAAGAAGGGATCAAATTCTTTTCTAATAGCTTCGCATTGAATCCTTAACATTGTGGAAATACAAGCTAAGGGTGTGGAGGGTGGGCATTTGATCCCTTCAATAGAAATAATGACTATATAGAATCCCAACCAAACATCAACTTACAGGTAAGTCTTGTTTGTTTGTTGAATTCTATTACGTCATTCTATTTCCGGAATCAAATGAGACTTCAAAGCAAGAACAAAACATATCTTGCTGAATTGAAGTAGCTCATGTAAAAGACCTAATATATTGGAGAATAGAAAGGAGCTTACTGTGATATCCTTATTGTAATGCTGTTTGTTGAAAACTGTCTGCATTCGTCATCTCCAAAGGTTTGTCATAGAACCTTGAGAATGTGTCCGCATTAGACCATCCTGCTACCCTCATAATTTCGTTTAATGGAAAACCACTTTGTTTCACTTTAGATGTAACAGCTGTTCTAGTACTGTGGGAGGTGTATTTATCAACATCTATTCCTGAATTCCTTAAAACGCATTTGATCCACCTACTAATTGTGGTAGATACCACAGACTTATGTGGCTTAACATAACTGATAATTAAATGTGTCTCTGAGCCCCGTAGAGAGCTAGTACGTTTAATATACTCATAAAGTGTCTTATAAACACAAATTTCGCTGTCTGGCGAATATAAATGTAACTGTACAACAGGATTTACTCTCCCTCTTCTACACTGTTTAAGCAACCCACTATAATACAGGATGAAAGATTTCTCATCTTTCTTCATTCCGTCAATAGATAATAAAGAAATAGACTGCGCACGACTTGCTTGAGTCAAAGCGATCAGCATCACTAACTTATATGACAACATTTTTAAAGTTAAATCTTCTACTGGTGACATCGTCTTTAGATAACAAAGAACTTTACTAACATCCCATGTTTCCTTGTATTTAGGTTTTGTAGGTCGTAAATTATAAACACCTGTCAAAAACCGTACAACTAACGGGTGAGAGCCTACAGTAAAACCATCTTGTCTATTACAAAGATTAGACAGAGAACTTCTCGCTGAATTTAATGTTTCATAACTGAGTCCTGATTCATAAAGTTCAGTAAGGAACTCTATAATGTATTCAACAGGGGCTTTAAATGGATCAACTTTCCTTTCACGACAGAATGAAATCCATCTATTAATGTAGGTGGAATATTGCTTCTTTGTTGTACTTCTCCATGATTCCATGATGATATTGATAGATTTCTCTGGTAGGTTTCGACTTTCGAAGGATTTCCTGAGATATGACAAAGCATGAGGTGAAGTTTGTTCACAAGTGGATGAATTTTCTGACCTGATTGTAATTTCAGAGTTTCCCGACATACTTTGATTATCAATGGATCGTGTGTCAGCATCTCCAGGATACTGGTATAAAAGTTCTGTGTCACCCAAAAAGGAGCCACCAGTAGTACATCTGCTTGGTCTTGTCGGGCTTTCTGCAATACTCGGCCAATGAGACTGAAAGGTGGAAAAGCATGTATATATTTTTCTTTCCAACTAACAGAGAAAGCGTCAACAGCCACTGCTTCTGGATCTGGTCTCCAAGAAACAAAACATTCAATTTGTTTATTCAGCCTAGAAGCAAACATGTCAATCTCAGGCATACCAAAACAGTTCACCATTTCACAAAAAATGCTTTCATTTAATTTCCATTCAACATTTTCATTGAAATTTCTGGAGAAATAATCTGCTTCATTCTCAATTCCTGGAATGTGTGCTGCTGATAACCAAATAGCTCTATTCTTACACCATATCCAAATCTTCCAAGCAAGTTCATTGAGCTTATCTGTTTTACCGCCCATATTTCGAATATGAGCAACTGTGCATGAATTGTCAGATAAAATTTGAACATGGGCATTTGTTTTTGTCTTACAAAATGATTTTATTGCATGGCTAGCAGCAAGTAATTCCAAATAATTGATGTGATTATCAATTTCAAGATCATTCCAGCGACCTCCTATTTTATCATTACCACAGATAGCACCCCATCCAAAAGCACTTGTATCTGTTGTGATAATCATATCAGGATTTCCATGATAGATATTTCTTTGCTGACTATGCAAATTTTGTATCCACCATGAAAGTTCTTGTTTCACTTCAGATGTGATTATCATAATTGCATCATAATCGCCAGCATGTTGCTGGAGTGCCTGGATTTTGGCGCGCTCTGTAGTTCTGTAAAATAATGGGCCAAATTCTACAGCAGAAAATGTTGAAACCATGAGACCCAAAACATGTGCTACATCTCTGATTTTAGCTCTATGCTTACTAAACAAGTCTTTGCAAGCTTAGGTAATTTTTTCTACTTTATCAAGTGGTAATGTTACAATCATTTCATCTGAATCAATCCAATTTCCAAGAAAAACAATCTTTTTTGTAGGTATTAATACAGATTTCTTTTCGTTTATCAAAAAACCAAGATTTGACATGAGATGAACAGTATCTCGTACATTTTCCTCACATTCTGGGTATGAATCAGCCATTAGTAATGAGTCATCAATATACCCAGAATTTTTGTGCCCAAGCATGCGCAGAGATGCATAAACTGGCTTCATGAATTTGGTAAACTGTTTTGGTGCACATGAAATACCATTTGGTAGAGCTCGGTATTGATAGAGTTTGTCTAAATGCTTAAATCTAAGCTTTTTAAGCGTCGCGTATGCGCGACTGCTTATAGTCATCGATCTGAATCGTTCTTTGTCCTTCGGGGGCTGATCACTCAGATAAAACTGGTCCTACGCGAATTTCGGCGGGAAAAATCAAGTAGTTCTCCGCGAATTTTGGCGGGAGAATACTCCCGCGCTCGCGCATGTATACCAACGAACTACTTTCCGCGTTGAACCGCAGAGGCGAATTCAAACGTTTGTTTATTCTTTTTAGGTATTCTCGGTGGAATAGGATACAAATATTTGATTCTAGCATTGGGTTGCCTTGTCAGGAAAAATCATATGATCCATGGTTTGATCGCTTGAAGATCAAGTTCGAACGTTCCATGTTTACATAATTGCTGTGAACTTATTTTGCCTTCAATACACACTCGCTTTATATATACTCTTGCCGGGGCCTAACACACTCATTTTACATAATTATGTACTTCTGTCGGGGCCTTTTTGCGGGGAATCTATGTTGTAATAAGTAATTGTGAGCACTGCACACTGTCTGGAGTTATCTTGGAGTATATTGTTTTTATTTCTGGAGAACATACTAGAGTCGATACAACTATTTGGTCCTAGAGTTGAGATACGGTTTCATGTCTGGAAAATTACATGATCGCTTCCAAACGCTCAATGTTTACATCCAGAGACATGTTGTTTTATCTATTCACTTGCCGGGGCGTTTAGTGTTTGCGCATGCTGAGCGGCATTGTTCAAGATTTCGAATTTCCGGCTATCTTGTGCTGAGTTATGCTTAAAAATGTTCGACTTCGTGTACAGTGGATTCACTAACCTACCGATTTGTTCATCTTTTGAAAATGAAGGGAGATACTGTTTTGAGTTGCATGGCAATATTATGTGAAGAAATGGGGATTAATGTTAATCAGTGGATGTTGAGGATAGGATGTTTTTGTTTACGACTGCAAGCCGGTAAACTTGATGGAGATCAGGACACAGACTGTAAACCAAATTTTATCTTAGTGCTATTTATGGACTGTCATGCTAGCAGAAACCTCTTACTTATTATGTTACTTTTGATGATATGTGGTGATGTCGAAACGAATCCTGGGCCAGAAAGTCAGAGTAACAAAATGTTGAATTAATTTCCTATTTAGGGAAACATCCACCAGGGTAATGAGATGTTTAGTGTGTTGTCAAGAGGTAAGCAGTGTGTACCATGCTGTTTTGCTTTTATATTTAGACTTTTTACACATCCATTTGATAAGTTTTCTTGGAGGAATTGTGATTTGGATCAAGTTTTGATTGCAGGAGATGATTTGTATATTTATATAAGAAAATATAACAACAATTCAGTTGAGTTTCTTGAAGTACATGACTTGCCTCCCTACATTTGTTTGTCTAATGAGTATTTTGTATGCAAAGTAAAGAAAACATACAGTGGTGCAATGAACCCGAATTACACAGACAATTACCCCCTTGTCAAACTTGAGATGGCTTTAGGAGTTGGATTGCCTGCCAATCAAGAAGAATTTCAGTACAGCATATTCATATGTAAGGGAAATGCAATAGCAATTTGTTATCATTTGGATTTTTTGTATTTTTGATTCACATGCAAGAGATGGGGATGGACGTAAAGAGTTGAATTATGTTCTTAAAATCTTTACCAACTTTTATCAGATTGTCAATATCGATGAAAATTTAGTCAGTATTTCAGGACTTCATGGGTCTCTTGTTATGTCTCATCGTACAAAAACTTAGTTAATTTCTTACTTATTTTTTATTACGTTTTTCATAGAATACATTTAAAAGCATTTGCACATTGTTTATATTTACAGTTGTTCTTTCTTTAATAAATAAGATATACAACAGAGTCGTATGGTTTATCTGCATTTTATCTTCTAGATATTTTTTTAAATTCAAACACACAAACAGTCCTTCAGCCTAAGGAATACAATTCCACTGCGACGCAGTCTGGCCTTTCAGGCCTTTGATTTCTATCTTCTTCTGCAATAGGGACACTGTAATAGCCATGGCGAATATCTGTACTGGCAAAAAACATGCCTGGCTTCACTAGTTTTAAGACTGATTCAAAAGTGTCCATTTTAAAATGATGGTATTCTATATATTTGTTCAAATCTTTAAGATTTAAAATCATTCTATATTCATCATTATGTTTTGGAATGATGAAAATTGGAGAAATGTATTCATCTGGTTCATGATCAACTTCTTCAATAACTTCCATTTGTAGTAATTTTTGTATCTCTTTACTTATAATCTTATTTTCTAGATCAGAGAATTTACTTCTTGAGCAATATGAGTTTGAGGGATTTTCCCCTTGAATAAATTCAATGTGACAGTGTTTAACAATATCTAAAATGTTAGCATCAGATGTTATTTTTCTCCAATTTTCAACATGATCTTTTAATCGACCAGCACGGAAATCTGATTTACTGACCTCTACTTTCTCTGTTGCTTGAAGTTTTTTGTCTGGTTGGAGGAGAAGGCCTCATTTCCACTAGCTGAAGCACCTCTACCACGACCACGGAAGCCACGACCTCTAGAAGGATATGGACTGCCATTACCACGGCGACCACGACCTCTGTTCTTCATCGGGCCACCACCACGACCAGATGACTTCCCTATTCGGTTCATGTTATTAATCTCCCTGACATTATTGTTCACATCTGTATCGTTCCCATATAGAAGGTCTGTATACGGCAAGGAGGCAGAAGCCAAGTAATGGTACTTATAATCAAGATCAGATTTATGCAAGTCTTTACGTTTGGTGTTTATCATCTTGTTGGCATGACCAAGCAATGCGATTGCAGTCGTTCCTAGCTGAACATGATCAGAGTTTGTTTGGCCAAGTTTTTCCAACAATTTTACAATGTTGATAGAGGCTTTCAAAAGAACACCTTGTATAGCTGTCAATCTCGAGTCTTCTGACTGTGTGAAACTCTTCAAAAGGCGCCATATACCTTGATTTACACGGGTCTTCACTAAGGAGTCACAATTTTCGGGACGACTTATCTGTTTTAAAATGTCCTCTAAATTATCCTCAGATAACCCATTCCTGAAGGAATTGTTCACAAGACTCGCCAAATCCGGATGAACATCAACATCCACTTGTTCTGACTGTTGGAATTTGTTCGAGAGTCTTTTAAAAATAGAACTAGGTTCTTTGTTTTCCGAACCAGACGGATCAGTGAGAGAATCACTGTCTAATTGTTCATGACAATCGTATTCCTCTTCATTATCATACTCGTCATAATGACAGTCCTCATTACTATACGAGTCCTCGTTCCAGTGTTTCATAATGTCGTCTATTCGCTGCGACTGCTTATCTAATCGTTCACTCTGCGCATTCACATTAGAATTCAACTCACGCAAAATGTCGGCCAATTCGCGCAGCGGTGGGGAATCCGAAGACGCCTTGTGGCTCGTCTTTGCTGAAGTATTTGACATAGTTGTTTGCGTAGACGATAATGGGGCTTTAGACGACGTCGTAGTCGTCTTTTTCCCTGAGGAAGCGGTCGAAACCGCGGATGATTTAGAAATTTGAACCTCCTTTTCCGCCATGACACACGTGAAGGAAGTGATGTCGTGAAGTTGTAACGGAAAAACGGCAGATGTCGTGAAATTTACGACAATAATTTCTGCCACACAATCTTATTCTGCGAACAGAATATTTATGAAGGTTTTATTTATTGCCGAAGCAATTAAATAATAAAGCTACCTAGATAGCTTTTCAAAGACATTACTACTTCCGAAAAAGCTTATCTCTTAGTGACGAATAAAAATAGTCGTCACGGTCGAGTTTTAGCGAGCGATAACCCAATGTATAGGTCCGACCTCTATGAGCTACAACAGCGCACTGACGAATTACTACACGGTCACTGCACATCTCATTTGATTCCGGAAATAGAATGACGTAATAGAATACTAAAAGTTCAGGCTAAGACTGACATACACCCAGAACGGAAATGTTTGAGTATGACACTAATAGTTCAGGCTAAGACTGACATACACCTAGAACATAAATGTTTGAGTATAATACTAAAAGTTCAGTGAGTATAATACTAAAAGTTCAGTCTAAGACTGATATACACCCAGAACAGAAATGTTTGAGTATGATACTAATAGTTCAGGCTAAGACTGACATACACCTAGAACAGAAATGTTTGAGTATAATACTAATAGTTCAGGCTAAGACTGACATACACCCAGAACGACTGAAGTAATGAACAAATTTGTTTTAAAATTGCGGATGGTGGGTAAGGTGTTATACTTTAAGTGTGGAATTCATCTTGTTTAACAGCTACCTTATTGACAATAGGAAAAAGTAGGTTGGGGTTTTCATCTATAAATCCTGGGATTTATTGAAGTCATTAGAGCAAGTAGAGCTGTAGCAAACACAGTTGGCCCATAAACTGGTACTTAATGATCAGCAAATAACACTCTCTAATTGTCTGCTAAATAAGGCCATTGCTATAGTTAGTTCTGTTTTATTCGTTTCCTCCATGTAACATCATTGTAAAGAACATAGAGAGGTAAACCCTAAGAATGCTTGGTAATTCTCTAAAAATACATTTTTGTGTTGTTTGCTTTCTAAAACCTTGAATATCTGCTTAATTTTGTTGAGGAAGGTTACTCAGAGTAGCAAATAGGTTAAATTACAGACCAGCCGCCAATTTACTTGACGGCTGGCCTGGATCTAACCTGTTTGCATAAGCATTAGGTGGGTTCCAGCACTATAAGGGTTATTTCTGTTTTATTCGTTTCCTCCATGTAAACATTGTTATATGTTACATGCAAATTGGCAGCTGGCCTGCGATCTTACCTGTTTGCTACTCTGAGTAGCTTTCCTCATCAAAATTTAGCAGATATTTAAGGTATTGGAAAGCGAATGACACAAAAATCTATTTTTAGAAAATTTCCCAGCATTTTAAGGGTTAATTACCAAAAAATAAAATGCATTTGTTTGGTTTTTGGTGGACATTTTATAATGTTGTTTACCTCTAAAAAAAAAATCTTAATGCAATGATTAAGCTAGTCTGCACATTCCTCTTACATATTTATCAAATGGTTAAAAATGTTTTATCCCTCAGTAAAAATACAAAATAAAAAAACCCAGTATGATCGATAATTAGTAGATTATTTCGCTGACTTTTTTCTGAAATTACCATATTACAAGAGTTTCTGTGGATCTGATGGAAGGATGCAATTAGTACAACATGCCAAACTGTCAGATCAATTGGGGGAATTACATGATATTACCCCCATAAGTATTATGGCATTGTTAACAGTCCAGGATAACAGGGAGTAGTTCCTTGTTGAATGTTCATGATTCAGATTAAACCTTTACCAAACGCCAAAATTTCGACTGATCCAAATTGAAAAAGTTTGCAGACCACATTTAAAAATGTGATAATATTGAAAAACAATCTTCTGAAAGGGCAGAAAACATTGTTGGAAAAGTAGAAATTGCTCATTAGGAGCAATTTCTCTTTTTCCCACAATGTTTTCCAGAGTCGTCTGCTACACACTGTTCAAACGTCATTATTGTTTGGTAATGGGTTAAACCCAGTATGTTGTTGATCTTTATTATAATCAAGTAATAGAGTACCCATAATGTAGGTTGTGGGGCCTCCATGGCCTAGTGGTGAGTACAGAACTTGAAATCACATGGCCCCTCTCCGCGTGGGTTCAAATCCTGACAGGGATATGGATTTTCATGAGAGGCAGTTTCCCGACTGACTTACGGAATGCCGATGGTTCTACCCCCCTTGACCAGCCCTTATGGGCAGTTGAGTATGGGGTCTTCCTCCATCATTAAGAGTCGGGCATCGCTACATAACTGAAATAATGTTGATGTGATGTAAAACCCATATAAGTAATACACTGCAGACTCATTATAACGCGGTCGTCGGGAGCCATGATGCTAGATCCGCGTTAATAGTGGGGTTGACAAATATAACGCGAGGTCCCTTACGCGCTATATGCCAGACCATAACCACTTAAGAAACAATAAGATTCAAGAAGTAGTCTATTCATATTTCAAGATTGTGTCAAGTTACGGACTTATCATTGAATTTATTGTGAATAAAAGAAAAGCAAATAAAAAACATAATCAAAACTTACATGTTTAACTATATATTCCTTTTTATTTGTTTCATTACGATTCAAGTTAAGGATCATTGATAGAGGCACGTGCAGTTTAAATACACACTACAGAAAAAGGATGGTGGATTCAGTTAACCCATGTTCTATTTATAGATTTAAACTCCAAGTTAGGAGTGAGTAAATTTTATCGAAGTTCTCCCAGCATGTGTACCTAATGCTTTACCATTTAAACAAGGTGTAAAACACTCCCCTGAATAAGCGTGTACAAACTAATGATATTATGTAATTTATCAACACTATGTACACATAGATTTAAATCTTCCCTCGGGTCACGGATTGTGTACGTATAAAGGCCACGCGCTTTGTTTAAAAGACCGTGACAAACAATGGGGATTACCCAGGGAGTTATTGATTTTCACGCCTTCGGAGTGCAATTTGTAGGTAGACTTTCTATTAAGGATGCCGACCGCGTCATTTTGCAGAAAGGGGGAGATTTAGGCTATTGTTTAAGCCCTAATGTGCTTGAAATTTTGGGAGCCATAGGAGACCCGCGTTATAATGAGTATCGCGTTATAACGGGTCGCGGTATAATGAGTCTGCAGTGTATAAATAAATAACAATGTAGGTTGTAAAAAGGTTGTACCTACGAGTACCCAAATGTAATGTGGTATAAATGACAATTTCTTCCCAATATCCTGTACACGCATGAAATAGAAGATCTGATTTATCATTTGGAAGCCCAAACTTTTTTCCCTTATATTTGTAATATAATTATTTCTTTACCAAACAACAACAATATTTGACCAGTTTGTTGCAGATGACACTGAAAAACATTGTGGGAAAAAAGGAGAAATTGCTCTTATGGAGCAATTTCTTCTTTTCCCACAATGTTTTCTGCTTTATCAGAAGATTATTTTTCAATTTCATCACATTTTGAAATGTTGTCTGCAAACTCTTTCAAATTGAGACTGTCAAAAATTTGGCGGTTGGTAAAGCGATAATGGATGATTATTTATCAGACAGGAATTTATGGAAGCTTGAGAGTTTCAAAATTTCAAACAAAATCTATCACTTTTGTTGTTTGTTATATAAAATATAATGGTATCATTTATGTTTATATATATTAGACCTGAGAGAATCAATTAATTGTTGAATTTGCACGATTGTTAGCATTGATTACTTAAAACTGCTTTGTGGTTGATTAAATGAATTCAACTCTGATAAATATCTGTTAAGCTGTCACTTTCTGTTATTACTTCTTGTGAACTTTCATATGTTTATGTAATTAAAGGGACATACATGCTGTTATCTGTAATCAACATGTTGAAAAACTTAAACTACCTTTAAAGCGGGACTGTTCTATTTGAAAATTGTTATGGCTGTTTTTTTTGTCACAATCAATTCAATCATCAAAACATTTTATGCCATATTGTGTATGCCCTTTTCAAAAACTCAGAAAATGTTT
Organism: Cerastoderma edule; assembly: GCA_947846245.1. Taxonomy (NCBI): domain Eukaryota; kingdom Metazoa; phylum Mollusca; class Bivalvia; order Cardiida; family Cardiidae; genus Cerastoderma; species Cerastoderma edule. The sequence goes on from OX401407.1 coordinate 547,292, forward strand.
TATCTCATGTTTGGAATTGCAAAGGGTTGATGATAAGAATGTCGCCCTCCTTACATATAGTAACTTTCGACCAGTCCAAAAATTTCAAAAAGTGAAAGCACATTACAGAAAAAACAATAACCTTTTCTTTGCTCTAATTGGTAGAAACCAGCATGTGACAAAAACAAAATTTTGATGCCTTTGTATGTCACTGTGGTTTGTAAAGTCTTATGCTCTGAATGAGTCAACATGAAACAAGGGGTCATTATGAGCAGTTTCTGCTTTTGTCACACTGGTTTTTGAAGATTTTTGCTGCATAAGGTATTGTGTTACTATGGAATGAAAGGACACGCTTTCTGTTGACAATAAGCCGCTGTGATTCAATTTACAAAACAGATGAGATACTTTGTCCTCGCCTAGAATTCTATATTCTATTTTCTATGGCCCTTATAGATTTATCCCTTTCTCTCAAAAGATACAACTTTCAGTTCATTGTCCCAGTGGGATATTAGTCTGAACCACTTTGAAGGTAAAAGCAGACAAGAATGATAAATCATGAAACTATGTGTTTTCCTAGTCCATTTGAATCCACTGTGACAGATTGAGAAATTTCTCCTTTTGTCACAGTGGTCTTTAACCATTTCCCAAACAACAAATTTTAGACTGTCCCAAATTGAGAGAGTTTGCAGACGACATTTCAAAATGTGATGAAATTGGGAAATAATCTTCTGATATTGCAGAAAACATGGTGGGAAAAAGAAGATTGCTCATCACAAGCAATTTCTCCTTTTCCCTTAATGTTTTCTAAAGTCGTCTACAACAAAGTGGTCAAATGTCGTTATTGTTTGGGAAAGGGTTAAAGACATCTGATTCTGATGTTTCAAAGTGTCTGTCAATATGGATAAAGAATTAAAATAGAACTGCCTCCCATTAAAATTTATGTTGTTTTGTAACAGACTTTTTACCGTTAGACAATAACAGGTAATCCATTGAAAATGTTGATTTTTTTTAAAGCAGCATTTTATAGAGTAGATGTTTAATACCTTTTTGATGGCTTTTAATGAGTTAATCAGGAAAAAAAATACAAAGTGGAAAATGGTCAAAACATAATGACTAAAATAGTTAAAAGTTCAAGGCTGTAATTCAAATCTAGATATGCAAATGACATACAATTTTTAAAGTAAGTACGAAAAATAAGCTTGGGAGAAAAATATAAGTCAGGTTGAAATTTTTGTATTATGAAAATCCTAATCAACCAGGGTACTGTTTTTCTAAACAGTTTACACTTAATATTTGCGCAAGTCGAAAACAACAATTCCTCCTATTTCAATATTGGGGGGAGCAATATTGCAAAGTAACACATCATTGGAATTATCTATCTGAGACGCTTCCAATGACGTTTCACATTGCAATAATGCAATTTCATCGAAGATACTATCCATTTTTATCAGTTATGACTTACGCAAATATTTTCCTTAAGTTGTTTAGTAAAATTCTTTTATTTGAATTAATGACAAGATAGGCCTAATTCGTGATTTTTGAGATCAGTACTCTTACCCTAAGGCCAAGGAGCCCCCCTCCTATTTCATCTGTCAGCAATTATATTAGCCCTTATAATTCTGGGTAATTTTCTAAAAGTAGATTTTTGTGTTGTCTGCTTTCCAAAACCTTAAATATCTGCTTAATTTGGAATAGGAAAGATACTCAAAATTGCAAACAGGTTAGATTACAGGCCAGTCGCCAATTTACCTGGCGGCTGGCCTGCATCTAACCTGTTTGCATATGCATAAAGTCGGTTCCAGCTCTAAAAGGGTTAAGATGCAGGGATCTCCGCCTGATGATTCTAATAATGTTGACGATTATACAGTGAGAAGTATCATATTTGTCACCAACTCCAGCTTATGTATTGATTGTGAGGGGAATCGGGGTGGAAATGAAATTAATCACAGCTAAAAAAGGAAAGCCAAGTATCAGCCATTCTTTTGTAAATATTATGAATAGGATCAACCAAATTGAGTAATTACAAAACAAACAGTGCAATGAAATGACTATTGTTCTCTTAATTGCACGCAGATTGAACCGTGGTGAAAGGTTGAAGGATTTGTTATGATGAATGCTATTGTTTGATTCATGGTTTTTATTTGATATCAACTGACAGCAAGAAATGTTTGACCTGAATGCAAAAATCGGGATTCAATAAGCTTATAGCTCCTGTCCCATTCCAATTGTTAAAAAGAAATTTACAATAAAATATGTTTAAACTAAATGCAAGAATGTAGCATGTGACTTAGGAGCCTCTGATGACGCTTCAGCTTTAAAGCTTAATCAATTGTTTTCTCCTATATTTTAGAAATAGGAATTGTAAAAATTAATGGATGAATTGCAAAACCTTGTTGCAATACTCTTAAACCTTTGACTTTTGCAATGGACCTGATATATTTTGAACATTTATTGAAAGACAAAGCTGTGTTTCAATAAGAGGTAACTGTCCTCTATACAAAATTGTGTCTGTACTATTATTTCCCTTGATTTCCGTTGTAAAAGAGTTAGTTGTGAAAGTGCCAAATCATTGGTGATAAATGGGCAGTCTTCTAATGGGGCATTTATTTTGTCAACACTTTATACCCCTGCCTCCATGTGGGGCATTTATTTTGTCAACACTTTATACCCCTGACTCCATGTGGGGCATTAAATTTATTTTGTCAACACTTTATACCCCTGCCTCCATGTGGGGCACATTTATTGTCAACACTTTATACCCCTGTCTCCATGTGGGGCATTTATTTTGTCAACACTTTATGCCCCTGCCTCCATATGGGGCATTTATTTTGTCAACACTTTATACCCCTGTCTCCATGTGGGACATTTATTTTGTCAACACTTTATACCCCTGTCTCCATGTGGGGCATTTATTTTGTCAACACTTTATATCCCTGCCTCCATGTGTTATTTGATAGAAACAATAATATATCAGTGCCAAAGTGGCAACAATGCCTTAATAACCCATTACCAAACAATGACAACATTTCACCAGTTTGTAACAGATGACTCTGAAAAACATTGTTGGAAAATTAATGAGCAATTTCTCCTTTTCCCACAAAGTATTCTGCCCTATCAGAAGATTGTTTTTCCAATTTCATCACATTTTGGAATTTCGACTGCAAACTCTTTTAATTTGGGACAGTCGAAAGTTTGGTGTATGGTAAAGGGTTAAATGAAAGTGTACGGGCTCTTCATCATAGCGGTGCCAGTGCAACCTGGGTTTCAACAAAGGGCTTTAAATGATAATTACCGGATGTTTGGGTTTTTCTAAAAACTAGTTGAAGGTTAAGTGCAATACTATTGTAAGCTCTTCCATAAACATGAAGCATTCACTATAAGTCTTGCTCTGAGCCCCTCGACTTAATCAGGTGTCGGCTCGACTTAATCAGGTGTCGGAAGATTAGAGTGTCAATCCATTTGATAGTCTGTGTCCAAAGCACTCCTACCAATTTCAAATATTTTGCAGGATGGAAATGAAAAATAAGTTTGTACAAATAAACCGTTTAAATAATTTGCTTAAACTGCAACAGATTAATTTTGTGCTATACCTTCACTACACAGTTATGAAAGATGAGAATTGTATTGATAATCTAGTTTTCTGTAACTAAGTGGATCATTGATTACATTTTATAGTAAGACAACATCTAACTTTAAAGAGACTAAAATCTCATTCTGTCAGACAGTTTTTTTATGTATTAACCTTTATAGTGCTTGAACCGACTTCATACTTATGCAAACAGATTAGATCCAAGCCAGCCGCCATGTAAATTACCTAGCATTCTAAGGGTTGATTATGCTGGCTATGAATGGAGAAAAGAAGTATGAACTTATGAGTTTGTGGAATGGGTTCATTGAATCTTTGTGTTTTACTCTAACATTAAGGGGCAGTAAATCAACCATTACCAACTAATGATCAAACATGTAAAATTAATCAGGCTGAAAAACCAATTCCCTTATACAGGACTTTGTGACAGGTCCAAGAGAAAAGCATCAGCATACGACTATGAAGTATGAAGGATATGTATTTTCAGTTAGATATTAATAAGCAACCACAATGGCAAATTAATACTGAACATTTTTGTATTGTTGCCATGGTTTATTTTATTTCATATTAAACCGGATGTTATCAACTAAATGCTCTGTTTTAACCCTTTACCAAACACCAAATTATCAACTGTCCCAAATTGAAAGAGTTTGCAGACGACATTTCAAAATGTGATCATAATGAAAAATGATCTTCTGACAGAGCAGAAAACAGTGGGTGAAAAGGAGAAATTGCTCTTAATGAGCAATTTCTCCTTTTCCCACAATGTTTTCCAGAGTTGTCTGCAACAAAATGGTCAAATGTCGTCACTGTTTGGCAATGGGTTAAGAATGGGACCTCAACCTACATTGTGTAAGGGGAGTAAGTGTGATGGCTATAATATCTTTTGGCAGACATGAGTTATTTTTCCTTTATTCTCTTGAACTCTTGTAACTACAGCAACAAATCTGCATCAGATAAAGATAATCAATTACCTGATTGATCGCCCGCCAGAAGGCGGCGATCATATTTGTAGAAGCTTTTGGTTAGTCCATATGGGGAAAGGGATGCTATATTGAATTTTGTTTCCATAATTTTGAATAAAATTCATAACAGAGGCTTTTATCTTATTACTTCTATACATTTCCTACTTTTTTCATTGTTTCAAAAAATGTTTAAAGTTTGACTTTGTGTTCTTAAAAGGTTTTATTAAGAAAATTGGTTTAAAATAAGATCTATTTCTAACAATAACAGGTCCATTTCTCAGCCTGTATCTCGTTTAGTTAGCCTAAAAATTGGTATTCTTTATCAATAATATGTTACCGAGTGCCAGTCCAATGTGTAAACTCGTCTGACGAGGTATTTAAGACTTGCTCTATGATTAGTATTCTAAAACCCTATATTTCATAACGTAATCTACGAGGTGCCAGTCAAACAATTTGACCAATGAAAAGCGTCTGCAGGTGCTCGTATCATCTCAACTGTCAAATCGCTTTTGTTAAAAGACCGACCCTGTTTATTCCCTCAAACATTTCTTTTAACCGCTTAAGCATTGATTGTATATAGTTGTTTATAATTAAATGATAATTGATATATGCAGCGATTCAGTCTTTAGTCCATCGCCTATAAATTCCATTTTAATCGACGAAAATAACAAAGAAAACGATAGTTGTTACGGTCTTAGTGCCAATGAAAAAGCGGGTTTCAGCCTTTAGGCAGAATTATCGACATTCTATCCTTTAAATCGTCTACTTTCTTTCGGTAAAGTAACATTTCACAATCAGGAAGTATTTATACAGATGCTTTTATTGTTATATTGTTAAAAGCAAAAAGATAATCACTAAAACACTTCGATCTTTTTCTATGCGATTCGTCCCATATTACGTTCGTACCATACATTTAATTTTAGGACACTTGGCGCGATAGCATCAAAAACTGCTTCGTTGTAGCGAATTTCTCATTCTGTCACAATGATTTCCCAAACCGTCATAAAAATAACAAGTTTTGGGTCTATCAGTTTAATGATAGTTGGTAGTCATTTAAAGAAAATGATTAATGGTGCAGCTTCCATGAACATTTTCATTGTTTCAGTTTTTTTTGTATATGATATTTTAATTATCGAATTTGTAAGCATAAACTGACACCAATTACAAAGTATGACAAACAATATACAGAAATTGCTTGTATTGAACATTTTTTTCTTTTGCCTCCTCAATAGATTCTAGCTTCTGCTGCAAGTGTATTATCGTGTGTTCGTTTGACATCTGACTTCCAAATTCGATATCTTTAAACAAGCAGTTTCCAATACATATTTTTTGTTGGCAAACAATGAAAACAATTACAGACAACTTTCATAAAAGTTTAGAAAGACTCAGTTTCTATATAGGTTTGCTGGTTAAATTCTTCTGTTGCGTATTTCTTAACACATTTGATCATATTGAAATTAGATAGTTTTCCAAATTGAAAACACCTGCACAAAATTAATATTGTGAAATTTGAAAGAAGCCATATTGATAAACGGTAAAGATAAGTATTTAAAGCCATATCTTGCTTTGTTACAATGTCTTTAAAGTTGCTGGTTTCATAATGTCATGTGCAATTGTTTTCATTAGCCAGAGTAACAGGCTCTTTCTAATGGGTTTGAATGACTAGATAGGTTTGTACGTATAGTAAATAAATATCTATTCTATTCCTTTCATATTTTGTTGGATGTTTTGCTTAGGAAGAAAAATCAAAATAATTTTTGCGGGCGACTTTGAGGCTTGCATCAATTTTCTCTTGTAATTATTGTATTCTATTGTAGGTAGTGAGCAAAAGTTTAAAAATATTTTATTGTATTCTTCTAGTTTTGGTATTTAAACGAAAACAGTGTGACAAGAAAAAGAGAGTTGTTATGCACTAACAGTCAATCCAGGATATTAGACAAGAAATGAAATGTCCTACAAAACAAATGTGTGTTGTTGTTTGTTCATTACATTGTCAAGATAATATATATATATATAGCAAAATAATATCATTAAGCTATACTGAAGAGAATTCAAACCACACAATGGAAGACTGTCAGTTATGCAATAACAGAGATATTGAAGATTAATTTTACTCCTAATTAAAGGTTTAAAATATAAGGATCTGAATACATTAAGAAATATCAATTCATGCATCCTTACAGTCATGACCACATCAATTATTGAATTAGATAATTATTGAATATTGAAAGTTCAAAAAAGTATCAGTTCTTTTTGAGAAAAATTATGAATTAATAATAATGACTTTCCCCCTTTTTACCTTATTTGTTCGAATCAACTCACTGTTTGAATAAGAAATAAAGTATTTTGAATGTATTTATTTGTATGGTGTTTAACGCCGTATCAACAATTTTAACAGTTATGTAACGGTTTGCCTGGATCCACAAGTACTAGGCTATGGCTCTGAAGTGAAATGCCAAAGGTCACTTCTATGAAGCCAGAGGTGTTGGTGAGACTCAAACCCGGGACCCCAGAGTTCTAAATTCACCAGCTTATCCACTGGACCCTTTTTAGATACATGAAATGTTTAATGCATGAAATTATTTTCTTCTAATTTCTTTACTTATAATAATTTTTCAACTTTTTTATTTTGCTATTTGTACAGGATGCCAGGGTAAGAGTAGTTTTATGGAATTGAATTGTTTGAGTTGTCAAATCTGAGCTGTACTGTAGTTGATTGTTATAGATTTGTTTTAGAAGAATTTATGTTAGCTTTAATTTAAATGTATTGTTTAGCATTAAAATACACTGTTTATGACTATCATAGTTGTAATGCACATATTTTCTTTATCAAACAATATAATTTTTGTGTCTTTCATTTATGTCAATTCTGAATTAAATATATATATAGTCAAACTTGTGTTAAGAGGCCAGCCTATAGAACTGAGAAAATTGGCAGTTTAAGACAGGTTGGTTGCTTAACACAAATTTGTGTACACTATTAATCTAACAATGGGACTTTCTGTAGTGGTTGTTTAAGGCAGGTTGGCTGCTTAAAGGATGGTTGCTTAACACAAGTTGGACGAGTTGCTTGGCAATAGAATTCTTGTTCGCGACTGTCATAAGTTGAATACACATGCTTGATTTCTTAACTATAATAAACAATATGATTTTATCATCCAAGTTCCAAAGCTTGGGCAAATTAAAATGCAACTTGAATAGAAAAATGAGGAGAATGCCTCAGACTTATTCTAGGAAAAGTAGATATTGCTCGTATAAGCAAGTCCTCTGTACTCAAATGAATTTCATTCATCATCTGAGCTACTTTAGTTTGGGTCAACAAAAATTTGAGTGACAGTCGTTGTAACAACTAGTATACACACCTATTTCAGACAACACCGGGGTGCATGAAGACATGGTTTGTATGGTTATATTAGTAGGCATTTACATGCAGGTTATATATAACAATTATGTGATTGTATTTTCAGTAAAACTTCCTTTTTATAGTTATCATAGGTTTGAGTTTAAACCTTGAAGCCTTTGCAAAAGATATAATTCAGAAAAACTTTTTATTGTATTTATAAAGATGGTTGAACAATTTTTTTTTGTTGTTCACATTATTTTTTGCATTGTGTGCTGTTCTCTGTTTAAGGAGAAAAATTGTTTTAAAAATAGAAGTTTTAACATGTAGTCCGAATTGAAATGAAGAACAGACTACTAAAGATAGCTTGAAAGAAATAAGAGTTACCTACTGTTAATGTTCCTGGTAGAAACCTTTGTGACAAAAAGAAAAATGCTCTTTATGAGCAATTCACTCTTTTATTCATTGTAGTGTCTTCTGCAGCCAATGTGTTAACCCTTTACCAAACGCCAAATTTTCGACTGTCCCAAATTGAAAGAGTCTGCAGACGACATTTCAAAATGTGCTGATATTGAAAAATAAAATTCTGAAAGGGCAGAAAACATTGTGGGAAACGGAGAAATTGCTCATCAAGATCAATTTCTCCTTTTCCCACAATGTTTTCCAGAGTCGTCTTTAACAAACTAGTTAAATATCGTTATTGTTTGGTAATGGGTTAAAGTGATATATTCTTGAGTAAGGGGTCAACTTTATACCTTTCAAATAGACATTGCAGTTATAAGCAAATTAGGAAAACACTCTGATAAAAGGAATTGTTTATATACAACTGTCATATGGTAATCATATATTTATGATATATGCCTTTTTTAACCTTACCATTTTGATGATTTGTCATTTCCTGCCATTTCTCCAAGACAATGGTATCATTTTGAGACATCTTGCAGCCATTTGTAAGGTAGCAGCCAGTAAGTAACAGATTGATGGATTTTTGTGTGCTTTGGTCATTTTTGCCAGACATGGGTCAAGACCAGTTATGACCAGCCTGAGTAATCAATGATGATGTTATACAATTTCTGTCTTTGTCCCTATCAGAATCCGAAAGGAAATCCATTTCAGCTCTTTTTCAAAAGATAAGGGCTTAACTTGCATTGTTTTCACTGTTAGAAAATGCCTGAATATAGAGAACTTAAAATCGTTAATTTTTTTTGTAAGATATCAAACAATTTCCCATAATAAAATCGTTGTCTGTATTACATGGGTAAAAGTTTTCCGTATTATGACGGAATTCCGTAGATCTTCGTCAGGGCCGTTTTTCCAAATCACATAAATTCGAGGAGAAAATGGGGGGGGGGGGTAATTCTGCGTAAAATTTCACCATGACATTCCTGACGTCCAAGGACCGGCAGGTCAAATTGTTGTTGTTATCTTCACTAAACGGAGTAAATAAATAACGTCATCCCATTGGTTAAGAAAACAATGATGATTGCCGAATCAATCGAATTTTAATTTTGACAACCAATGGGATTACGTTATTTATTTACTCCGATTAGAAAAAGTAATGGCCGACTCCAAACGTCAAACAGTGAATATTTATTGTTAATATCGCAAATGTGAATTGTGTGTCCGATGCCCGATGTTGTAACCGCATCATATCGAAAGAGAATGGACATATCTTTCGAAGGTTTGTGGCTTTTGGATATTTTCGGGGAGGAATTAGTGAAAATTTGCTAAAAACTACCGGTTTCGTGCATCCGTCCGTGGACGTGAGGAATGCCATGGTGAAATTTTACGCAGAATTTTGTGAAACTCTTTGCTGTTTCTGATTGCATTGACGGATTTTGATAAAACAAAAAGTGTTTTTGAAAAGAAAAATCATTCCTAGACACGATTCAGTAGAGATTTTTGAGATCCTGTCAATTTTAAGTGACTTTTGGGTGATTAGTAACTTTCTCATCTTACAGTTAATGATAGTGAAAATAAATTGACATTGTGTAGATCAACTTTCTGCTTTTCTAACTTTTAAACCTTTGATTTGTAGTGTTGTCATCTATTTCACCTTCAAAATGTAGAGAATAATATCAGTGTTTAAGTATATTTAAAGGCCTCAGATTGCACTCCAATATGCTAAAATCCAGGAATACAGCGTTGCCCTGTACCCACCGGGGGCCCTGCGGCCCCCAGGCCCCCAGCTTGAAATTTCAGTATTTTCACTTTTCTGAACTTTTACCCATGGTATTAACATCCAAAGGATGATTTTTTTTTATGTATTTTGTTTATTGCATATCGAGGGTTCAGTGCAAGACTAAAGTAAGTGCTTCATAAACATGAAGCACTTACTATATAGTATTGCACTGAACCCTCGATATATCTTTTTTCAAGTTGAAGCTTTATTTCTGTTTCCGCTTTTGGAAAACAATTGCAATAGCTTTTTGATATTTTTTTTTAAGTATTTGTTGAAGAGCAAATTGTTTTTGACCATGAAGGAATAATTTTTCCCTTTTGCATCAGTATTTCATCATTGTAATGTCAGTTTAATTAGATTTTGGTCAATTAGATTTTGGGATGTTAGTTGATGTATGCTGAAATGTTAGAAAAGGAAATCTGTTTTATTGAATTTACAGCAATTGATTGGTTCTGTTTCTATTTGAACCTCAATCAATAGGAGAACTGTATGACTCTCATTGATTTTTCGAACTGTTAGATTGCATTGAAACTATTGCCTCTTAATGAAAAGTTGCTACTTTTCTGACTTGTTTTTTCAATTTCCCATACATTTGTCACAATGATTCCTTTTAATACAGCATGCATTATCGTTTGTGTCATATAGTGAGATAGCGTATCAGATCCCTAAAAGTAGTTAGGGCATGCTATTTTTATTGTAGGTACGTAAATGGTGAATGAAATTCATCCAAAATTCCTAATCGCATAACATATATTGCTTATCAAATATCGTTAATGGAATAAAGAACATATCATATCGTATCAAATTGAATCAGACAGGTAAGACAACCGCCCTATTCTAAAAATCGCACATCGCAGTTTGTAATTGGTTGATATATTGATGGTGTATGGTGTGTAGAACATTGGAACGCATATGATCTACTGTGTCAGTTCAAACCTATTACAAGTTCCCAAATGATAGAATGGCTTAAATCAATACAATTCTGAAAAACCAATTTTTTTGTCATGATGAACAATCTTACTTTTGTTTTATTGTTGATGTTTGTTTTAAAAACAAGATGAAAGAACATCTCTCTTCTTGGGAATTTCAAAGTCACCGGCTGTTCAATTTTCAGCGGAATTGTCTGTTTTGTAGTAAGGGTCATAAAGAATGATGTCTGTGTTTGCAAGCATACAAAATTCTAACCTCCTAACTTTTCTTGTGGTTACTGGCACCGGACAGACTAATCTATTGTTTTATAGACTGCCACGGGAATATAAAGTAACCCATGCAAAGTGTCTTGATCGTGTTTGATGGCTAGCAATTTAACAGTTGGTCCCTCGGAAATCCATATAAAAATGTTCCTTCAAGACTTTCTGTCTTCGTTGCCTTGTGGTTAGATGACAGAACTTAGTATTGCATGGTACTTCTTCTTTTGGGTTCAAATCATTAGTGCTGATTGTTTTTAACGAAAAAAAGTCTCATTTTGACTTCATTTTGAAATGCCATTAAGGGCCTGCAGTTACGCTTGGGTTCATCTTCCTTTGTTTATGAGTACTGCATGGCAATCTATTGTTCAACAAAGTTAACTTGAGACTAATTCAATTTCGCCAGACCTTTCAGGTTTTTCTGTATCGGCCATTCGTTCTGCTGAAAATGCATGTTGTTACATGACTGCTATTCAATAAAAAACCAACTAATCTTTTTCAAACAATGATACACAAACGAAAGGTCATTGCATACAGATTTTCAAGTTAAGTTTATTGAACAATAACTAAAATACTGTTGTCACAATGTAAAATCCTAGCAAACAAAGAAACAAACTACCAATTTACCCTACACAGACGATTATAAATGTCTTTGCAGCAAATGCCATTTGAAACTATTATCAAATCTGGCAAATACCTCATTGACACATAGGGTTGGACACCGGTATCCGGTATCGGTCCAGTACAGATAATCTCTTCGAAAATCACCGGTAAATACCGTTTCGTAAAAGAACCGGTGCGGAAATCTGTATTTTGATGAACAAGAAGATTAAATTTTACATAAAAATTTTACCAAAACGCAATAGAAATTGACGTTAAACAAATTCTAAACCTGTTGAAACCGACGAATTCCCCACTCAGTGCTATTTGGTACGGTACCCGGACTAAATCAGTAAGGTTCACATCTAAAGAAATAATTCTTAAACGTTATACATTTATTTCCAGGGACCTTGAAAATTGTAAAGAAAACACCTTGTACATTTCAAAACATGGCCGAAATTTAGATACCCTCTGGGCAAGATTACCGCGATTATAAAACGACTTCCTCCTGCTTGTCACACAAAGCGATAAGCAACTTTACCCATGAAATGTGTGAACAATCACAGGTCAGTTTTTGAATGCAAAGCCATGCAAAGCAGCATAAATTTCGAATGAAATTAGCGACATTTAAAAATCTATTTTTAGCACCATGTTTGGGAAATTTGGAAATCAAAGTACTGATATCACTGCATTGGCATACTGGATTTAAAAGCGTCTTCTGTGACAGTGAGGGAAAGGCATATTGATGTAAATTTAAAGTGTTAATATGTATTTATATTCCACCAAGTAAATAATAAAAAAAAATCATTCATAGTAGCTCCTGAGCCACTACAATTGATGACTGAGAAGGGGATTGATTTATTATAGCAAATCTGAGATGTAAATTCTGATATTGTGTCTGTGCTCTCATTAGGCAGTGCCCTATAAATAGGTTGTGATAAGTTTTGAAAAGTATTTTGTGAAGAAAAGGCCGAAAATGTACGTTAACCCAAATAAATTAACCAAATTGTATATAATTGAATGGACCAATTTAACTTCGTCCTTCCACAGAGTGGATATTTTGTTTTGTGAATTCACTAGACTTACCATCTACACTGTTCATTAAAAATGCTTAAGCACATAGAACAGAAGTTGAACTGCATCAGGCTTAATCAGACCGCGCAATAACAATCAAGTTGATTTTCTCATGACAAAATATCAGTATCGGTATCGTTAAAATACCGGATCGCTTCGTTGGTATCGGTATCGGTATCGGAGCGTCTCGTCATTAACGATATCCAACCCTATTGACACAATAGTTTAAAAGGAAATCTATGAAGCAAGTTTTTGTTAATTTGTCAAGAATGTGCTATTATTGAGCTGGTATAATCGCAAGGTTTCTGTCTAAGCTGTGCAATTAACTGCGTAACAACATATTGTTTGTAAACACTGAAGATGCTCTTTTATTTGCCAAATCTTGAAGAATCTGTGATAAAATGTTTGTAAATTGGTTGCTGACCAAAGATCTAACCAGTTTGCTTCTCGGAGTATCTTTCCTCATCAAAATTAAGCAGATATTTAAGGTTTCAAGATTTATGTTGTGAAAATTACCCAGCATTCTAAGGGTTAACGTTACACCAAAACTACATGTATCTAGTTTCAAGTTCTCAAAGGATCCTTTAATTCATCTACATTTCACGAAAAGCAAGATCTACTTATTTCTGCTCTGACAGTTTATCACATTACCCAGGAAATGTAATGCAATTTTGTATCTTGCTGATGTGTAAGAAAAATTACATATTGTATAGTTATATTGTTTTTCCATTCAGACCATCTTTAACCCTTTACCAAACGCCAAATATGCGACTGTCCCAAATTGAAAGAGTTTGCAGACGACATTTCATAAATGTGATGAAACAAATAATCTTCTGATAGGGCATAGAACATTGTGGGAAAAGGAGAAATTGCTGCTTAAGAGCAATTTCTCTTTCTCCCACCATGTGTCCCAGAGTTGTCTGCAACAAACTGGTCAAATGTTGTTATTGTTTGGGAATGAGTCAAGGGAAGTAACTCATTCTGATTGTATCATTTGGATTAGGAAGAATGTCAATACTTCAGTCCCTTGTAGATCTCTGAAGTTTCACAGTGCCTCAGGAGAAATTAGTGTAAGTTTGTGCTTCGACCCTCAGATATAATTGGTAAACTCACATGCTGCAGATGATTCAAGAGATGAACAGAGGAAAAATGTCTTTTTTTTGTGATGATCAATTGATACTCTTTCACAGTGGCTTCAACACAATATGACCAAATAAATGTGAACTTTTTCATGTTATAGTCATGGTTTTCTGTAAGTATGCAGTGGACAAGTCACATGGTCCAAGACAAAGGACATTCCATTAGAAATATGGAAGAGGGAAAGTCTTTTTTTATCATGAGCTTGTTGTCCTTTTGTTACCATTTTTTTTTTCTGAATTTTGTGACAAATACAGAAATTGTCTTTTTTTGTGCACAATTATCCTTGTAAATGCACAATATGTATCTGAATTGAAGTACATTGTGTACAACAACCAATTTTGGTCTTTCTGCAGGATTCTAGATAATTATTAACATGCCACCAAAGTTTGATTCACAAGAACTTTCAATATTTTCTACCATAATTCATGGTAAAAAACTCTTGAACAATTTCAGGTTTGATCAGTCAACACTCGATGCAACTTATCAGAATATTAAGTTTTATTTAAAACCATATCTCAGGTAGATAAACAAATGAATTGATTTTGTGTTTAACATTAGCTTATTTTTGTCAGTATGAGGCTAAGAGACATGCAATATGGAGTTCCATTCAGAAGTGTGCAGATTCTCACTAATATTATTCATTGCTCAGTGCAATAAATTGTCTTAAGCATTAGCGAAGGACGGCCATTTGCAATGCAGCTAACAATCCCAATGTGATAATTGCCTGGTTCTATCATGTATTTATAATGAGAGGCAAGCATATCAGATCATGACTTGGGTCTTGCCTTCTCTTGAACAAATCAGAAGTTAATGTTGAATAATTGATGAAGAAAATCACCATTACCGTTTGTTTCTTAGAACATGTATAACACTTGACCAATAACCCTGTAGTGACTCATGTTTGTTCAAATGCTGTAGGTTTAAGAAGCCACTATGGTCAAGATTGAAATTGCTTCTTAATCCTTAGAATGCTGGGTAATTTTCTAAAAAAAGAGAATTTTGTGTTGTCTACTTTCAAAAACCTTCAATATTTGCTTAGTTTCGATGAGGAAAGATACTCAGAGAAGCAAACAGATTAGATAACAAGCCAGCCATCGATCTACTTGGCGGCTGGCCTGGATCTAACCTGTTTGCATAAGAATGAACTGAGTTCCAGCACTATAAGAGTTATCCCATTACCAAACAATAACAACATTTGACCAGTTTTTGCAGATGACTCCGGAAATCATGGTGGGAAAAGGAGAAATTGCTTTTAATGAGCAATTTCTCCTTTTCCCACCATGTTTTCTGCCCTATTGCCTTTATGAGCAATCCTCCTTTTCCCACAATGTTTTCTGCCCTTTTAGAAGCTTATTTTTTCATTTCATCAGATTTTGAAATGTTGTCTGCAAACTTTCAAATTTGAGACAGTCGAAAATTTGGCGTTTGGTAAAGGGTTAAAGTTATATCCATAAAGAAGCCTTCGGTTTATTCCATTTAATCCATCAGAGTGCCTGAGGCTGGCGCCAGAAATGCATTGAATGGAAGTGCATCAACAGTACAACAGCAAAAAATGGGCATTGTTGATAGGGTCTGGTATTCTTACATGCAATTTGTTCTGCAAATCATAACCAATACTTATATACAAAAGTGATGCCAAAATCAACTTGTTGAGGGTTTGTAAATAGTTCGACTATCTGCCGGGATACCAATTTAAATCCAACAGGGTTAATGTTGAGGGTTTGTAAATAGTTCGACTATCTGCCGGGATACCAATTTAAATCCAACAGGGTTAATGCTGAGGGTTTGTAAATAGTTCGACTATCTGCCGGGATACCAATTTAAATCCAACAGGGTTAATGTAGAAGACCTATAATCCGCCTTTTCGAATCTCATTCCTTTGTCAGGTTATACTTCGGTCGTTCTCTAAACACATGGCTAGGGTGTGGAACTATTTGGTTTAATGTGAATCGTTCTGACCCCGACTGATGTATACTGAGAACTACCAAAGTTATCTGACGAAAGAATAAATTTCAAAATGACCAAGTATTAGTAGTCTACCTAAGACGCTGTTTTGACAATTTTTCAGCCATTTCATGGCTCTCCTTGATTTACTGTTACTACATTATAAGCCTAGGGCTCTAAAGTGTTTTGACAAATGATACGACCATGAAACTGGAGGTATAAGTAGGGCTCAAACCTGGTACTCTCAAGTTCAAAAACTGCCATTTTACACAGGATCCTTAAGAGAAGATAAACTCCTGCCTGGTAGATTTTGTTTTAACCTCTTTTGGGATTTGCTGTATGATGAATAAATGAATTGATTTAATACTTTATCAGGTAAGAAGTGTGCAAAAAGACCAAAACCATACATCAAGATTTGAAGGATCAACTTAGCACTTTGTAAAGCATCGATCACGAAATCATTCGTCAATTTTAAAGACATGATTTCAAGCAAGGAATAACACGGTGGGGTATTGATGTAATAGATGGGCAATTTATTTTAAGATTTTTTCTGTCAAAAAAAAAAGAAACCCACTGCTTTAGATCTCTTAATTTACAAGGGGTGATGGCGTTATCAAAACTGAAAACTTTTCATAGATTGAAATTTTAATTTGCCACATTTCATTCACGTACTTATAATTTCAATGTAAAAATTGATGATTAAAAGGTGGTAATTACTTTGGATATAATAACAGAATTCTTTAATTTATATTCATTTTGTATATATAAATTCAAAATCAGACAATTTCAGAAAAAAATGGCTTATATTTGTGAATGCCTTTGAAATGAAAAGTACTTTTATGATTAACACACAATCCTTGATATGAAGTGAAGTCCAATGTAAAGAGAATGTTGATGAAGGTAGTTGCATTGCTTTATGATCAGGCCGTCCAAAACGTCACCGTCCAGGGATTGCATGACACAGGGATTGATTTTGGTTCATTATTTAAGTGCCTCAGGCATTATTGTGCAGCGATTGCAGGATAAGCCAGGAAAACTTGCTTCTTTTGATTGATGGTCATAGCAAATCAATCTAGCTCTCTGACGTTTAATTTCCAAGTCCGAAATTAGTTGTCAACATCACCCACTCAAATGATAACACAATCCTATTAAAAACCTGCAGCAGACAAGTTTGAAAGATTAGGGTAAATGAACTGAAGGCTATTTGATACTTTCTTACAATAATTTGACAACGGTATTGAAGATAGAATCTTTAACAGGGCTTTGAATGGTTGGATGTCTCTTTAAGACTGCCTTTTCGATCTCACAGCACAAGCCTCGTTGATAGTTACAAAAAGTTGGAGAAAACGGCATAGAAAATAAATAAATTGCTCATCTTAATTTTGTTAAAGTTAATGACATAAAGAAGCAAACGTAATGTAGAGAAATTATGACATGTTTTGTTAGCAACTTAATTAGAATTAAGTTTTAATGAAAAGTAGTATGATTAAAGACTGGATTTCTTTTTTTCCACCAGTCCTCTTTTACTTCAATATTCTATGGTAAATGTGACGAATCACTACTCTTTACTAATTTGATCTACTAATGAAACTCTCAAAACAAAGTAACCTTCATGACTTTTGTGACACCTTTTTGCCTATGAAGTAAGACAAATAGAAACACTGAGTCTTTAACCCTTAAAGCGCTGGAACCGATTTCATGCTTTGCAAACAGGTTGGATCCAGGTCAGCTGCCACTTAGGTGGTCATGTGATTAGGTTTTACCTTATTCAGTTCATCCTAGCCTTTTGAAGCGATAAGAACGAAGCAGAAAGAAGTTTAAATCTACCCCACAGAAAATGGCAGTGGAATACCACTGGAATACCACTGGAATACCACTGGAATCCACTGGTATTTAGAATACCGCTGGTATCACGTTGGTATTCCAGTGGTCAGTGGTATTTCAGTGGTATTTCAGTGGAATTTGGCAATTGTTCATTGGTATACCACTGCATTAATGCCACTAGCAATGGCATTTCAGTGGAATACCAGTGAGAACAGTACCACTGGTATGTCAGTGGCATTCCCTCATGAAGCTGTTATGTTAAATTTTGTCTGGAGGTAGTCTGGATTGATTCTGAAAACATTCTTGAGGTTAGATTCAGACATCTGAATATTGTCTGACACAAGCTGTTTACAGTCTGAATAATTTCTGAACATTATCTGAGTAGTGCTTAATTATCTCCAGAAATATTTTTTTGAATTAAGTTTTGTTTAAAGTTGTTCTGATTTTATTTTCCAAAATCAAGAAAACTCTGCGAATATTGGCTGAATGACTTTGAAAATCCCCACATATACTGACATTTTCAGAAATAACAAAAGGAAGTCAAAACAAGAACTCTTAGAATGAGTTGAAACCTTTTTTACTTTTTGCTAATAAAAGACATCCTGATAATTCTTGCTTTTCATGGTTGAATAACAATATAAATACTCTGTCAAGATTAGCAGTACAGTTGTGTGCTCCATTTCCAGCTTCTAGTCAATCACACTAGTCAGCCACTGCATAACTATGGTTATCCCAAGAACACATTGCACATTTTTCCCAAACTAAAGTAAACGAAATGCATGGAAATAAGAAACCAGTGTCTTTAGGTAACTTCCTGATACATTACAATGGGTCACATGCGGTCAGGGGGTCTTCATGTCTTGTGTTGGTTGATTCAAGTCGCCTTTGTCTGCAATTTAGATGTATTCTCCAAGTTCTACCAAGATTTAACTGCAAATGATAAAAAAAGATATTTAATGACAGACTGTAGCTTACATGTATATGGACTCTTGAAGGCCCTTATATTCACATGATAAAAATGGTCAACAGATCCACACATCAGTTTATACAAACCAGCATTCGTGAGATAGTTACTTAATGAAAAGGTGGAAGGGAAGGAAAGAATAGTCATGACAAGCATCATTGTTTAAGTGTTTTGGAGGCAGGACTACCAGAGGTCAAACATGAGAGCGGTGGAGAAGGATCATATTTGCCCATGAATAACAATCTAGATGAAGTTTGGGAAAAGCTTTTTACACTGTGGTTGATGTATTATGATATACATAGGTTCTTTTTCAAATTATAACTGATAAGATCAAGAAACAAAACTATTCTAAGATGGCTTACAATTACAAAAAAAATGTGCTCTCTTGTATGCAAGGCAAGATACTTTTGAAGCAGAAATGATAAAAAAAATTAAGTCTGACAACACAGTCTTGTTAGGTGCATCAAATGTGTCCTGTGGCTGTCCTGAATAGTTATATAGCACATGTTATATATCTGTTCTTGAAAAATCCTTCCCTTTTAGACAAATTCCTTATGTGATCATTTAAGATCAATCATACTGCATGATTTAGAAAAAATTGAAATTCCGATTGACTTTATGAGCACAGCTCTGAAGACTTAAATTTCATTCTATAAAGTAATCTTACCAAATAATATCGAACTGAGCTGCTGAGATATATGCCGCATTTCTTCATCAACTCCATCAAAACAATCTAAGAAGAATACTTTGACATTCCCACAGCAAACGAGACCTAAAATCAATAGGCGAAAAAAGAAACTTTGATTTACAAATGTGTTTCTTTAAAAAGATATACGAAAAGTCTACAAACAAAATATTGGAAAAGACTATAAATTGCAAAACAGAACTTGAAATCATAAGAACAGTGAAGCTCAATTTTAGGAAGCTTATTGTACATTTATGAACATAAACTTCAAATCACTATGCCTCTCTCAGCATGTTTTCAAATTATGGTAACACAAGATTTGAATGTTAATGAGAGGTAGTGTCTGACTCAGCTAACTAACAGAACGAAATTCTGGTGGTTATACCAATCCTCACACACCTTCTTAGGCAGTAGAAAGGAGTCTTCATAAAAACATATACTATGACCAAAAGAATTCACTTTCAAGACATTTCTTAATGTACTTAATAAGATACTAACTTGCACACACAATTCTGTAACCATTGACACATTGATGTTACTCCAGATGAAGAAGTTAAACTCTCCTTATTCTTCCAATTTTCAATAAAAAATAACTAACTATTTTGACTCTACCGTCAGATACATGATGTTATTAACATTTGACATCAATGAGATAAATATTGTTCTGTATGCAACTATGTCACATTTTATAAGAACATTTCATGAAAATACCCACCTATTTTCAAATGAAGGTCAGGTATAGACAGGATGTTTGTTATTGAAAACACTTTTGACTTTCCCTCACACTATCCAATTTCATCTGCAAAACTTAACATTTGGCTTCCATAACATGACGTATGCAACTGTCCTTCACTTGCAGTGTTGTACGTAAGACCTCATCTTGAATAAAGAAGAAAACCATAAAATTGATCATTTGAAAAATGTTTTTATTAGGTCTTTGGAAAAATAAAGTTATGTTTTAAATGTGATGACCAAATAAAAAAAGCTGTAACTCTGGATATGTTTTCTTAAAATCTTACTATTATGACTTCATGAATTAGTAATACTTCAATGATACTGCATGCTTAAATATCTCCATATTTGTAATCAATTATTGTGACCCAAGACACTTAGATCAAAGCACTTGCATAATACTGGTAATTAAAATCCCAAGAGATCTGTAATATAACTGCATAATATCTTGACATTGCATTAAACCCCATATAGAGATATAGACACACAGTTCATTTAATTGTTCAATTTGGTTGACATAATTAACACATAAAAGCAAGGAGGAAACTGATTGTCAAACACAGCTTAAAATTACATGACCATTGCAGACAGGAAACAAATCAAATCCTTAAAATATTTGACCACATTCAAATGTGATCCTTTGACATCAAATTTCAGAACGCTATGTTAGTACTGGTGAAATTCCAAACTAATATCAAAGATCCTGTCAATCAATCAATTATGAAGATAATGAACCATAATAATACTTCGTCAGGAACCATAATAAGTGGCAATGATGAACAACATACAAGTATATACTTTGTCACTGCCTTTTGATAAGAATCTTATCATATTTTACCACACACAAACTCGCATCGAAACAAGAAGTCAATAATTTGTGTAAAAAAAATATGCAGAAGTACAACTATCCGTGGATGATGCAAAAAGCAATGCAATGTTCACGGCCATCCGAATTGGTGGAACGGTCGAAATAACACCTACATAAAAAAATATCACAACGGGGTGATTTGTAGAAATGTTAACAGACAAATTAATTAATTGTTGTATCCAAAAATCGACCAGTGTTTTCATCATGCTGTCTCACCTGTAAAGGAAAACAAAAGACGTATAATTCGTCGAAAAATATACATGTAAATGATCGGGGAACAAGTTTATTTACCTTTGCCTGGGTCTTTGCCTTAATCAGGAAGTAGTAAATGCGCATGCGCAAATGTGGAATCGGGTTTTCATTGGCCAAAATGAAACAGTGCGCGTTTTTTAAAATCAATTTCGAACAGAATGCAGCTTTCTCGAAGAAAAACGCGTCGTCTAATCCACAATGGCGAACTACACAGTAAAAGTTAAACATCCCCGGGAATCATTATTGATTTTAGCTGTAAGTACCAAGTTGTTTCTATCCTTTTATTATCTCAAGAGAGATGATGTTTTGTGTTTTTGAAGTATCAAATCGTCATTTTACCCAAATTGACCGAGCATAATTCCCCCTCAAATCTATATTCGCCCTGATTGTGTCAATTTTGTCTTATGGCATACAAAGTTGACTTTTATTGATGTGTAATAATATTTTTAAGACATCTTACTGAACGTGTTAACACAAGTTGAGTATAGACCTTGAAAGTCCTATTAAATATGTTGTTATTGGCATTTATCATGAGTATCACGAGTAAAATCTTTTTTCATGGATATATGCGTTTAGTTTGAAACATACAGTTTGTGCCTTAATTGATATATATAGAGAATCTTTTCAACTTTTTTCCCCAAGTTGTCTCAAGCACAGGGGCCTGGGTCATTCCATGATCATAATTCAAAATAGTCTGTGAAGGCTTTCTTAAGTTTATGTTTTGAAAGGTGGTGGTTCTTTTTAAATAAACAAATTCAAAATATATATATGATTAATGATTTTGCTAGGTCTCCACATGTTGTAACGGAATCAGATTTTGATTTGCCCATTTTTTTTATGTTTTACAGAACATTCACACACTGTTATTCAGGCCGGTAGTTGCAGATAGTTAACACACTACAACAAGCTGCGGTTTGGTAATGGTTAGCCCTGAGGACTTAAGACCAGTCAAATCGGGTTTGATTCACGATGGCAATCAACTATTTCACTGGGGAGTGTTCTTTGTCAAGACATGTATCCTAGCAGTACTGGTAGGTACACTTACTATAACTCTACAGTGCAGTGGGTTTTTTTCTCCATAAATTGGGAAAAGATTTATTGATTTTTGGACATTTTATCAATGAAATTGCTTAATTGGGAAACCAAATTGCTGAAGTCATGAGTCTGTAAATTTTTAGAAAACCTGTGAATTTTTTAGAAAACTGCATGATTTTAAAGAAACTTCCAGTTGGAAGATGCGTTTTATCGGTTGGCTGTTATATTACGAGAAAAAGCCCTTCAATGAGTACATTAATGGAAAAACAAACAAACAAAACAACGTTGTGACAGATTTTATCATGATCAGATGTGATTACTTTTTTTTAGATTGTCTGTTTGCTAAGTTTGTTACATTAATGGCAATGGTCATTTGATGTGATGACTTTCTCTTTCTATAAGAGTTAGCTTGCCAACATAAATATATTTTCCATTGGCCAATGCTGAGGACAAGTTGTTTTGGAGGTGCAAATTTCTGATCAGATGTGGATCATGTCTTTCACACTTTGACAGATTTCTACGCTTGCAATGGTTCTTTACACCATTTTTTCCATTCAATATGTGTATTTGTTGTAGATGAAGGCATTGACTTCGTCTGTTTACCATTATATATAATGCATTTTGTCAATCAAGCCCATATTAAATTGAATAATGGACTTGTAGTTGATTTTATTTTCAGCTTCAGAGGTGCATTAGAACCCTAACTTCATGTTCAAACAAAGACCGAGTTTTCTGGAGTTGTTTGACATGCACAAGTGAATGAAGGTGCAGGGGCCTCCGTGGCCTAGTGGTTAGAGTACAGAACTTGAAATCACGTGGCCCCTCTCCGCGTGGGTTCAAATCCTGAGAGGGATATGGATTTTCATGAGAGGCAGTCTCCCGACTGACTTACGGAATGCCGATGGTTCTACCCACCTTGACCAGCCCTTGTGGGCAGTTGAGTATGGGGTCTTCCATCATTAAGAGTCGGCATCGCTACATAACTGAAATAATGTTGATGTGATGTAAAACCCATATAAAAAAAAAAAGAATGAAGGTGCCCCGCTGTTGGAATGCTCTAACAACAACATTTGCACCACTTTTATCATGAAAGGTATGAACCAACCTGTTATGTACTGTATGTGTAATTAAATAAAAAAGAACATGACATTCATTGTCAGAATGAATTGACATGTGTTAACTAACCATTGTATAATAAGCTGATCATAAGAGGCAATTTATCCTTTTGTAAGAGTAGTCTTCTTTCTGCTGCAGGTGATTAAGAAATCAGTTAAAATGGATAAACCTGTTCCATAAGCTCGAAAACCTAAATTCCACTGAAAGCATTTGCATGTTAAACGTTTTGGCCAATTGTATCAATAGTCTTTAAGACTATTTAATTTCTAGTAAGCATTGTCACTTTCAAAGCGGTCATAACTATGATATTTACTGCATCCTTCTGTAAGCTTTCCTTAACACATAACACCGCAATTTTGCATCTTGCAGCTGACGACTTTCAAAAAGCATTGTGGCGAAAGAAGAAATTATTTATCACAAGTAATTTCACCTTTTGCCACAATGCTTTTTTCAATCTATTCACACCCAACATCAACACACCATCAACACTGATATGTTTTACAAAGCTTTTTTTAAGTCACCAGCTTCAAGTAAAAAATTTCTTGCAGGTGGTAATAAGATAAAAAAAAAACAAAACTTTGGACAGTAGAGACATACAAGTTTTACAAATGCCTCTAATTGTGTTTTGACCTTTTGTTTATTTTCAGCTCACATATTTCAGATGTTTAAAGATGTGGATTAGGAAGAACTCAGCAGCATAATTAATTTCAAGATCCGGAATATAAAGAAAAAGATGGTGATATAATTTTGAGGATACAGAAAATGAAAATTGACAATTCATTTGAATATTGATGATTATATTTAATCTAATTAGCATTAAAGATGTCATTCTAGTTTTATTTGTCTAAATGTTCATTAATGCTTCATTGTATAATTGACACTGATTTTTTTTTACAATTTTAGTTTACATGTGTATATAGCCCATGCATTTATTGTTTGTCAGAAGAAAACACAATAATCTTTTTAGTAGTAAATTTCCCTGGAATATCGGTGGTGATTCACTGGCATTCCAGTGATATTTTGCTGGCATACCAGTGGTGTTTCATTGGCATTCCAATGGTGTTTCACTGGCATTTCAGTGGTGTTTCACTGGCATTCCAGTGGTGTTTCACTGGCATTCCAGTGGTAATTTACTTACTGGTATTCCAGTGGTGTTTCACTTGCATTCCAGTGGTATTTCACTGGTATTCCTGTGGTTTCCACCGGTTTGCCACTGGTTTTCAGTGGAATACCGGCAGATTTTACCACTGGTATTTTACTGAAATGCCAGTGGTATTCCACCGGGATTCCAGTGGTATTCCACTGGAATATCAGTGGTTTTACCTTGGAATACCAGTGGTATTTCACTGGAAAGCCAATGAAATACCGGCAGATTTTACCACCGGCATACCGGTGGAATACCATTGGTAAACCAGTGGAATACCAATGGTGTTTTTCACTAGGGTAATCACATGACCACCAAATCAATCATTTGGTAACAAATGCGGGAATTCTAAAATAACTAATGGTTATGATAAAACACGGGCTGAATACGATTAGAATTGTCCAGTTACAATTGTTTTGTTGGGGAAGTGGACACATCAAATGTGACCATATGACAAGATTAATTATTTGTTAAACTGGTTTCTTATACATATTATTTGAATGGTTTGCAGTCGTTTCTTATTTAAACAACTGAGGATGCTTTGCTCTTACTTTGTTAAAGACAATTACTTTTCCATTTTTGTCAACAGTTAATTAAATCAACTTAGTATATCTGCATAAGTTATTTTCATTTCTATGGTAAAACGGTCCACTGCATTATTGTAACTTTTAACAGGGAAAGGATTAATTAACTCTGCAATCTTTGTTTTATTTGTTTGTGCTCTAACCCTTCACCAAACGTTGACTGTCCAAAATTGGAAGAGTTTGCAGACGACATTTCAAAATGTGATTAAAATTGGAATATAATCTTTTGATAGGGCGGAAAACAATGAGGAAAAATGAGAAATTGCTCGCTTTGAGCAATTTCCCCTTTTCCCTCAATGTTTTCCAGAATCGTCTGCAACAGAGCGGTAAAATATGGTAAGTGTTTGGTAATGGGTTACCCTGCAATCTTAGTTTTATTTGTTTGTGCTTTAATCACCTATTTATGAAGCCAGCATCTGTTGTTATTGTGTTGATACCTTAACTTGCTTGATCATTTTCATCCATAGCTCACTAGTAGGCATCACACAAGTTTTGTAAATATAATATAGCTCCTGAAAAATACTTTACCATGGACACAGACATACCATTTTACTATAAAGATCATTAATTTAACTCTTCCTGAGCATTGTTTGATATGAATGGTATTGTTTTCGAAAGCAACTTGCTCCCAAAGTGTGTCATCGGAGTAAATGTATGACCCATTAAATCTCAATGGAAGCTAACTTGTTCATGACAGAATCAACACTATTTTTTTAATGCTCTTAATGATCTCAAGATAATAAAACTCTTAATGAATCAGAAATTGGATTCAGATTAAAGAAGAAAAAATACGGTTAATGAAGAAAATGAAAGGGTTTTATGGCAACAACAAAAAAAATAAAAATCCTTTTACACATATTGTTTCTCTTCCTAATAATTTAAAGTATCTCTTCCCTTTGTTTCAGAGCATTTGCAAATATTGTATGCTGCAATTGCAATCAACATCATTTGTAATTGGATTGAAGTTTAATTCAGCCTTCATGTTATTAAAACCAACTCTTCAAGGGTTCAATAAAAGATTATGGTAAGTGCTTCATGTTTGTGAAGGACTTACTTCAGTTTTGTGTCAAACCCTGTCTTCCCTCTTAAACTACAAATGGATGACTGATAAGGTTTTTCTCTTTAAGTTTATCTCAGGTGACAATTAATGAAAATTTCAAACTTGCTTCAGAAGAACGATTAACCCTTATTGTGCTGGAACCAACTTCATGCTTATGCAAACAGGTTGGGCCCAGGCCAGACTCCAAGTAAAATGGGTACTGGTCTTTGATCTAACCTGTTTGCTACTCTGAGTATCTTTCATCCTCAAAATCAAGCTGATAACCCTTATGGTGCTGGAACCGACTTCATGCTTATGCCAACAGGTTGGATCCGCACTAGCTGCCAGGTTAATTGGTCACTGGCCTTTGATATAACCTGTTTGCTGCTATGAGTATCTTTCCTCATCAAAATTAAGCAGATATTTAAGGTTTTGGAAAGCAGATGACATACAAATATATTTTTAGAAAATTAACCAGCATTCTAAGGGTTAAACCCAAGTATCATATGAAATTAGGCAACTTTTTTGTGCACTTTGCCAAGGAACATCAATATAAGTTGACACCTAATGCGAGATAATCAAATACTGTAGGTGCTAAGAAAACGTGCCTAAGCCAGGAGCTTATCCTGCTTATGTAAATTGCCAACACAGTTTGTTGTCCCTACAAAAGGTGTTTGAGAAAGGATACTTTTATTGTCTTGACACCCAACTCTTTTAATGAGGC
The DNA here is from genome assembly GCA_947846245.1 of Cerastoderma edule. NCBI lineage: Eukaryota > Metazoa > Mollusca > Bivalvia > Cardiida > Cardiidae > Cerastoderma > Cerastoderma edule. The sequence goes on from OX401407.1 coordinate 574,256, forward strand.
TTTTAAAGGTCTGGCAGGCAACCTTTTAAGCCATTTCCCCATGCATGGGAATTTGGTATTGGTCCAAATTGAAAGCAATAGCAGACGACAACAGTATAACAAAAATAAACATATAAAAAAAAAAAAAACAATGAAATGGTATTGGTTATATAGTCACCATTATGAGCAATTTATCCATTTGTTACAAGAATTTTGTAAAGCCTTCTCCAGCTGCAAAGTTAGGTTTGATCAAGTAAGGACTTAGATTAACCGCGTCCCTATTAACAAAGTTGAAGCAGTCATCATAGAAATCAACCAGGTAATATCTCAAAGCAATTCTATTTAAACCTTTTAATCATGATATAAGTAGAAAACATTGAGGAAATTATTTTTTTTCTCAGTTTGTTTAATTTCTCCTTGTCTATATTGGATATGAAATTTTTCTGAATGATCTTTAAGAAGTGCTGTTCATATGAAGAGGGATGCTTTAAAGCAGAGATGGAGAAGTAGAATTATGTTGGTAATCAGAGAACATCCTACCTCCCTGTTGTATATGTTAATGATGATTTTATTGTCTGGTTATGAGGTTAAAACAACATTGTATCGATTGAATGATATCAAATTATGAGTAGCAGATATTACATTAGTATGCCCCGCTGTGTCACGAGATTGAGCCAAAATATTTAAGTTCCTTATTCTTGTATGCAACATCTTTAATTTATTTGAAGTATGAAATTTTACAAATAGTTGTTACAAAGAAAATAGACTTGTAAAGGATAAATTCCCTGTTTCAGTCATGACAATTTTGCCTCAATGCAAGAAATGAAATGTTAACTCTATCATGCGTTAAAAGGACAATCTCACAGATTTGGATTTTAACTTAACAATAAACTGTTTTCTACTGATAAAATGATAACACAGACTTCTAAAGTTATATAAGACAAGATTATACACAGCTTCGATCCAAACCCCAGTTTATAACAGTACAGCAAAGATGTCTATCAAATTTTGTAGTGTGGATATTGCAACCCGTTTATGTGGGTTTATTTCTTAAATGGGTTTATTTGTTGACAATGATCTAAACTAAGAATAACAGGTGCTTTTTTAGCCACTATCTTCATGTAGGTCTTCGGAAAAGTTTAACCTCTCTTGTCACATGGCATTAGCAAGGAGTGCGGGACGATATCTTTGCTTTTATCTATAAACTGGCTTTCCCATAGAAGCAATGACAAGCATGTACACTCAAATCATATCATATTTAATCAGTCTCATTAAAACTGATGCCAGCAAATGCTTTCACTTTTTGGCAGCCACAAACCCAATATGATGAGAAGAAAACACAATTTTAGTCAAAAGGTTTAAGAATGTGGTAGAAATAGCTAATACCAATTAATTAAGCTACAAGGTATTCTAAAGAAAAACAACAACATTGACACAGAGGTCTATATAAGAATTCTACATGGTCCATTGGTTAAGGTGGCAGTCTTCCAACTAAGGGGTCTGGGGTTTGAGTCCAACATGTACCTCTGGTTTCATGGGAGTGTCCTTTGGCAAGACACTTCAGAGCCAAAACTTATTACTGTTGAATTCAGGAACGTTGTAACATAATTGTTGACACAGTGTTCAACCCGACATAAAGAAACAAACATAAGAGGTTGTAAATAGGTTCACCTGATCTCTTTATTTTCAGTAATAAGATAATGTTAGGTAAAATTACACATTGCAGGTAGTCATTAGAAATATCTTAATTAATCTTAGTGATTCTAAGATAAGCACATACAAAAGAGCATTTTGGAAAAAAATAAAATAAAGCTGTGAGCAATACAAATGTTCTGGAAGTATTTTCTAAAAAGCAGCATGTCTTGCAACTATTATTATTCAGTCAATTTCTTACTGGTCCTTTATTGAAGGAAACAGAAAGAGTATTGTTGCATCATTAAAGCAATATTGTTGGAAATCAAAGTATGAAAACCATTGTGACATAAGAAGAAATAAATTGGGACAAACACTTGATCCTTTTGTCTCAACATCTCCTGCAATTTTCTACTGCAAGAAAATATGAAAGCATAAAAGATTCATAGAAATGATTCAATTCTTTTATTTCGTCTTATAGAATGTCCAGGAAATACCATCAGACAGTTTCCTTGGGATCACCCAGTAATTGTTACAGATTTGTTATTTTATTTGGATGTATTGCTGTCCAGAAGCCAGATTGCTTCACAAATCATTCCGAAATTGCCCTTTTCCCTGATGTGACAATTTGTAGCCCTTGGCTGATTCTGTCTTTACAGTAAAATGTCTGGGAGATAAGAGATTGGTTGTCAAATGTTTTCTGTTTTTAGCTTGCCTTTAACATGGAAGGAAAAGACTTATCAAATTTATTATATTTTTTTTTCTGTTGAAGGGGTGAGGGGGATTAATCGTTATCAATGGATATCACAGGTTTACTGTACTGATGACTTTTGAAATAATTTATCATGTGACCATATTTCTCTTAACCAAAGGAGGCCACTATTTTATTTCAATTATTTGATAGAGATTTTACATTATTTCAGTAATGTTGCATTGCCCAACTCATAATGATGGCCCCAAACATAGTTATTGGTAAAGGCTGGTTAAGCCTGATAGAACTGGTTAGTTGATAATCTGCCTTCTATGAAAATTCAATTGTGAGTTTACTAGTCCAAAGTAACACCTAAAGAGGTTAACCTATCAATATTCATTTTATTGCAACTGCAATGCCATTTCACTTGCTAACAAATGTCACTTTTGTCTCAATGTTTTTGTCTTGACTAACATTGTTAAAAGCAACAATTATTTCTTTTTGAAAAAGTCAAATGCTCAAGCATCAAGAAGTGCTTCTGCAGCAGACACATGACAGAGAGGTGGAGGTGTGGAATAAGGGGTTTTAAATGCAGTGATCCCATTATTTCACAGTAATTCTTATTTCACATGGTAGACTTGGGCGATTTTTAAAACAGGCAGTTTCTTATCGTCAATTGCATGATCCTACCAATTTGGATATATCAAGGGGAGGTAATGGGTTTTGTATAAGTCAATAATCCAATGATCAGACAATACCCTTTTCCCCCTCAAATGAGCGCAGTTTAAAGCACCAGAAGCAGACAGTTAGAGAAATAATAGTGACAAAAATTGCTCAATTTGAGCAATTTCTCCTTTTATCACTATTATTTCAAAACTTTAAGTCTTGAAATAAATGTTCCATAATATCGTAATTGCCGTCTGCTGATTTTGACTAAGTCCATACACAAAACCTCACAATAAGGATAAGGTGTAATGAAGATGTCATTAGATGCTTCTGCCTTTTCATACAATGTAAAGAAAGTATTTCCTTGACATGATAAATAATGTCGCCATTATATCTCATGTCCAATGTATTGATTCTTAATAAGGGTTTCTTTGTGCCTTTGTATGTGTGGTCCCTTGTTTGTGTATGGCAAGCACTTCTGTCTTGCATTAACCCTTTCCCAAACAATAACGACATTTGACCATTTTTTTGCAGACGACTTTAGAAAACATTGTGGGAAAAGGAGAAATTGCTCGTTTACGAGCAATTTCTCCTTTTCCCACAATGTTTTCTGGTCTATCAGAAGCTTATTTTCCAATTTCATCACATTTTGAAATGTCGTCTGCAAATTCTTTCAATTTGGGACAGTCGAAAATTTGTTGTTTGGGAAAGGGTTAAGAGATCTATACGTCTGAATGGTTAGATTATGGGATTCATTACTTAGTAACCTTACTTTACAATTGTAACTACTTGGGCATTTCTGTGATCTGAGAATTACACCTCCTACGTAAGTGTAAGGTAACAGTATTTCAGGTCAATTGTCCCCGGCTAATAAAACATTTGCTATGTTCATCCACGTTGGATAGTTAATAAGCGTAAGAACAGAAGTAGTTTGATGTACATGGAGGTGTTGACCATCATTCAAATCATTATTTTTTATCGGTAACTCATACATAAAAGAGAAATTATAAGTTGTGATATATACCTATTTTGTTTATCAAATTAGATTACTATTAAGATTTTAGATTCTAGATCCGTATTTTTAATCGAAAGAACAATTAAAGAAGTCTCAGGAGAACCAATATGGCGGCTTCCATATTACATTAGATGCGTTTTCATTGGATAAACCCGATGAGTTCAGATCGCTTACTTTAGATACCTATATTCTGTATGTTGGTTGATTGGACTTGGGTTTAACATCATTTTCAACATTATTTTTCAGTCATATTGAAGGGGTCAGTGCACCTATCCATGCTCCTTGGATGTTCTGACCAGTACTGTACAAAAACATTCCTTTAGAGCTTGCTGCTCTTTCACATGAACATTATTGGCCAGTGCTTGTTTATGTCCAATTATTGACTTCATCTTATATAAAAAGAATTAGGGCTAACCCAGGTCCCTAACTCCAGACCCACATATTCCAGGCTGGACATTCATCCGATTGAGGTAACAAGGCTGATAACTGTTGGTAAAGATCTGCAGACATAATATTGTTCATGTAGATCAAATCATTGTTCTTAACCTGCTCATTTATGTTCTCTTGTTCGAACCCAGGTGAAAGAGAAGATTTGAAAAACAATTGTTACAAAAGAAGAAATCACTCATGATTGATAACTTCTCTATTTGCCATATGGTTCTATGTATTACCATATTTAGTACCTTTTAATTGGTATATTCTATTGTTATCATCATGAAATGTCTGTTGAAACATTCCAGATGATGAAAATGCTTAAAGCATAAAAGAAGAACTGTCATGTAGTGGTATTATTTAGATGGCATTTATACAAAATAGATTAAACCAATGACTCTTCCATTGGCCTGGCATTTATATGCATTAGATTAACCTAATAATTCTTCCATTGTCCAAATCTGATGTCATTTTTGCCCAACGGAATAGTCCCCTTGATATGACTCTGTCAAGAATATTCTAGTATTGAAGAAGATTAATATTTACTCTCCATTAGCCAACATATAAAACAACTCATTCATTGACTTTGTACAAGCATTGCAATAGATTGGTAAAAAAACTCACATCAGTTTCTGAGATTTGGGGTTCTTTCAACTTGCCAACCATTAATCTTTTAACATGACATGGGTTTTTTCACTCTGAAAGATTGATGGCTTGTTATTTTTCTTGTCATAAAAAGAAATCTCGTAAACACTTTGTGGGATAATGCTGAAGTTCATTTCATATAAGCAGCGACTCCGAAAGCAATCTACATAGGGTTATTTTCCTGCTTGGTTCCTAGTTTGCTTATGATTATATACAGTATTCAGAGGAAACATAGAGATTTCAAAACAAAACCATTGTAAGTCCTTCACAAATGTAAAATACTTACTAATGTCTTACATCGAACTCTTGCCACAGATTTCTCTGTATAAGACCCTTATAGAAGTTTTAGTTAAAGTAAAACAGCATGAGGGTATATATGCCTTTGGACACCCATGAAACGTTCCTGCTTCTATTTCGTATGGTTGAAAGGAACTATTCCCTGCAACAAATGCTATCACAAAAGCAGCGACTCCTCAATTCATCTTTATAGAGTTATTTCTGTTCTTAATGCATAATTCGCTTCAGCTTGCAAGCAGCCATTATAGGGAACATAGAGGGTTCAATGCAAGACTATAGTAAGACCTTCACAAATCAGAAGCATTTAGTATTGCCTTCATTGAACCCTTGTCACAAGATTCTCTGTATAAAACCCTGATATTAAATAGGATTGAATATATGCCTTTAGAGGCTCATGTGATAATTCTTGTCTACTTCTGTTACCCACCAGTATAAAGGAATCATTCCCTGAAACAACAGCTAACCAATCCATGTCTACAAGTATGGTCTTGGCCTTTTTTAGTTTTAACTAGAACTGGTGAAACCTCGGAAGGCCGTAAATCTGCTGATGGGCCATTGCCTTTTGTCACAATTTTGCATCTTTCATAAGAAGCACAGATCTCTGTCTAATTGAATTGCCATATATCCTTAATATAAATGAAAAAATTGTTGAATTTGACAGAGACAATAGTTTGTCACACCTAGATTGTCAAACATGAATTTTCAATTCAGTTTCTTTGGTAGATTCTATATGATTATCATAATTATTATTATCATTGTTATTATCAATTTGTTCTTTTATCATAGTTATAATTATTATCATTATTTCATAACAAAGCACAGAGCATTTCATCTACTCTCCTTACACAGGCCTGCTAGTTTCAGGCCGTGTCCTGATTTCAGGCTTTGATATTTTAAATTTTCCTTCTTTGTTCATACAAGATGTTTGTATTCAGGCTTCAAGTATTGAATCTCAGTCTTGAGCATTCCTTAACAATAGCAGGCCTGTTACACAAGCCAAGGTTTAATTTCAGACCACCTTAAGGTGACAAATTAGGAAAAAGGAGTTAATTAGGAGCTTGGTGGCCATTGTCACTCCTCTTGACGGTTGGAAATCGTGTTATATTTGTTGATTGTGGGGCCTACTGAGAAGTTAATTCGCGGGAAACGGCTCATCGCGCAGTATGTTCCCCGGGGCCCTACACAAATTCATTAGCCTAATGAAATCTTTGCTGCCAGTGATATTTGTATATCTAGAGGCTCATAACATAGAAAAAAAGGAAAGGTGATGTTATGGGGGGAGGGTGTTTCACAGTTATAATGTATTTCCATCATCCACTGGAGATTTATTCCTTTTTCTTGATACAAACTGTTACGGAAGTTTGCAATTGAAGACATCAGTGGGATAAGATTCATTTGTTGTTTTGTCTTAACCCTTTATCAAGCGCCAAATTTTAGACTGTCCCAAATTGAAAGAGTTTGCAGACCACATTTAAAAATGTGATGGAATTGAAAAACAATCTTCTGATAGGGCAGATTACATTGTAGGAAAAGGAGGAATTGCTCTCAGCAAGCAATTTCCCCTTTTCCAACAATGCTCTTCAGAGTCTTCTGCAACAAACTGGTCAAATGTCGTTATTGTTTGGTAATGGGTTATTGCTCTATTGTTTGCTGTTTGATATACAATAGAAAGATTTCAAACTGATAACCTGTTTTAGTTCTTACTTATACAAATGACTAAAATCATCTTATCAATAGATAACAGTTTCATGACATCATTCCATAAAAGAACTATCTCACAGATTGAGGTTTTAATCTTTTTTAGAATATGTTTTACTCATTTATACATGTTACTTGTCTTGGGCATTATATAATGGGAGAAACAAAACAATTGTATACTTTCTTTTTAAAAGAGGATGGTGAAGATCACCCTGTTTTAAGAACCAGTTTTAATAAGCCCCATCTATATGGTCCTTTTACAGAGTTACTTAACCCTTTCCCAAATGTCAAATTTTGGTCTATCCAAAATTGAAAGAGTATGCAGACGACATTTCAAAACATGATGAAATTGAAAAGCAATCTTCTGATAGAGCAGAAAAAATTGTGAGAAAAGGAGTAATTGCTAGTTAAGTGCAATTTCTCCTTTTCCCACAATGTTTTCCAAGTTGTCTGCAATAAAGTGGCAAAATGTTGTTGTTTCGTAATGAGTTAAGTCCCAGTCATATGTTCCTTTTAGAGAGTTACTTAAGGGTTCAATGCAAGACTATAGACAGTCCTTCACAAACGCAAAAACACTTACTATAGTATCCTTTTGAGCCTTCATACTGTTAATAAAGTAATGGATTGGCATTTGCCTGCTACACTATGATGCCTTCAATATTCCCATTGATCTTATGTCAGACTCACATGTGCATGTCTTCAAAATGCACATGCATTTTGAATTGTTTGTTTTTAAGTGACTTTGGGAAAACAGTGAATGCCTCTCAAAAGAATCTAATGTCCTATCTCTTTATCTTGACCCTTTACCAAACAACAACGACATTTGACCAGTTTGTTGCAGACAACACTGGAAAACATTGTGGGAAAGGAGAATTACTCTTAAGGAGCAATTTCTCCTTTTCCCACAATGTATTCTGCCCTATCAGAAGATGATGTTTCAATTTTATCACTGTTGGAAATAAAGTTTGAAAACTCTTTCAATTTGGGACAATGGAAAATTTGGCTTTTGGTAAAGGTTTAACTTGATCCTATATGTTTAAAGCTGGCTAATTTGTTAAAGTTTAAAAACTGCTTGTATAACGAAGCTTTCTCTCCTTCCCTTGCAAAGGATACAAGAACTTTGCTCATGAATTTTATGAACAGACATGAGCAACAAATGACCTTTGATGAACACAAAGCTGTTCTTCATATTGTTCATGAATTTCATGAACATTATGAATAGGTTTGTGAATACATTCATGAACCTGTTCTTGATTTATATGAGCATGTACCTTAATTTTTCTAAGTTTTAATCTCATTTCAAAATGTTGTCAGAAGCTCTGAGATACAATATGTTTTATGAATTTTAAGAGTGCTGGATGGAGCATTTTTGAAAATGACTTTATTTCTCCTTTCCATATGCTCTACTTCTAGATGATGTAAAGTTATTAACCCTTATGGTGCTGGAACCAACTTCATGCTTAGATCCAGGCCAGCCGCCAAGTAAATTGGCGGCTTTGGCTTGCCTGTGATCTTACCTTTTTGCTATTCTGAGTATCTTTCCTCATAAAAATTAAGCAGATATTTAGGGTTATGGAAAGCAGACAACACAAAAATCTATTTTTAGAAAATTAGAGCATTCTAAGGGTTTAAGCTCTTGCCTGATCATATAGTGATTGGATGAGTTTTAAGGATTAATGAATAAAATGTATGTAATTGCATCTGCAACAGATTGAAGAACAGTGTACATGAATAACATGAACAGATATGAACAACAAATGGACCTTCATTAACACAAAACTCTTTTTTAAGTTGTTCTTGAAGTCCCTGAACATGTTTGTAAACATCAAGAACAGGTTCATCAATAGATTCATGTTCATGAACATGTTCTTGAAATTCATGAACAAGTTCAAGAACAGTAGTTTGTTTTGAGTCTATTGTGATAGATGTGACTAATTGAGGTATTAATGAATATAGTTATAAACCCCATTCTACATTTCAAACAAATTAACAAGCAAACAATGAAATAGTAATGAACCAAGACAATAGATAAATTCGTCTCACGACGAGCGTTGGAGAGCGTTTAACATGCAAGCAGACAGCAGCTGTAAATGGGACTATGGAGGCAAGGTGATAAAGAGTTGGTTTACTATTGGGCCATGCAGTTAAGACAAACTCGAGTATGATTTCATATTGATTTTATAGTACAGGGCAGATGAGAAGGAATGTTCTTCGTCACACACACGCCAACAGCCAATTGTACTCTATGACTATTGTTACCTTTGATTGTATAAGAAACTTTGACTTCTTTTCCCGTCGTGTTTTTATTGTTTTAGTTAACTAGCTCTTGGGACTGTATATATTGATTTGTAACAAACTTTAGGAGCCTACTGTATTGTATGGAGAGATCTGGAAAAGAGAAAAGTGGACAGTTTGGCTGTTAAACCATTGTGAGTTAGAGGACTTGGAGGTCCTGCATTATTTTAGTGTTTTAACATTATGTGATTTCTTTTCTCATGACATGGATAGTTTCTTCAAGAAGAGGTAAGATTTATTTTTATGGTTGCCTGTCAGCTTGTAGTAAGTTCTGTGATGTTTCAAAAGCCAAGCATTCCCATTAAAACTTTTGTAGATTTTGTGATTCGTCCCAATTTAGTACACCTAAACGTAGTTTATTTTGTGATGTTTCTCAATTGAATGCACCTAACCTGCCCATACTAGTTTTTGTGATGGCTTTCAATCAATTGTCCCAATTCAATGCACATAAACATAGTTTATTTTGTAATGATTTTTTATTGAATGCATCTAACTGCCCATACTAGTTTTTGTGATGGTTTTCAATCAAATGTCCCAATTGGATGCGCCTAAAACAGAAGTTAATTTTGTGATGATTCTTTATTAAATGCACCTAATTGCCAATAGTAGATTGTGTGATGGTTTTTAATCATACGTCCAAATTCAATGCACCTTAAAGTAGTTTATTTTTATTTCAATTAAATGCACCTTAGAGTCAAAGATGTCGCGATGGTTCTCAATTAGATATACCTATATGTAGTATATATTGTGATTCATCTCAACTAAATGCACCTTTACACCCATAGTGATATTTGTGATTGGTCCCAATCAAGTTAACCTATAAGCCAATTGTTAATTTTTTGGTATTCAAATAAATGCACCAATAAGTTGTAAATTTTGACACAGTTTTTAATGAAACAAACTCACAAATGAAAAGTGCACTTTGTGATGGCAGGCCTGCTAACTTTCAGGCCAGGTTCTGAATTCAGGCGTTTAGATTTTAAATTGTCCTAGCCTTGTTTGTCATATTGAAGATGTTTTAATTCAGGCTTCAAGTAACGATTTTCAGGCTTGAACATTCCTTAACAAAGGCTGGTCTAGGATGGTTTCAAATTAAAAAGCTATTGTAAATCATCTGATTGATTCCTAATGGTTTCACAAAATTCCTGAACGATGCTAATGTCTTTAAGGAATTTCTCGATATCTTCTCTAAACCAAATGTAGTTCATAAGAATTGTCCCCTAGATTTTAGTTATTGTTTGGTAATGTGTTAAGTCACAATTGCTTCTGATTATTTCTAATCCATCATAGACTTTATGATGAAGGGGTTGATTGTACAATGAAAAGGTATAGCAAGTATTAGATTGTATAGTGTATTGATGTGATTTGTCCTTGGAACATTCACACATTGTGATCTAGTCATGTAGACATCATCCATTTCAACCATTGCTTGATAAAGAAATTTGTGCCTGATGCTAAATGAAAACAATAGCTGAATACAATAGCAAAGCATCAACACTAAATCATTTCCATTTCAGTTAGGTAATGAAGCAGTTTTTTCAAGGAATTTCTGTTTTTGTCACATGTAAAGATTTTTATTATGTTATGCTAAAAAATTATTAAAAGAATATGTATCAATCCTTATAGTGCTCGAACCGGCTTCATGCTAATGCAAAGAGGTTAGATCCTGGCCAGCCGCCAAGTAAATTGGCAGCTGGCCTGGATCTCATCTATTGGCATCTCTGATATCTTCCCTCATCAAAATTAAGCAGATAGTTTTGGGAAGCAGAAGACACAAAAGTCTATTTTTAGAAAATTACCCAGCATTCAAAGGGTTAAGTAGTGAGTTAGTAATCTAAACTATATCACAAATTTATGATTCCAAATTTTGGCTTTCTGACCTAGAATTAGTATAGATTAGTTTCATTAAACCATAATTTATTCAGATTTACTGAATAATGGGTTAATATTGTGCAAACATTGTCTGTTTATTGTCTTGTAATGTGATGTTATGTAAACCATGTTTATAGGAATGTTGTATTTATACTGGTACCAAGACAAACTCCTATGGTCAATAGATCCAAGCCTCAATAGAAACTCATGGTATACAATGTAATGGGGCGTTGTGATAACCTCCTGTCTGTATGTCACCACAAAATTTTGTCCTTCCTTTAATTTAAAAAGCTCTCATCCAATTTTCTCCAAACTTTATGAGAATTTCTATTGCAATGGCATCTTACTAATTTTAACATCTGGTAAGGTAGCCTGGAAAACTTTGAAGCTATATGACCCTTGAATTATCAAAACTGAGTGTTTTTAATCTCTGCTCTATGATTTATAACAATCTGATTCAATCTTTCCATTATTTTGGCAGAAAAAAGACAGCTATAAAGAAACAAATTTTGTTGATATTTTGAGATTTTATATCAATTTTCAATGTCATGTCACCATGGTACTAAACCCATTCTATGATGCGCGGTTTGTTGAATACGGAGGAAGTCTGGAAGAGGTATTGGAGAAATATGATCATCTTTTCGTGAAACTTTACGAACATAAAGCACAATCTTGCTAGGTCAGGAGAGGAGCTCCATTTTCATTTGTAGGCAAAATCATTTATGATAATGATACATGGGAAATGAAGATTTAATCCCATTCCTTAAAATGAGGCTGAGTATCCTAACTTGAAATCAACAGCAGTCTGAAGTAGGAAAAACTGAATTTTCTTTGCAATATTCATAAGAAACATTGTGACAAAAGCATTGATTGCTTGTCATATTGGCCATAGCTTCTTTTGCCACTCTGTCCAAAAGCTGTCGGCTTCAGATCTGTAAAAATTGTTCACATTAAGAACAAGGTTTGAATTAAGAATCAGTCAGAAGTTGTTCTAACCAAAGACATGACAGTTGATTAGAATTTAATTATCAAACCTGCGTGCTTCTCACGTTTCTCATGGAAAGGCTTTCAATAAAAGACAGATTATTCCAAGACCAATTTTATTTGTAACTTTTTTTTGTTTGTTTCCTTATTCTTTTTTATACCGAGCCAGACTAGGATTTGTTGTTTTATAATTGAACAAGGAAACCATGAAATTGAAGTATCTGCAAACTGCATGGAATAACCTTGAATTTGGAAGTAGTGAGGGTTGATGGATTCAGCCCCCTCTTTTTTCTGATACAAGGCCAATTCCATTTTTTCTTGCATGACAATATATTCAAAAAGTGCAATGCAATACAATATACTTGGAAAGAATGAGTTCCCCTTTGGTTTTGTAGCAGCCATAGTTGAACTTGGACTGAGTAGTTGCAGCATTAGCAAACTACATAGTGGACCCTCGAATCGAAAATGAGTGGACAGGTAAATACTCTCCCTCTTTTTCCAATCATATAGAGGGACAAGAGTTTTTTCACTGAATATGACATTATGATACAGTGCAATACAATACACTGCAATACAATAGGTTTTCCTCAACAACAGTACTAGAACAACCATAAATGAACTTGGAAACCATGAAATTGCAGCATTCGCAGACTGCTTTAATTCTCTGATACAGACCAAAAAATATTTTCCTTATAACAAAACAATATGATATAATTTTGATGACATGCAATACCTTGCAATATAAGGAATTTCCTTTTATAATAGACTTGTAGCAGTTGTTGGTGAACTTGGAAACCACGAAACTGCAGACTCTGTAGACTGTGTAGAACACATTATATCTGAAACTAGTGAATGTGGATGGATAGGACCTTTCTCCATTTTCCTGATACAAATAAGAAATCAAATGAAGACAAAACAATTCGCTGAGGTCCAGAAACGCTTTGTATAATCATACTTAACTTCAACATTGCTTCTCTTAATCCTGAATTGTGGTTACTCATTCGACTCTATTATTCTATAGGGTCCACAAAATAGCATTCATCAAGTAGTTTTTGAAATACTACCTGTAAAAGACCACATTGGTAAACAGGCATATCTAGTGAGTTGTTTCTTTATTATAACAAGACAATATGATTAAGTTCATTAGTACATTCAAAACAATATAATTTGATTGAAAGATTCGATCTTTTTTAAAAAAGATTTGGCATATGCAAATGTTCTTTTCATTTCTTTTTGTTATGGATGGTGCAGAAAATCAAAGGCTTGGTCATGTTAGATATATATTAAGTCCGTAGAGAACAGAAGAAAGGAGATAACTCCCCTTCATGGAGATCATGATTAAGATAGCTGTTTGGTTTATGATGCAGAAAGTCGTCTTCAGGTCATAAATAACTATAACATTAGCAACAGTTGATTTCTAAAAGGATTGTGACAGTATCGTTGAAACAATCATAATGATTGTTTGCAACTCTTTCTCTTCTTTTGTTATACATGATCTCGATTTCCTTTCTCTTTATTCATGACATCATTTAGGAATTTGTTCACCAATTGCCTTTAGGAAATCTTATGCTTGCAATGTCCTTTTGCCTAGATAGTTTGAAATATTGCAGTGCCGAAGTTTGCAAGTGTGACTGTATACTTTCTACATGATATAACAACTGTGACAAACACAAACTTCACAAAAATTGTTTATGTTGCTTTTGAGCTTGACCTGTCTTGAATTTCCATATCCAGGGTCTAGTGCAATATTATAGGAAGTGCTTCATGTTTGTGAAGCACTTACTATAGTATTGCACTGAAGCCTCGATATGGGCAGTGAGTAAGTTATATCCAACAAAAGTGCTTCATGTTTGTGAAGCGCTTACCACAGTCTTGCACTGAACCGTTGATATGGGCAATGAGTAAATTGTATCCAACAAAAGTACTTCAATTGTTAAGCACTTACTATATAGTCTTGCACTGAACCCTCGATATGGGCAGTGAGTAAGTTGTATCCAACAAAAGTACTTCAATTGTTAAGCACTTACTATATAGTCTTGCTCTGAACCCTCGATATGGGCAGTGAGTAAGTTGTATCCAACAAAAGTACTTCAATTGTTAAGCACTTACTATATAGTCTTGCTCTGAACCCTCGATATGGGCAGTGAGTAAGTTTTATCCAACAAAAGTGCTCCATGTTTGTGAAGCACTTACTATATAGTCTTGCTCTGAACCCTTGATATGGGCAGTGAGTAAGTTTTATCCAACAAAAGTGCTCCATGTTTGTAAAGCACTTACCACAGTCTTGCACTGAACCCTTGATATGGGCAGTGAGTAAGTTTTATCCAACAAAAGTGCTCCATGTTTGTGAAGCACTTACTATATAGTCTTGCTCTGAACCCTTGATATGGGCAGTGAGTAAGTTTTATCCAACAAAAGTGCTCCATGTTTGTGAAGCGCTTACCACAGTCTTGCACTGAACCCTCGATGTGGGCAGTGAGTAAGTTTTATCCAACAAAAGTGCTTCATATTTGTGAAGCACTTACTATATAGTCTTGCTCTGAACCCTCGATGTGGGCAGTGAGTAAGTTTTATCCAACAAAAGTGCTCCATGTTTGTGAAGCGCTTACCACAGTCTTGCACTGAACCCTCGATATGGGCAGTGAGTAAGTTTTATCCAACAAAAGTGCTTCATGTTTGTGAAGCGCTTACCACAGTCTTGCACTGAACCCTTGATATGGGCAGTGAGTAAGTTTTATCCAACAAAAGTGCTTCATGTTTGTGAAGCGCTTACCACAGTCTTGCACTGAACCCTTGATATGGGCAATGAGTAAGTTGTATCCAACAAAAGTACTTCAATTGTTAAGCACTTACTACAGTCTTGCACTGAACCCTCGATATGGGCAGTGAGTAAGTTGTATCCTACAAAAGTGCTTCATGTTTGTGAAGCGCTTACCACAGTCTTGCACTGAACCCTCGATATGGGCAGTGAGTACGTTGTATCCAACATAAGTGCTTCATGTTTGTGAAGCGCTTACCACAGTCTTGCACTGAACCCTTGATATGGGCAATGAGTAAGTTGTATCCAACAAAAGTACTTCAATTGTTAAGCACTTACTACAGTCTTGCACTGAACCCTCGATATGGGCAGTGAGTAAGTTGTATCCTACAAAAGTGCTTCATGTTTGTGAAGCGCTTACCACAGTCTTGCACTGAACCCTCGATATGGGCAGTGAGTAAGTTGTATCCAACAAAAGTGCTTCATGTTTGTGAAGCGCTGACTACAGTCTTGCACTGAACCCTTGATATGGGCAGTGAGTAAGTTTTATCCAACAAAAGTGCTCCATGTTTGTAAAGCGCTTACAGTCTTGCACTGAACCCTTGATATTGGCAGTGAGTAAGTTGTATCCCACAAAAGTGCTTCATGTTTGTGAAGCACTGACTACAGTCTTGCACTGAACCCTCGATATGGGCAGTGAGTAAGTTGTATCCAACAAAAGTGCTTCATGTTTGTGAAGCACTGACTACAGTCTTGCTCTGAACCCTCGATATGGGCAGTGAGTAAGTTTTATCCAACAAAAGTGCTTCATGTTTGTGAAGCGCTTACCACAGTCTTGCACTGAACCCTCGATATGGGCAGTGAGTAAGTTTTATCCAACAAAAGTGTTACATGTTTGTGAAGCGCTTACCACAGTCTTGCACTGAACCCTCGATATGGGCAGTGAGTAAGTTTTATCCAACAAAAGTGCTTCATGTTTGTGAAACGCTTACCACAGTCTTGCACTGAACCCTTGATATGGGCAATGAGTAAGTTGTATCCTACAAAAGTGCTTCATGTTTGTGAAGCGCTTACCACAGTCTTGCACTGAACCCTCGATATGGGCAGTGAGTAAGTTGTATCCAACAAAAGTGCTTCATGTTTGTGAAGCACTGACTACAGTCTTGCACTGAACCCTTGATATGGGCAGTGAGTAAGTTTTATCCAACAAAAGTGCTCCATGTTTGTGAAGCGCTTACCACAGTCTTGCACTGAACCCTCGATATGGGCAGTGAGTAAGTTGTATTTAACAAAATTGCTGCATGTTTGTAAAGCGCTTACCACAGTCTTGCACTGAACCCTCGATATGGGCAGTGAGTAAGTTGTATCCTACAAAAATGCTTCATGTTTGTAAAGCGCTTACAGTCTTGCACTGAACCCTCGATATGGGCAGTGAGTAAGTTTTATCCAACAAAAGTTCTCCATGTTTGTGAAGCGCTTACCACAGTCTTGCACTGAACCCTTGATATGGGCAGTGAGTAAGTTTTATCCAACAAAAGTGCTTCATGTTTGTGAAGCGCTTACCACAGTCTTGCACTGAACCCTCGATATGGGCAGTGAGTAAGTTGTATCCAACAAAAGTACTTCAATTGTTAAGCACTTATCACAGTCTTGCACTGAACCCTCGATATGGGCAGTGAGTAACTTGTATCCAACAAAAGTACTTCAATTGTTAAGCACTTACTATATAGTCTTGCACTGAACCCTCGATATGGGCAGTGAGTAACTTGTATCCAACAAAAGTACTTCAATTGTTAAGCACTTACTATAAAGTCTTGCACTGAACCCTCGATATGGGCAGTGAGTAAGTTGTATCCAACAAAAGTGCTTCATGTTTGTGAAGCACTTACTATAAAGTCTTGCACTGAACCCTCGATATGGGCAGTGAGTAAGTTGTATTTAACAAAATTGCTGCATGTTTATGAAGCACTTACTACAGTCTTGCACTGAACCCTCCCTATGGGGAATAAGTAAGTTGTATCCAACACATGGATGGTTTAGAAGTGGGTTGGCCATAAGCCAGTCATTTGAAAGACAATCTGGCAGCCTTGAGAGCTATTAAAGTGGAATCTGACCATTGACCATTCATTCCTTCATCATTGTGAGACATTTTGATGTATTTGTAGAAGACTTTAGAATGCACTGAGACAAACGGATGGTGTTCATTTAAAGAGTTTGATGCTCATGAAGTGTATTGCTTTTTTTTTTTTTTTTATCTTTTTGGCAGTCTGGATTCTACATAGAAGCCTTTTTGATAAAAGAAGTAATTGCTGATTTAATGCAATTTCTACTTTTATTGCAATAATTTCCTAAGACTGTTGCTTTAGGTACATTAATATTAAAGCATGTATATCTGAAATAAACAAGTTGTTTCGAGACTGTTCATAGATAAGCACTAAAGCAATAACACTGTTCCTCCATTCAAGATTAGTTTAGACTTCATCAAATTATGATTGCAAAAATATCCGATCAGAAATATAATCATTATGTTGACTTTTTTATTAGGAGTGATAATTGCCAGTTTTCATTGAGAAAATTCATACACATGTAAACATATAGCATGTACCGGTACATTTTGAAATTGCTTATTCATAGAATAGAATATTTTACAATTTATCACATGTTAAGATTTCAGTTAGTTAAAAGACAATATAAATCCCCTTTTACAATTAATAAGGAGGGGATTCAATATTTGTTTTGTCTGTTTGTGTTCCTTCCATCTCCACATCAAACCGGCTCATAACACCTATATTTTGTGAAACAATTATCAGCTAAAACTGTCATAATAGCTGCCAATTTACCCCTCATGACTTCCCTCATTTGCATATTACATGGGAACCACTTTTACTGTATCTTTGCTTTACTTGTTATGTACTATTAAAGTACAACATAAGAATATTGCAAAACCATTATTGAAATCATACTTTAATTGAAGCAATTAAAGTTATTCTTTTGAACCATTTGTTACCTATTTACACCACAGAATATTTCTGTATTTAGTACAAATGCCATGTTTATTCATGCCCTCTCAGTCATGAATGGAAGCAATTGCTTTCCTTGTTGTATGTTAAATTTGGAGATTTGAAAGGTTTGTAAAGGGACAAATGAATAATAGATGATTGATTTTGATTAACTTGGCTTTTTAAAAGGCCTCGTCTTTGGTACTTATAAGGCTCCCCATTGGCTCAGTCAATAAATTCCTATATCCTGTGCAAAAAGGTTATCCCACTAATATCACTAGACCCTTATTCTCTTTTTCTTCATGATATTGGCAAGAAGTAATTGTGACAAAAAGAGAGAGCAATTTCTTCTTTTGTCACAAATATTTTTTAAATTAATGCTTTCTGAAGCAGATGCAGTAAGGTTAGGTACCATGGAGTAATGGTTTAACCAGAGGAATCACAACAGGTTTCCTACCAGTGGAATCACAACAGGTTTCCTACCAGAGGAATCACAACAGGTTTCCTACCAGAGGAATCACAACAGGTTTCCTACCAGAGAAATCACAACAGGTTTCCTACCAGAGGAATCACAACAGGTTTCCTACCAGAGGAATCACAACAGGTTTCCTACCAGAGTAATCACAACAGGTTTCCTACCAGAATCACAACAGGTTTCCTACCAGAGGAATCACAACAGGTTTCCTACCAGAGGAATCACAACAGGTTTCCTACCAGAGGAATCACAACAGGTTTCCTACCAGAGGAATCACAACAGGTTTCCTACCAGAGGAATCACAACAGGTTTCCTACCAGAGGAATCACAACTCCTACCAGAGGAATCACAACAGGTTTCCTACCAGAGGAATCACAACAGGTTTCCTCAAGAGGACTTGATATAACCTTGTGCTTTATCGGTCAATGATGAATGGTCTTTACGACCAAGGTTAATGAAGAAAAAGTGTTTGTTTTAGGAGTCAATTGGGATGTGAAGATTGGCCAATTTGTCACAGAAGGAATAAGAGGATTTCCCTAAGCTTCTACAGTGTGCTGATTCAAAATTGGCCATTTACAGTTTGTTTTTGTGAAAAAATTATTTTCAGGAAGTGCTTTAGGACATCTGGTTTTTGTTTCTAGCTCACCTGAGCACAATGTGATTAGCTAGAACACAATGTGTTCAGACAATGTGCTCAACTGAGCACACTATGCTCAAGGTCAGTATGATGTGCTCAAGGTGAGCTTTTTCAAAAGAATAGACCTTTTTTCGATGTCAATCATCTGTCCATTCAACTGTGTGCATGTCCCTAACATTTTATTCAAATAGACTACTAGCTGGATTTTGACAAAACTTCACAGGAATGAATCAACAACCATCACACACAGTTTCCCCAGTAAAGAAGGAATGGGTTTGGAGTAATGAGTCGGTAGATGAGAGAGGCCCATGATTGCTATTTCTGGAGCAGGAGCCATAAGCCGACATTCAATAATCAATTAATACATGTGAGAATTGACACATTCTAACCTATAGCTAATTCCATGTTAGAACCTCCAATCTATACTGTGGCAAACAGCCGCCTTTAACCCTAAGGATGCAGGGTAATTTTCTGTAAAAGATTTTTGTGTCGTCTGCTTTCCAAAACCTTAAATATCTGCTTAATTTTGATGAGGAAAGATACTTAGAGTAGCAAATAGGTTAGATCACAGGCCAGCTGCCAATTTACTTGGCGGTTGGCCTTGAATTAACCTGTTTGCAATTGTATGAAGTCGGTTCCTGCACCTTCTTCTTATTCTTCTTTTCGTTAACTACATAGTCAAGCCAGTCTACCTGTTGAACTTGGTGGTTTTCTTCAGATCCTTTTCGTCTCTATGTAGCTTGCGGTTCAGTGGGACAGCCGATGGTTATGTTACAGTTTTCTCCTGGTTGTATCTTTGCTCTTTGGAGGACATGCTCTGTAGTTTGTTGCTCTTTACCACATAGACAAAGTGGTGATTGTACCAGCTTGTACTTTCTGTGCATATGAGAATTCAGTCGGTTGTGTCCTGATCTCAGTAATGGTAACCTGTTCTGGTCTGTCAAGCTGACGATAATCATCCTTCTCTGGTTTTGTCTTCATTGGAGCTTTGATAATGACTACTTTCTCAAAATAGTTGACACTGGGGATAGTTTGTTTCGACTGTGCTCCTTGTTTTGCCACTTTGTCTGCCTTTGTAACCAAGAAATGCACACTATGCAGGAATCCACTGGATCGCAACTCTACAGACAGTGCTGAGTTGGTGAAGTGCTCTGGTTAGCTGGTGTTGCTTGCTGTTTGTCAGGGCCTGGATAACTGACTGAGAGTCTGTGAGAAAGACAACACAAGACCAGACCAGGTCTTCAATTTTACGAAAGGCTGTCATCCCTATAAAACAAAAAGGATGCATCTCTATCATTGAAATAAAGGACATGCAACTTTATGTCATGGGTTTTAGTGCAAGAATACTACTTATTGCTTCATGCATGTGAAGGACTTAAACTATTATTTGTTGTGAATGCTTGGTATACATTTCAATTTTAATGCATATGTCTTTTTTTCTTTTCTTCTTTTATCATGGTTGATTTACTTCAATGCAACATGAGCCAACAACTGAATTAACACTTTGATGAATAGAAGAAATTGCTCTTGATTAACAATTATTATAGCTGTCACAATGCTTTTTATCCAAAACAACAAAGACAATGTTATTTTTTGTATGATTAATGATTATAGTTGTCTCTTGTTTCTTTTTTTTTTTTTTTTTAAATGAAAAGCCTTACAAAATTCTATAATGGGGAATAGGGTTAATAACCACATGCTACCTGGTGGAAGATATTTGTATGAGCAACCTCTTGTCTTATACATTTTCATTTAGATCCCTGAGTCCTTTGGTAAAAGGTTAAACATTGCCAAATTAACATTTTACATTTGGAAATCAAGGATAACTTTATTCCTGGCAGCAGCTGTCTTAGAATTATGTAAGGAAGAAAGTTCTATTGTCATGGAAATATAAGATATTCACAGCGTCAGCCAAAATTTCACAACGCTCTGTTTCTTTTGTGAGACAAGACAAGATAAATAGGGAAGAATTTTTGTTGTGTTTTTTCCTTTATCCTTGGGGGCCATCAGTCAGGACCCCTTACAGAAAAGTGAACTTGAAGACTTTACCCATCTCAGCACTGTGGGGGTTCAGTGCGAGGTTATAGTAACTTTTACCCTATTGCCAGGAATTTCCTTTCATATGAAAATGATCTTCTTTTTGTTTGAGTTAAAAGAAATCTTAATAATATAGGTATAAAACTGTTTTACATACTTCCTTTTGTAACAATCTTTCTCTGTTGGTAAGATCTGTTATAGTTGAGCAATTCTGCTATGCTTTAATGATGGCAAAAAAGGTATCTTTTTGCAATGAAGGGTTTTATTGGCTTGTTCAATTCTTAAGCATCTGCAATCCACAATTGCAAATGACTGTTGTATGTCCTGCTATTGACATTGTGGAAGTAACAACATGCAATATCATCTTTAAGCATGCTTATTTCTGAAGCATTGTGATTCAGGTATCTTAATAATTTAGTATCTTCTTAATATCCCTTTTCTGAAACACCTCCCTTAGCTAGTAGTGGATTACTTGTGAGACTTTTGTGATAGTTAAATGGTTCATTATAACGAGTGCCTTTGGCTATTGGTACACAAGACTTAGGTAAAATAAAAACGGTTTAAATACCCGTAATCTGTCATTTTGAAAATTATTCTTTCCCAAGATTATTTGGTTCGTTCTCAGTATGCATTGGTCCTGGCTGGTACTCAAATTTGGTGTTAAGTGAGTAGTTTCGGCCCAAACCAATGTAAACTGAGAAAGACTGAAATAATCGGACCAAAGAAAGAGTTTTGAAATGGCAGATTATGGGTATTCCCAGACTCTTACAATATTGCCAACGCCCAAAAGCCATCTCCTTTCTGAAATAGTTGTATTTTTATTCATTGATTGAAAGATAAATGATCAAGCAGATATGGATCTATGAGAATATTTAGTCTGGGACATTTTGTACTGGTCTAAGCAATGAGTCAATAGTTTCGGAGACGTTGGTATTTTTGGTGCCAACTTTTATCTTTCAATCAAAACTCATTGTTATGGGTCTAAATTGAACTTTTTATGTGTAAAGACAATACAGGTTTAGCCTGTCTGCTCATTTATAAAGTCAGTCTTGTTTTAAGCGTCCATAGTAAAATAAGGCAAAATTTGTTTTGAGTAAGCCAATCAAGAGTTAAATAAGGACACAAGTCATTCAGAAAGTTATAGTAGGACTTGTGTCCTCTATTATGATAGCCTTATGAATAAAATTAATGACATTTCAAGGACTGCTTAGGAGTGATTGCTTAAATTGACCTTAAGTTTTTAGTTTAAACTTATTTATTTAACATCGATTGTGATGGAAGCTTGGAGCTTATTGAATTCACCCTCAATGACTGCTTCCTGGATACTACAACAGTACTCGCGCCGAATTGTGGGTTAGTCCCGGCAATTTTCACCTTGCCTAAAGAGGATTCAAACCCGGGACCCTCGGTACAAGAGGCCGGCGCTCTACCACTGCACCACTGTCGCACTTTATGTTTTAATATGCTATCAACAGAGTGTCTAGAACAAACCTTGACGAATTATTCCTTTTGTTAATGTTTTTATTTTCTACACTAAAACAAATCTATATATTTTTTCAATAATCAAATAGTGCTGTCAGCTGTTGCTTTGGAATTGGACATGGTTTAAAATCCTATATGGGAAACATTTGGTTTAGAAAATATCAACCCATTGTAGCTTGGATAGTTATTCTGCATTTTGTCTGTCGCATCGGAGAGACCATCAATATCTTTTTTAACAGTAATGGGACAGAGTGCTTGCTATGAATACCAAACAAGGCTAACCATGTAGATATTGATGGGAGCTTGTCCTGCCATAAAAAGGGCGGAGTGATAAACAGTATACCAAAGTTTGAAGAAAATATCATCCCAAGGCAACCTCTATAACATTACATATGCATCGTTAGGTTCTGTTCTTTCCGTCTCTTCTGTATGTGTTTTAAATGATATATGCTTTTAACCCTTTACCAAACGTCATATTTTCGACTGTCCCAAATTGAAAGAGTTTGCAGACAACATTTAACATTTCAAAATGTGATGAAATTCGAAAAATGTCTTCTGATAGGGCAGAAAACATTATGTTTTCCACAGTCGTCAGCGACAAACTGTTCACATTTTGTTAGTGTTTGGTAATGGGTTAAGGAAATATATATCACAATGAATCTTTTGTTGTGGTGCAGTGCACAACCTGGCTTTACAAAACACTTTTGCAAAGATGTACAATGAGACCATTTCTGCTAGAATCAGCCATTGTATGTTTTCTGGGGATCTATAATAGATAAAGCTTTGGTTATATGCAAGACTTTCCCCTTCAATGATTGAAAAAAATGTCCTGTCTCAGACAATGCTTAGCACAAACAGTATATTGTAAAGAAAATTATCATTTTCATTTTTTTGTTCATCACAACAACAATTCAAGAGTTTATTTGTGATACAGACTCATAACTGATGGAAACCCAAACTTAATTGCCTAATATAAGATCAACACATCTAGAACCATTTGTGTCCTGTTTTGTTTCAACAAAGAGGCTGCATACTCTTTTGAAATTCAAAACTTTGTTCTGATAATGAACTTATATAAGGATTGTTTCCCACAAAGGAAGAAGACATTTTGGTAAACAAAGTTGTTTGGTCCTAAAAAGCTTTTTAATTGTAATTACAGAATCTTAAATAAATAACTAAGTGACAACCTATTAAAGAATAGATGCTAAATAAACATAAATCATAATTATGTTTATTGCTTGTCCTTGACAGTGGTTCTCTTTGCATATTAAAAAGGTGAGCAAGGAAAACCATTGTAATGGATGTCATTTGTAAAGGCAGGGAGTCAATAAGAAGCATATGAAGAATCCTCGGGCCCTGCATGGCCAAGTGTTTCTAACCCTGTAAAACTTGTCACACAAGGGCCCTAGGTTCAAAACTGTAGACATGGTGTTTAACCCCCATATAAACAAACAAACAACAAAAAACTTGTTTATGCAGCATTTTGGAATGTACTGGATGGATCTTATTTTGTTTGTACTCATATAAGAAATGTGTCAATGAGACTATTTAGATAAATATCCAAGATAAAGGATTTAGAGAAAAAAAATGGAAAGGCTAGTTTAGTCAATGTGCTTCCTATCTTGACATCTGTGTAGAAGACAACATTTCCTAGTTCTCATTTAGGCTTACAGGATGTCGATGGTTCTACCATCAGCACTAATGGGAAACCAAGATTTGATCCGCCATCATAATGCACTGGTCATCTTTGAATTTTGGCATAAAATCAAGACACTACATTCAATATAATATTGTTCTTCATGTGATTTAATAAACAGTGTAGTAGAAGATAAACAAATGGAATTAATGCATGAAAACATGCTCAGTTCAATAGTATGCACAAAAAGATGTTGATATCTTTTGCCTTATTA